>CM077094.1:82732038-83152202 GCA_039513925.1 Platanthera zijinensis
AAGGTGGAAGGAGAACGGCGAAATCCTACTATGCAGGCGCTATGCAGCTTCGCCAGGGGGATGGAAACTACACGGGCCGCTATGCACCGTATCGCTTGTCGGATGGAAAACGGTTGCGGGTTAAGGGGGGGGCTAGCGGATGAGGTGGTAAGAACGGCGGAATGAGGGTCGTGAGACCTCTTCGCAACGCACGCCACTAGCAATTGCTAGTGCGGCAAGGGTGGATGGTGGTGGATGGATATATGGCGCACCTCAAGTAAATATAAACACAAACACTAACTCACATAGACATGAATAAGAGTAAATGTTAACTACAAATAAACATTCTTCATCAATACATGGAAAATAACTAGCTAACAACAACAAGAGGGAAGAGGTGTGCGAATCGACCGAATCCGAAGCCTTGTTGAGGGTTCACGGTTGGAATCCGGGTTGTCAATCCGAGTCCAAGCTCGGTCTCAACTGCGTCCGGGGTAGAGGAGGCTGGCACTCACTCCCAATGGACCCGTCTTCTTCGTTGAAATGACCCGTAGATTGCGGCTCCAGCTCCTCCTAACTTGATGGAGAAAGCTAGGTCAAAACTCCGCTTGAAGCTCTAGGATGAAGGAGGAGGCCGAGAGGATGCTCGGCGTTGATTTGGCGTTGAAAGCTTGCCCGGAGACCCTCCCTATGGTGGAGGATGAAGGGGGACGAGGAAATCCCGGTCCGAGACGAAAAACGGCGGAAGAATGTCGAACCCGGAATAGGGCGAAACCTGCGCTATTTTATAGAAACAGAATTTAAACAGCGCGCACGATCACTGGCGCACGACCAGTGGTCGTGCGCGATATAGTCAGTGATCGTGCGATATGGAGGCAGAAAAGTGGAAAAAAGATTTAATGACTGCGCACGACCGGCAGCGCACGAGCAGTGATCGTGCGCGGTATGGCTGGTGATCGTGCGATTATGGCGGGACAGAACTTTCACAGGAGAGGTCATGACTGCGCACGACCGATGATCGTGCGCCAAAGAGGTCGATGGTCGTGCGTGGGTAAAAAAAACGCTCGACCACTGACTCCTATGACCAAAATGGTGAAAGTCCGATGCTCGGACGCCCACACGATCCCAGAAACTGCAGGAAAACTGGACGGGATGTCGATCATGGCAGTCACAGACATATATTATTTGCAAGCAAAAAGGGAAAATACACACACACACAGAAATAGGCTAAAAGAGTGCACCAAGACGTGAAAACCGTAGCGAACCCAAAAGAAGAGGCAAATGAGAGCTAAACGTGTGTGCAAAGACGAGAAAATAAGCCTAGATGATCCAAAGAAAGGGTATATAAACGAGGACTCATCAAGCAGCTGTGAGGACTGCATCACCCCAGTAGGATTTGGGAAGGTGCATAGCAACGAGTAAGCACCGAGCCACCTCCAGTAAGTGTCTATTCTTCCGTTCGGCCACCCCATTTGAGTGGAAGTGTGGACGCATGTGGTTTGATGGTTTGATGCCATTAGTAGAGAGATAGGTCCCAAAGGCACCCGATCATCATATTCACCCCCATTATCACTACGCAACACCCGAATTGTGCCACCAAATTGTTGACTCACCATCTTATGAAACGTATGAAAACAGGAAAGGACATCACTTTTCTTTTTAAGCAGATAAACTCACGTAACACGGGAGTGACAATCAATAAAAGTAACAAACCATTTATAACCAGATAAAGATAACACTGGGGACGGGCCCCCAAACATCAGAGTGAATAACATCAAATGGACATAAACTAGGGACAGACAAATGAGTAGTACTCTGACGGACATGTTTAGAGCGTTCACATATATATCACAAGAAAAAGTCTGAATTAAAGAGTTAAAAACAGGAAACAATTTATTAAGATAAAGAGCGAAGGATGGCCAAGACGCTGGTGCCAGCGCTGAATGTCATGTAGAGTCAGAGATCTGGTGGATGAAAAAGCACTAGAAGAAGACTGGTCCAGCAAGTACAGTCCACCAACGTTCCTACCACTGCCAAGTGTCCGCCTCGTAGCCAGATCCTGAAAACACAAACATCAGGAAAGAAGGTCACAGAGAGCAATTTAAAGAAGTAGTTAAGTGACTAATGGAAAACAAATCGCGAGGAAAAGACGGGACATGCAGAACAGAGGATAGTGATAGGTCGGGAGAACATGGGACAGTCCCTTTACCAGTGATGGCGGAGAGAGAGCCATTAGCAGCTATAACCTTATCACGACCAGAAAGAGGAGTATAAGAGGTAAAACCTGAGGCTGAATCAGTCATGTGATCGGTCGCCCTCGAGTCAATAATCCACTCGGAGGGTAGGAGGACACGGAATGAGCACTGGAGAGACCCGAAGTAGCAACAACAGCATGAGAACTAGCAGTAGGAGAGTCAGTGTGGGAGAGTAGCATGCGACGGAGAGCATCTAACTCGACAGCAGACAGGCCCCAGTGGAGTCCTCCTGAACCTCAGTAGAGTGCGCAGAAAATTGAGAACGATCGCCAAACTGACGGCCACCACCACGATACCACCGCGACCCCGAGTACTAGAGCCCGACCAGCAGGGGCAAGGTGAGGATGTAAGAGAAAACATGAGTCCCTGGTATGGCCCTTCTTCCCACAGTGGCTACAAATAGGGGGTCCGCGTGAAGCCCCCGCAATCGCAGAATGATCAGGAGCAGGAGCGGAACCAAGAGTACGATGACGATTCTCATCATTGAGAAGCATGTTAAAGGATTCCCGAAGAGAGAGAAGTGGCTCACGATGGAGAACATGCAAGCGAACAACATCAAACTCCATGTTGAGTCCCATAAGAAAGACGTGGACACGAAAACGATCTCTGTCTTTCTGAAGGGCCAACGCATCAGCAGTACAAGCAGCCGTAAAAGTATTGAAGATGTCCAGTTCCTGATAGAGGCGCTCAAACTCGGAATAGTAGGCAGAAACAGACATAGAGCCCTGCTTCAGCTCTAGAACACGGCGAGTGAGCTCATACACTTGCATCGAACTGTCTGCCTGAGAGTAGGTATCACGGGCCCGAGTCCAAATATCATATGCGGAATCCAACAATATATAATTGCGATACACCAGAGGGAACATCGAGTGAAGTAACCACGAGACAACCAAAGAATTTTCCGCATCCCATTTTTTCCATGTGGGATCGGTACGTGGTGGCTCAACGGTGGTACCATCAACAAGTCCATATAACTGGTGGCTGCGAATATCATGCTGGGCCGCCCGGGACCACTCCATATAATTCGTGTCATCCAAGGCAACAGTAGTGATCTTCAACGAGCCAGACTGGCCATGGCTCCGAGGAGGGTCGGCAGATGAACCGGTTGGAACACCGGAGTGAGGAGCCGTGGAGATAGTGGATTGATCATCCATGGAGAAGAGAGGGAAGTGCCCCAAATCAGAGAAGACGGCCTCCAACGGGGTCCCCCGTAGATCATGGCGCCTCATGGAGGACAAAACGGCCGGAGACGCGGGGGGCCTCCCGGAAGACCGGGCGGAGAGGGCCCTCGAAAGAAGGCCGCTGGAGAAGAAGCGCCGCTGGAGAAGAAAGGTCGCTGGAAGAAGGCGGCGGCGACAGCGAGAAGGCCGCTGGAAGAAGGGAAGAAGCCGAGGAGCGGGGCGGGCGAAGCGAGGAGCGGGGCGGGCGAAGCGGGCGAAGCGGAGGAAGCGGGCGACGGAGCGGGCGACGGAGCGGGCGACGGAGCGGGCGACGGAGCGGGCGACGGAGCGGGCGACGGAGCGGGCGACGGAGCGGGCGACGGAGCGGGCGACGGAGCGGGCGACGGAGCGGGCGACGGAGCGGGCGACGGAGCGGGCGACGGAGCGGGCGACGGAGCGGGCGACGGAGCGGGCGACGGAGCGGGCGACGGTGCGGGCGACGGTGCGGGCGACGGAGCGGGCGACGGAGCGGGCGACAGAGCGGGCGACGGAGCGAAGCGGAGCGAAGCGGGCGAAGCGGGCGACAGAGCGGACGGAGCGGGCGAAGCGGATCGACGAGAGGGCTGGAGCGGCGGAAGACCTAGTCGGCTTTGATACCAAGTGGAAATCGGTAATTGGATTGGTGATGCCCTAAACCGGGCAACACAAATACATATATATAGATACGCTAACACGTGACATGTCACGTGGAATACATAATCTCGATATACAAATAAAAGCGAATATTCAACTCTAAATTCCAAGAGGACTAAGTTGAATGTTAAGGCGAGGAAGTGCATCTTTATTCTCTATGATGTGTGGAAGAAATGGTGGAAGTGCATGCACCCTCAAAGACATCATTTCATTGTGTCAAGGGATGTGATATTTGACTAGCTGACATCGTATAATGGCCTTCCCAACATCACTCTGGAGGAGAGTAGTGATAGAAGGAACCATGTAGGTGATGTTGAAGATTCGATGGTGATGATGCTAGTCTCTCCTGGTGCTCCAAGTCCTTCAACTTCATCTTCGTTGATGATGGGGCAAGGACAAAGGGGGAGCAACATTTCCATTCGTATTGCTGGAGTCAAAGAACCAGATGCCTACAGTGGGGTTGTGGATACTGGTCCCACTCTTAGAAAATTAATTGGACAATCAGGCTGCCCCTTAGGTAATCAGTATATAGATGAAAATTTGGTGCATGATTTCTTGTTTCTTTGCAGGGCAATTAGATGAGGGGGAGCCATCTTGCTTTGAATATACCACATGCATGAAATAATGGCAGGATGTCGTGGATGATGAGATGAGTGCTTTTATAAAGAATAAGACTTGAGATCTTGTGCTCAAGGTGAATGGAATTACTCCTGTTACTTGCAAGTGAGTCTACAATGTGAAGAAGAATGATGGAAATGTTGAGTGGTACAAGACTCGATTTGTTGCTCGCGGGTTCTCTCATAACTATGACGAAGAATACAAAGAGATAGTTAGCCCTATTGCTAAAATAATGTCGGTTCGTACATTAATTCCATTAATGTCTTGTCAAGGATGGAATTTTTGGCAATTAGATGCAACAAATGCATTTCTTTATGGATGGATTAACAATGATTTCTTTATGGTGCAACCACCGAGCTATATTTCTAACCTCTATCTGAAGCATTTTTTTAAATTGAAGAAGGCGCTTTATTACATAAAGCAAGCGCCGCAAACATTGTATGAGAAGATTATTAAGTATCTTCACCTTTGCGGCAATCTGACTTCTGAATCTGATTCTAGTCAAAAAACAAGGGGATCACCGTGATTTTGTGCTATTGTATGTGAATTACATTGATAATGACCGGAAACAATGATGGAGAGGTTGCAATTCTTCGGGAGGTGTTGTTTTTCTTTTTGAGATGACGAATTTTACTGAGCTTCCCCATTTCCTTGCTTGTAGAAGTGGAGAAGGTGATGAACGGTTTACTTGTGTCTAAGAAGGGGGTATATCAAGAAGATCATTGAGGGATTCAGTACAAAGGATAACAAGTTCCGTTCTACTCCACCTAATACCAACATGAAGCTTCGTCTTGATGAAGGGAGGGTTTTTTTGAATCCGACGTCATATCATGAACTAGTAGGGCGTCTTATTCATTTGACTATAATAAGACTAGGTATTTCCTTTAAGGTTGGTTTTGTATATGCAAGAGCCATGGAAGACACATTAGGATGTGGCGTAGGGATATTGAAGTATGTTGGGTTAATTCTCGTCTATGGGTTGTTTTATGAAAAGGACACAAATTTTGTCCTGCATGGGTTTGCGGATGCAGACCTCGGTGGTGATTTGGATGATCATCGCTCTACTTCAGGCTATGCATTCATGTACAAATCAATGGGAGTTTCATGGTGCAACAAAAAACAAGATTCAGTATCTATCCCTACCACAGTAGCAGAGTACAAGGCATACTCCTTGGCTTCTCAAGAATGTGTTTGGTTTCGCAGGGTGGTAGGTGATATTTATGTTCCAATTCAATGTGCTACAATTATCCTTGGTGACAAGCGCTCTCAATCTTGTTACAAATCCGGTGTCATGCAAGGATGAACATATTAAGGTCTGACATCACTTCATTCAAGAGAATGTACTTGATGGATCTCTCTCCGTGGAGTATGTGCGGAGCATAGACAATGACATCTTCACGTAATTTCTTTCTAAGGGACCGTTTGAGCGAATTCATTGGTTGCTTGGACTTGTATCCCAATTTCACTTTAAGGGAAAATGTTAAATATCTAAAGTGAAATCAAGCTATCTAACTACCTCCCCCCCCCCCACACATATATAATATATATATAAATAATATATATGTATGTTTATAATATACGAGCATCTTCGCATGGGCTACGCCCGTGCTCGATCCTCTCGGGCGGACTTCGACCGTCAAGAGGCGGGCTTCGCCCGTGCTTGATGCTCTGGGAGGCCTTCAGCCGCATAGAAGCGGGCTTCACACACTTCCACTTCCACGCAATCCACCAGCTCGGTGCCGCATGCGCCACTCGCGGCCCCCCGAAGCACGTATGCAAAATCAAACAACTATAGTGTTTTGGGGGACTATGAGTGGCGTGTGCCGCGCCGAGCTAGTGAATTGCGTGGAAGCGGGCGAAGCCGCTTCTATGATGCCAAAGGCCGCCCGGCGAGCTAGTGGATTGCGTGGAAGCGAGCGAAGCTCGCTTCTATGCTGCCGAAGGCCGCCCAGAGCATCAAGAACGGGCAAAGCCCGTGCAAAGGCGGCCCAAGGCCGCCCAAGAGCATTGAGCACAGTCATAGCCCGTGCGAAGATGCTCGTATATAATAAATTCATTTATAATAAATTAATATACAATAAATTAAGATAACTATTAATAACAAACTAAAATAAATTAAAATATATTTATATAATAAATTAAAATATATAAATATTGAGTGCCAGCATCCTCTTCCTTGCCGCCGCCACTCCCACCTGCAACAACCTTGTAAACGGACTTCTAACCAGTTTAGCCTGCCAATACATCGAATACCTAACGACGAATGACAACAACGAGATTCTCATGGCGGCGGTTGGTGTCACGACCCAGTCTCAACAAGATCAGAGTGCGCTTCGGGCGGGTCGTGATGCCACAGGCATGCAGAAAAAAAAACCCATGCCTGCTAAGGCGGGACCAGAAATTATACAACTAGTTTTTAAAACAGCTATTTTTGAAAGAATTTTAAAATATTTTTAGATTAGTGCAGAAGCCATGCATTTCTTTTAAAAAAACTAAGGCACAAGTAGTGCTAAGACTAAATGAATGCAATTAGTCACAATGGTAGAATATCATAAGTGAAATGAACTAGTACAATGTTTTGCCCTAAATAGTTGTCCACGATACAAGAGAAAATGTCTGATGATAACTAATACATAAACAGAAAAATCCCAACAGTACTGAAGCAAAATACATAGAACCTGCTGGTACATTAAACAAAGAGAAACCTCCAAACAGAAGTTGTAGCTGGCGGAAGAAATCTCAGGAACCGGGCGGCGCAGTCACGAAACCTAAGGCAAATCCAAACAGAATGAAAAATGCCTCAGAACATGAAGTTACATAATGATTCAAGTCAATAGCTTACGCAAAAAGTAAGTAAAGAAAACTAGAGCTCAGTGAGCTAGTCTTACATGTAGCAACCAGACAAGTAACCATGTCTAACAAGATTCTTTTACGCTAATAGCCTACTCCGGAGTTTAGCCTAGCTGCAATACCATAAGCGATCTATATTGAAGGGTGAATGTGTTGTCATTTGGTGTACAGGATTCCAGTGTATAAATTGATGCAAGGCTTATCAACGACGGTGCTTGCAATGATCGACTAATGGTTTCTGTTACCAGTTAGTCGGGAGCTCGATTCAAGGCGTCACACCAAAACAACACTCTTACCTCAATATTTGCATATGGTTGTATATGATTTCAGGGATTCAAGATGACAAATTATTATTTTGACGATTTCAGTTTATAAGGGTCTATTTTATTGCAACACGTCAAGTAATATAAATTTCATGTTTGCAAGCGAGAGAGATTTCTCTACTTGCCTCAAGGTCACGTCGAAAAAACTGGCGACAATTAAGTGGCGCGAGCAAGGTTAGGAGCTTGAGCTAAACCTGTTCAGGATCCATAAACGCATTTTAAATTGAATTAACAAGAGTTTTATACTTGCGCATGCGTTGGATATTCGCATCACACCACAGGGGGGGGGGGTTGTAGAAATTTACCTCCCTCGAGAATGAGGGGAGGGGAAGGGGCTACCGCGAGAGATCGGGAATTTTGGCGGCGATTTGGAGGCGAAAATCCCAAGATTGGAGCGATCCCACCACCTAGACTGGACGAGCGGCACCGGAAACATAAACATAAATGAAATTAGTCGAATTCACGACAAACCTAAGGGAGACCGACGAAATTACGTCAATCGGAGGGCGGAAATCCTCCTAAAAAATTAGGGCAAAATAG
This sequence comes from Platanthera zijinensis, assembly GCA_039513925.1. Taxonomy (NCBI): domain Eukaryota; kingdom Viridiplantae; phylum Streptophyta; class Magnoliopsida; order Asparagales; family Orchidaceae; genus Platanthera; species Platanthera zijinensis. The sequence goes on from CM077094.1 coordinate 82,740,457, forward strand.
AATATGAGGGATTGATGAAATTCCTTACCCAAGGAGACCCGATCTGGGCTCAGGAATCCACGAGGAGGGGTTTCGAGCGAAACCCTAGGAGTCCCTCACGAATTCCACCGACCGGAACGAGGAGGAGCTAGAGTCGCCGGAGAAGAATGTTGTCTTTGCCTTCACTAGCCGGAGGAGGAGGAGATGAAGCAGCCGGCAGCTGCCCTTACTGGCTGGCGACGGAGCCTAGGGTGCAGTCGGCCAAGGGAGATGGCTTGCAGGAACCGTCGGCCACGGGGAAGGAGCAGGAGGCGACGGGGAAGCCAGAGGAGGGGCGCCGGAGGCCTACCGGAGGAGGAGGAGGCGCCGGAGGCCGGGATCAGGGCTGCCGGGGGACGCACGGGGCGTAATCGGGGCGGGATCGTGAAGAGCTGTGTGCGGGATGCGGTTTGCAGTATCTTGCGGGATTTAAGATCGGGGAGCGGGGTAGGTTTAGACCGGGGGTTAGTTTTAGGTCTTTTTATATTGTTTTATTATTATTATTATTATTATTATTATTATTATTATTTTGTGGGTTGTTACATTCTCCCCTACTTAGGAAGTTTCGTCCCGAAACTCACATAGGAATTCTTTGAATGGAGACTAAAACAACGACATACAGAAGTTTGCAGATTAACGCATGAAAGCTAACTATAAAGGATATTGAAATAACAAGGAAGACGTAAAGACGTACCAAGAATCAAGAGAAGAGTTGTGGATACTTGCTACGCATGTCAGACTCGAGTTCCCAAGTGTACTCTTCAGACTTGCCATGCACCCAAAGTACCTTCACCATCGAAATGGTTCTTTTGCGAAGCTTTCGTTCTTGATATTCGACGATCTTCGAAGGCTCGATCGGATAAGACAGATTGGCTTCAGGAATAACTGGAACTTCTTCAAGAACACGATTAGGATCGTGGATGTACTTCCGAAGCTGGCTGACATGAAAGACGTCATGAACACCGGCCAAAGAAGCAGGTAGCTCCAGACGATAGGCAGATCCTCCAACACGCTCTGAGATGACATACGGTCCCACGAACCTCGGGCTGAGCTTATGGTGACGACCGAACCGTTTCACCCCAGGAGTAGGAGAAACCTTCAGAAACACCTGATCACCAACAGCGAACTCTAACGGACGGCGGCGTTGATTTGCATACTTTCTCTGCCTCTCAATGGCACGACTGAGCTGAAGTCGAGTCTTCTTGGTAGCTTCTTCCATTTCCTGAAGTAACTCAGGGCCCAAAATCACCTTTTCACCGACTTCCGACCAGTAGAGCGGGGTCCTACAGCGACGCCCGTACGGTGCTTCGAAGGGGGCCATCTTGAGGGTCTCTTGATAGCTGTTGTTGTAGGCGAATTCAACCAAGGGTAGATGTTCATCCCAAGCTCCCTTGTAATCCAGAATATAGCACCGAAGCATGTCTTCAAGAATCTGGTTGACCCTCTCGGTCTGGCCATCAGTCGTCGGGTGATAAGCGGTGCTCAGGTTAAGATCAGTGCCCAAAGCTTGCTGAAATCCCTTCCAGAAGTGCGATACAAATCTCGAGTCACGATCGGAAACAATCCGCAGAGGGATCCCATGGAGTCTTACAATCTCTGAAACATAGATCCGATCCATCTTCTCGGTGGAATGACCCTCCTTATATGGAATAAAATGAGCCACTTTAGTCAAGCGGTCTACAATAACCCAAATCACATCATGTCCCCTCGGAGTGCGAGGCAATCCAGTGATGAAGTCCATAGAAACATCTTCCCACTTCCATTCAGGGATAGGCAAAGGCTGCAAAAGTCCACCAGGACGCTGGCGCTGAGCCTTCACCTTCTGGCACGTCAGACATCGAGAGATGAAGCGTGCAATGTAATTCTTCATGCCAGGCCACCACACGATCTGCTTCAGGTCATGATACATCTTGTTGTTTCCAGGATGACCAGATGTGCGGGACTCGTGAGCTTCTCGGCAAATATTATCCAGCAACTCAGGGACATCTGGAATACAGACTCGACCTCGGAAATACAGAACATCATCAGAGATGGAGAAATCCGGAAGAGTCCTAAGTTCAACTTGCCGGCGAATGTGCTGAAGTGCGGGATCAGATGGCTGTAAATCCTTCACCTGCTCTACCCATAATGGACCAGAGAAACCCCTTCATGACCTCGGGTTCAATGGATATGTCCATCCGGTCGAGGTCATCAATCAGGGCTGCAAGAATAACTGACATGGGTGCACAAGCGGCGACAGAAGCCTGCCGACTCAACGCATCTGCCACTGAATTGGCCTTACCAGGAACATATGTGAGTTGCAAGTCATAGTCCGAAACAAACTCGAGCCAACGTCTCTGACGAAGATTGAGGTCTTTCTGAACAAAAATGTACTTCAGGCTCTGATGGTCGGTATAAAAGTGGCACTTCACACCATAGAGATAATGACGCCACAGCTTCAAGGCAAACACCACTGCAGCGAATTCCAGATCATGGGTGGGATAATTGCGCTCATGAATTTTCAGCTACCTTGACCCGTAAGCAATAACACGGTCATCCTGCATCAGCACGCAGCCTAACCCAACTCCAGAAGCATCAGTGTAGACTGAAAAGTCTGACTGGTCTGGTGGAAGAACTAATACTGGCGCGGAACATAGTCGCTGCTTTAGCTCGGAAAAGGCCTGCTCACACTGATCTGTCCACTCAAACCTTGCATGCTTTTGAGTTAGCCTTGTCAGAGGAGCGGCAAGGGAGGAGAAACCCTTGACGAAGCGCCGGTAATAACCAGCCAACCCAAGGAAACTGCGGATCTCGGTGGGAGTAGTGGGCTGCTTCCAGTCCATCACTGCGGAGACTTTGGCGGGGTCAACGGATAGTCCATCCCCTGAAATGACATGTCCCAAGAAGGAAATGCGATCCAGCCAGAACTCGCACTTCGCCAACTTGGCATAGAGTTGATGCTGACGTAGGGTGGAGAGAACATGTCTAAGATGAACTGCATGCTCTTCACGAGTCTTAGAGTAGACCAATATATCATCTATGAAGACAATGACGAATTTGTCTAGAAACTCACAGAATGCACGGTTCATCATATCCATGAAACCAGATGGGGCGTTAGTCAACCCAAAAGACATCACTAAGAATTCAAAATGTCCATACCGAGTTCGAAAGGCTGTCTTGGGGATGTCGGATTCCTTAATCTTTAGTTGATGGTAACCCGTTCTGAGATCTATCTTGGAAAACACAGAACTGCCTTTGAGCTGATCAAAGAGGTCATCGACGCGTGGGAGGGGATACTTATTCTTGATGGTGATCTTATTCAGCTCCCGATAGTCGATACACAGCCTCAGGAAACCATCCTTCTTCTTTACGAAGAGGACGGGGGCTCCCCAAGGAGACGAGCTGGGACGAATGTATCCATGCTCGAGCATCTCATCCAACTGCAATTTGAGTTCTTCCAACTCGCGCGGTGCCATACGGTATGGAGCTTTAGATATGGGGCGCGTTCCAGGCTCCACATCAATAGAGAACTCTACATCACGATCGGGAGGCATCCCAGGCAACTCGGTGGGGAACACGTCGGGGAACTCGGAAGCAATCGGGATAGACTCAAGTTGCGGTATGATAACATCCGAATGTGAAGCATACACAAAATAAGCAGAACAACCCTGACTAAGAAGGCGAGCGGCGCGCATAGCACGAATTACCTTCAGGTGGCTGCGGGTCTGAACATGAACACTGTAGTCCTTGCCGCGAATGCTGAGATTGACCCTCTTTGCCACACAGTCCAGCTTAGCTCGATACGCGACCAACCAATTCATCCCCAAGATTACGTCAAATTCTGACATCTCCAGAACTATGAGATCGGAGAAAACTTGCAATTCTTCAAGCAGGATCGGGCAATTGAGAATGCCGCTGGTGGAGAGATGCATATGACCGGGTACAGAAACCTCGAAAGGGACCTCAAGTGTCGAAGTAGGCCAACTATAAAGGTCCACGATGTGGCGTGCTATAAAAGAGTGAGATGCCCCGGAATCGAAAAGGATTTGCATCCACTTATTCTTGACCCTAAAATTCCCTAGAATTAAACATCATAAACACATTTCAAGATTATCCATACTAAAGGTAGGTAATTAAAGGATGTAGGAAATTAAAACTCTACTTAGAACATACCGGAGATGACAGAGGTAGATGCGAGCGCCTCCCCTTGAGTGGTGACGTTCAGCATAGCCTTTCCCCTGTCCTGAGCTCCGGGGACAACCTGCAGTGGCTGAGCGGGAATCGGGCTTTCCCTCATAGGGCAGTCTAGCTTGAGGTGTCCAACCTGCCCGCACTTGAAACATGCCTTCTGCTTACGACGGCAGTCCTTCAGCTGGTGGCCCGGCTTCTTGCAGTACGCACAGACGGTGGAAGCAGAGGCAAGCGTCATCTGAGGCAACGGGGCATGAATGTCCTTCTTTTGCTTCTTCAGGAGAGAACGACATACTTGGGCAACATGGCCCACCTTGTGACAGAAGGCGCACACCTCCTTAGGCCCGGGACCTTGCTCCTGAGATGGAGCATTCTTGCGCTTAAGGTCGGATGTTGCGGCATTGCTGGTGCCATGCTGGACTTTCTTGGTAGATCGATCCAGCTCAATTGCTTCCACCTTCAAGGCGGCTCCCACGGCCTCTGCGTAGGTGGTGGTGCCATGGGCTACCACATGCTGCTGGAAGTCATGACGGAGTCCCTTCACGAAACGGCTGATCCTTTTGGCTTCATCTGGCACAAACTCCGCAGCAAGGAGGGACAAGCGGGAGAACTCTCTCGCATACTCGGTCACTGTCCTGTCATACTGCTGAAGGGACAGGAACTTCTCAGCTAACTTGTCCCGCTCCACAGAAGCGAGGAAGTTTCCCATGAGAGCATCCTTGAACTGTCCCCAAGTCAAGGTGCTAGAATCGGGGAGGCTGCGGCGCTGAAGCCACCAAGTGTAAGCATCTTCGGTAAGCTGATAGGCCGCAAGGAGAACCTTTTGGACCTCGGGAACTGCAGCATACTCAAAGTGTTTCTCCATCTGGGAGACCCATTCAGTGATCACGAAGTAGTCACGGTCGCCGCTGTAAGTAGGTGGATTTAGTCTCTTGAAAGCTAGAGTGTCTGCCATCGTTACGGGAGTAGTCGGACTTGGCACAAGCGGGGCCTCGAGGGTGCCAGTAGACAAGCCGGTTCCAGATCCGGGTGCAGGAGGGGTGGTGGTAACAGCTACTCCAGTCGTCCCAGCGCTGCCGAAACCAGAGGCTGGATCAGGAGTTTGGCATTCCCCTTCCAGACGGGTGACACGCTCTAGAAGTTGTCTCAAAAGCTGGGTAGTTTCATCTCTAGGGGCCTCCCTTGCAGCAGGGGTAGCTTTCTTTCGCTGCGATCGCTTAGGAGCCATCTAAGAGAGACAAAAGAATTGAGGAAGAAAATGGTCAGGCGAAGCATAACGGATCAAGACTACAGGTTCTAGCATTTTAACACTGTTGGATCCATAAATCATGTAATAGTTACAGCATTTTCAGTGGACAACTCTAGGTGATAGCCATGCAAATGCAAATGCGACGATAAAATCGCGTGCGATAATAATATGATTTTGAAATCCATGTGTGTACAATCGTCATCTGTTGCTCTTAGCTTAGCACTTGTGCAATGAGTTATGATATGCATGCAATGTAATTATGCCTACAATGCATTCCTGAAAAAAATGCCCATGAATGGATACACATGTCATGTTAAGCGCCCATATCACTTAACATGTCATGCGTATTATGATTCTAATGTCACGCACTTGAAAATATTAAACCGCTCATACAATTTAATATTTGCAAGCGGTGTTTATCTTAGTGGAAATTCATATGCATATAAATGTTAAGTTTGCCCATATTTCCTTAACATCTGTACGCATACTACTCATGCTTATGAGTGAGTGTGTGCGTGTTTCAGCCTCGAACAACAGACAATGATAGAGTGAGTGAAGTAATGATGCATGTATAAATCTAATAAAATTCAAAAATATGTAATATTTTCAAAATACACTTCCTTTTTTTTTCAAACCTGGCTCTGATACCAACTGTCACGACCCGTCTCAACAAGATCAGAGTGCGCTTCGGGCGGGTCGTGATGCCACAGGCATGCAGAAAAAAAAAACCCATGCCTGCTAAGGCGGGACCAGAAATTATACAACTAGTTTTTAAAACAGCTATTTTTGAAAGAATTTTAAAAGATTTTTAGATTAGTGCGGAAGCCATGCATTTCTTTTAAAAAAACTAAGGCACAAGTAGTGCTAAGACTAAATGAATGCAATTAGTCACAATGGTAGAATATCATAAGTGAAATGAACTAGTACAATGTTTTGCCCTAAATAGTTGTCCACGATACAAGAGAAAATGTCTAATGATAACTAATACATAAACAGAAAAATCCCAACAGTACTGAAGCAAAATACATAGAACCTGCTGATACATTAGACAAAGAGAAACCTCCAAACAGAAGTTGTAGCTGGCGGAAGAAATCTCAGGAACCGGCGGCGCAGTCACGAAACCTAAGGCAAATCCAAACAGAATGAAAAATGTCTCAGAACATGAAGTTACATAATGATTCAAGTCAATAGCTTACGCAAAAAGTAAGTAAAGAAAACTAGAGCTCAGTGAGCTAGTCTTACATGTAGCAACCAGACAAGTAACCATGTCTAACAAGATTCTTTTACGCTAATAGCCTACTCCGGAGTTTAGCCTAGCTGCAATACCATAAGCGATCTATATTGAAGGGTGAATGTGTTGTCATTTGGTGTACAGGATTCCAGTGTATAAATTGATGCAAGGCTTATCAACGACGGTGCTTGCAATGATCGACTAATGGTTTCTGTTACCAGTTAGTCGGGAGCTCGATTCAAGGCGTCACACCAAAACAACACTCTTACCTCAATATTTGCATATGGTTGTATATGATTTCAGGGATTCAAGATGACAAATTATTATTTTGACGATTTCAGTTTATAAGGGTCTATTTTATTGCAACACGTCAAGTAATATAAATTTCATGTTTGCAAGCGAGAGAGATTTCTCTACTTGCCTCAAGGTCACGTCGAAAAAACTGGCGACAATTAAGTGGCGCGAGCAAGGTTAGGAGCTTGAGCTAAACCTGTTCAGGATCCATAAACGCATTTTAAATTAAATTAACAAGAGTTTTATACTTGCGCATGCGTTGGATATTCGCATCACACCACAGGGGAGGGGGTTGTAGAAATTTACCTCCCTCGAGAATGAGGGGAGAAGTGGCTACCGCGAGAGATCGGGAATTTTGGCGGCGATTTGGAGGCGAAAATCCCATGATTGGAGCGATCCCACCACCTAGACTGGACGAGCGGCACCGGAAACATAAACATAAATGAAATTAGTCGAATTCACGACAAACCTAAGGGAGACCGACGAAATTACGTCAATCGGAGGGCGGAAATCCTCCTAAAAAATTAGGGCAAAATAGAATATGAGGGATTGATGAAATTCCTTACCCAAGGAGACCCGATCTGGGCTCAGGAATCCACGAGGAGGGGTTTCGAGCGAAACCCTAGGAGTCCCTCACGAATTCCACCGGCCGGAACGAGGAGGAGCTAGAGTCGCCGGAGAAGAATGTTGTCTTTGCCTTCACTAGCCGGAGGAGGAGGAGATGAAGCAGCCGGCAGCTGCCCTTACTGGCTGGCGACGGAGCCTAGGATGCAGTCGGCCAAGGGAGGTGGCTTGCAGGAACCGTCGGCCACGGGGAAGGAGCAGGAGGCGACGGGGAAGCCAGAGGAGGGGCGCCGGAGGCCTACCGGAGGAGGAGGAGGCGCCGGAGGCCGAGATCGGGGCTGCCGGGGGACGCACGGGGCGGAATCGGGGCTGACGGGGCGGGATCGTGAAGAGCTGTGTGCGGGATGCGGTTTGCGGTATCTTGCGGGATTTAAGATCGGGGGAGCGGGGTAGGTTTAGACCGGGGGTTAGTTTTAGGTCTTTTTATATTGTTTTATTATTATTATTATTATTATTATTATTATTATTATTATTATTATTATTATTTTGTGGGTTGTTACAGTTGGAACCCCCAACCACCACCCCCAGTCGACGTTGTTTTGAATGTACACCACCACGGTCATCGCCATTGATGGATCCCGCCGGCCCCAAGAGCCACGAGGAGAAGAGAGAGATGTATAGAACTCCAAGCTGCCACATTTATGTGGCCTCGCAGGGATGAACGTCGCCTGCCGGAAGCGGTCCGACGGGGCCACCGTGCCAAAAATCAAAAAAAAGCAAAAAAAAGGCGCAGGAACATACATAACCCGATTGTGGAGGCCACCGCGGTCGGCGGAGCCGGCGGGGGCCTTACCGGACCCTGCCAACGGGTCGCTGTATTTTTAATGTATTTCTGTAGATGGTACAAGTATCTATTGAGATTGGACATTTTTAAAAACTTAAGAGAATATTTAGTAAAACATTAGGATATTTATTTGTACCGAAATAAAAAAAAAACAGCACTCTAATTCATCTTTCAAACTACAATTTCAAAACATCTTCTATTTTATATCAAATATCATATTATTTCGCCTTGCAATGCCATATCCCATTATAATATATTTGTCCATTTTATATGCTAATCTGAACACTTGGGATTCAGAGAAATCATCATTACAATTAATACTAATAAATATAGATGGAAGTCTCTGAATAACTCAATCTCCACTATAATATAAAAGGACAATTTATTTAGTTAATGTGTCCTTTGGATTCTAAACTGCATAGTTCATTGATCAAATAAATTGATAATTGTGCTGCTTAACCAGGAATGGGATTCTCAAGATGCCACACAAATAATTTCAGAGATTTGTGGATTTTTCACAATTCTTTCAGGAACTTTCCTTCTTCAGATGACCAAGGACTTCTGCGGCAGCAATAGCTCCGAGCAGCCCATCTTATCAGAAACTGAGCTACAAGACCCTTAACAGTTCTGTCCGCAACCACTCTTTCTACAGCTCACTCGCATCCAAGGCTGTTCGATCAGGAACCTATAATTTTGCATTTTTACAGAAAAGATCCCAGTATATGGTCCTTCAGAAATTCTCATAATGTATACCTGCATATTAAGATTAAGGACCACTGAATACTGAGATGATTTGATGCATTCAGGGAAGGATGGGGATATTCCCAGTTTGCAAGCAAAATTAAACGCATTTTGTTTGCTCCATTCCTGGCATTTTGTTTGCTCCATTAAGGGGTTATATACAATTTTGGAATAGCAGGTTACAAAGTTCATTAGTTATTCTTCATAGCTGATGTACATAAATTTTACAACCTTCATTATTATTATATTTAGCAGGAAACCAGCACTCAACCAATTTTTGAATGGATACTGTGATGTGATTGATTAATTCCCATAAATTTCTTAGGGTCAGTCGTTTGGATGGAATTGACTTTTCGACAAAAATTAATATCTGCAGCATTTGGTTTTGCACAGAATTCCAATTATATTGTTTTGCTGCATGATTGAATTCAGTCAACAAAATTGAAATTGAACCACAAGCTATTTGGTTGAATGATAAAATTAGTATTGGAATTGGCATTATACAATAATTTTATAAAACTCAGAATGCGCAATATGCGGGCAAGGCTACTATGCGGGCGTACGAACAAGGAACTTTGGGGGTCAAGATGTTTTCAAATCGAAAAATAATCAACAAAAAAGTTGTAGATATCGTCAATACGAACAACTTTCATGTTGAGCACTTTTTGATTTCAAGCTGTTTTGACATTCGATTTGGGGATCAAAATCTGGGCCGGCGAGAGTGCTACAGTAGCTATGCGGCTTCCTATCTGCATCCCTCCGCGGATAGACTTCTTTTGTCTGCACGGGTCACCTTGTGTTTTTCCCTCTTCTGGACTCATCTCAACTCTCTTTTATAGACTTCGCCGCTGGCACCCTCTGTGCGGCTTGTTCTGTGTCCGTCGCGGTCTGCTTGGTTCGTCTCATCCCGTCTGCTGTTTTCTTGACACGACAGTCCGCTTCTGTGAGCTTCAGCGGCCTGTCTCTGCGGTTTGCCCCTTTAGCCGCAGCAGTCTGCCCTTCCGTGCTCGCAGTGGCCTGCCACAATTTTGCTAGCTGGTCTCTGCTTCTTTACGCCTCTTTTTTTCTTCAGTGGTCTCTTCTCAGCCCACCATGGTCTTTATCTCAACTCGCTTCTCAGCCCGCCGCGGTTGTTCCTCAGCTCGTCGTGGTGTTTCTCAGCTCTCTGCTCAGCCTGCTGCGGTCTTTATCTCAACTCGCTGCTCAGCCCGCCGCGGTCTTTGTCTCAACTCACTGCTCCTCAGCCTGCAATAGTTGTTTCTCAGCTACTGCTCCTCAGATCGTAGTGGTGACTACTTCCAGCTCGCTGCTCCTCAGCCCCCCGCGGTTATTTCTCAGCTCGTCGTGGTGTTTACTTCCAGCTCGCTGCTCTTCAGCCCGCCGCGGTCTGCTCTCAGCTCGCTACTCCTCAGCTCGTCGTTGTGTTTCCTTCCTGCTCGCAGCGCTTCTGCTCGCCATGGCCTTATCTCATAGTCGTTGTAGGCTTCTTCTCTGCTTGCTGCGAGTTATTCCCTTGCCGCTACCGGTCTTCATTCCCTGTCCGCTGGTGTAACGCCCCTGATTTTCCATCAATTATTTTAATTCTCTTGGTGACGTCAAAATGATGTAAGAGCGTTACGTTAACGCGGAGTTGACAGCGAGTCTACATTAGTGTGTTTTCACGTCCGTTGGGTCGAGCCGACCAAATCTTGGAATTCTCATCGCAATTGTAAAATTTCGCCATACGAAATTAAATCGATTAATTTTGAATTTGCCCGTCAAGTTTCGTCGCGATCCGAGCAATATTGGAGCCTCAGCGAATTTTTGACGTTTCGTATATTTAATGTTCGCCGTAAACTTTAGAAATTAATATCTCGAGAACGGCCCGTCAAATTTTGGTTATGACTTCGCCGTTGGATTCGTAGCACCGCTTTTGCCTAGGATGCAAATTTCATTTGAATCGGCGTGCGTTAGGCTCTTCGTAATATTATAATATTTATATTGCTATTATTAGAATTATTGTTATTATTATTAATATAAAACGAATTATTTTTTATATAATTCGTTTTATATCCTCTCTCTCTCTCGGCGAATTCATGTTTTATACCCCCTCCATCCTATTATTGCTGTTATTAATATTATTATTATTAATAATATTATTATTACTATTATTGTTATTAATAGCTTAAGAGTTAAGATTGATTGAATGCCCCTCCCATTTCGACGATACTCACCGAACTCCCCCCCTCTCATTTTTTATTATAATTATAATAATAATTAATAATTATTAATAATAATATTATTTGTATATTATCATCTCCTCCCTTGTACAAAGAGCAGCCCGAACTCATCTTTTCCACTCTCTTCATTCGCCGAACCAGAGCATTTTGGAAACCCTTCCGGCCGCTGCCGCTAGAGCTCCGGTGCTCGAAATTTTCGTCGGAGCATAGATCTGAAAAGCTCTCGACGAGAGCTACGCGTGAATGATTTCGCCTTCCCGCGCCTTCGCTTGGTTCGATCTGCGACGTGGAGTGATGAAAATCTTTGATTACAAGGGTAGTTAATCACCTAGAGCGGGGGGGGGGGGGGGGGGGGGGGGGGGGGAGGGTGAATAGGTTATTACAGTCTTTTGTAGTTCTGACTTGTGTCATACTGTGTATACATAATTCAGCTTTCAAGAACACAATACTCAGCACAGTAAAACACAAAACACAGCATACCAGATTTTATAGTGGTTCCCCAGTGTATGAGTACATCCACTGTCTCTTTCCGCCTTTCTAACATTATGTTAGACAAGGCTCTTCTCTAAACACTATGGCTGCTCAGAGATTACAGCACGATCTCACCAGATCAGTCAGTCTCCACTGAGACTTACAACACAGGCTCACAGCCCTCCACTCAATAAACTCCCGACTACCGAACACAGGCACAACTGCTTTTAACACAGGCTGGAGAAACATCCCCACACAAAGATCCAATCACATGTTCATGGCCCTAACACAGATCTTACAGATCCTTCTCACAGCCTTTATAATTTAGGCTTTACAATAAGATCACACAGATCTCTCACACAGTCTAATCAATCTAGGCCTCAACACATATCTATCACAGATCCACAGATTTTGAAAGTGGAATGTTGATTCGACTCAAGAGAAATTGCTCCCTGAGTCGATTTCTTCCTGGGCTAAGAAAATGTCAGCCCTATCTGCTTCCTCGCAACAAGAAAATTAATCTTCAATGGTCTGCGGCTTGTGCTAGAAATTTCTCAGAATCTTGATTTTGTTCTTGCTGATGAAAGAGGGGAAGACGATCTTTAAACAGCTAACCTGTAAGGCAGATTGTAATTTCTCTGTCTTATTCTTCTGTCCAATCAGAATCTGTCACATATATCTTCTTCTTCTTCAATTCAGGAAATTATCTTCAGATTTGGCTCAGATTGAATCGTGAAGCAATTTAGCTAGAGCTTGCCTAGACTGATTCGTCTTCCTCAGAGATATCCTCTGTACTTGATGTAGCAGATGTTGATTGCACCAGCGAACTCAGAAACCTTTCGGATTTATCAATTTGAAGTTCTTGTCTCTGTAATAATGGCGGATGAAGACAACGAACTCCCGCTTCTCATTTTCAGAATGAATTAATGTTAATCAGAAAAGTTAATTTGATCTCGATCTCAGCTGTTATTTATAATCCCGTCGATTTGCGGGATGATTGGCGCGTGTCCCAGTTTTAACGACAATTAAAACCTCAGCTTAATCAAATTGAGATTCACTGTAGACTGACAACGACGTTAATGTCGAATTGCAGCATTTAAATAACGAATCTGAAATTCATTGACTTGTTGACTTTGCTGACGTCAGCATCATTCTAGTCTTAGCAAAATCAAGCATCATTCCAGAAATCCTCAGTTCGACGAACTCAAAACTCAGTTTGACGAACCCAGAGCTCAGCTCGATGAAAAAGTGAAAGCTGAGTTCGATGAACTCTGAATTCAGTTCGACGAACTAAGAGCTCAGCTCGACGAAAAGTTGATAAACAATACTCAACGATTCTAGACTTAGAATTTTCTTCAGCTCTGTTAGGCATTGAGTGACGTTGAGTGAATAGGCCATACTCAACAAATTTGGACTTTGAAATATTTCAGCTCTGTTGAGAGCGTTGAGTGTATATGCCTCACTCAACGCTTTTTGCCTTACCCATATTCTTCTGCCATTTCTGCTTAAAAGCGTTGAGAGCGTTGAGTGTATAAGCTTCACTCAACACTTTATACTTAGCCTGATTTTTTGCAATCTTGCCTTCTTGCTGAAGTTTGGAGTTGAGTTAACTGGCTTCACTCAATGATTTTAGACTTAGCCGAATTCTTGTTTCTTCACAAGAAGACTAGACTCAAAGCCTTTTGACCTGACGTTGAGTGAATGAGCTTCACTCAACGCTTCTGTACTTAGTCGAATTTTCTGTCTCCTTATACTTTGGTGTTGACAGAATATCTTTGACTCAATGATTCTTGCCATATGGTGTTGAGTGAGTTGAGCTCACTCAACGCCTCTGGACTTAGCCACATTTCTCCCTTTTTAATACTATAAGCTTTGACTGCCAACCTTCTCTCAGTGCTATTAGCTTTATGGCATTGAGTGAGCTTGCCGCACTCAACGCTTTTGGACTTAGGCATTTTTCTTAATTTCCAACTTATCACTTTGAGTACACCTGTCATTGTCTCTTTAACTATATGTCCAATCATTTTTACAAAGACCAACTTGTATGCATGAACTTAAACATACATCAAATACAACTATGTGTATATCATTGACCTGTTTGACTTATTACAAATCTAGGACATTGGGATCAATAGACCCAACAATCTCCCCTTATTTGAAGAAGTTAAAACACCACTTGAGAATTCCTTGTCAATGATATACACTAACATAAGCAGCAAAAAGATTAATATTGTATTAATCTAAGAGCAGCAAGAGTTACCACATTTTCCCTTGTTACCACATTTTCCCATGTGCTCCCCCTACTTTGATGCATCCTGCTGCTACAAGCTGCTTCACCTGTGAAGCCTTTCCTGTAGCCACTTCTTTATTGTAGTTGCTTCTTTGTTGCAGCTACTCCCCCTTGCTACTGTTCTTCCTGTACTACTCCCCCTTTTTGACTTCTGTGAAATAGCTTAGGAGCAGCATGCTATCTACTCCCTCTATTTGAGATCAGAGAAACACCTAAAGCTGAACTTGCTCCCCCTTAGTAAGAACAACTACTATCAATCCTCTTGATAGTTTCTTTAGTCCACACCAACTTGTAAGATTAAATTTTCCTGCTACAAACAATCATAAAAAGCAACTAAAGTTATACCAAATTCAACATACCCAATTCAAATTTGAAGGTGTTGAACTTTGCTTCATCTAGTGACTTGGTGAAAATATCAGCCACTTGCTTGTCTGTTGAGACAAACTCAAGACTAATATCCTCACATTCCACATGCTCTCTTATAAAATGATATCTAATCTATATGTGTTTAATCCTGCTATGTGATACAGGATTCCTAGCTATAGAGATTTTTTTGGAACATGGTTTCACACTCCTTAGGTTTGAGAATATCAACTCCCTGCTTGTATTTGATGAGATTGGTTGTGTGATAGAGTGTGCAGGCTGACAGGTGAAAGGAAAGGAGAAGAGCTTCAAAAGGTTACTACCGCCCGGCGATAACCTTATCGCAGCGCGGTAACCATCTCGATCGACGCATATCGGTTCGATGGTCGACGGCCCAATTATCAGCTAAGGAAGGATCGTCGACAATCAAAAGCTACCGCCTGGCGACAGGACGCTACCGCCGGCGGTATCCGGTCGACGTGCATCAAGGGGACGATCGTCGACGATGGTACCTATCGCTCAGGCGATAGTCTTATCGCAGGCGGTAGAATTATTTGGCGAAATGGCGCTATCGCTCTGACTGGGCGCGGTAACTATTACCGCCCGGCGATAGCTCTCTTGAAACGGCAGTTTCCTTAATGAGCAGTTATAGTTGCCGTTTCGGGAGACGTGTGGAGACAGCTGGCAGGCGTTACGCGCGAACTTACCGCCCGACGATTGAGTTATCGCAGGCGGTAGTCTATTTTCTCCAAGACGTATAAAAAGCAGCGCCGTTTCCTCAAGACCTAAGCCTCCAGAGATTATTGACGAAGTGCTCCAGGAATACCAAGTTCGGCCGTCTTCCTACGTCTGTTCTACTCGTCTTCGTCAAAGAAAAAGCAAGGCTTCTTCCTCCCGTTCGAGATCGAAGAACTCCGACGATCAAGGCTTCGCATCGTCTACGTCTAGCGACCGGGTGCTTTCCATCGAAGATCACAAGCACCGGCCGTAGATCTATCCGGAGAACTTCTCAAGAGGGAGAACCTAAACTTTAACGAATATATTTTGTAATCTCTTTTTGTATCTTTTTCTTCTTCTATTGTTGTAAGTGGTAAGGGAAATCGACCGGGGAAGGTCGTCGGAATCCGGGTTGGATTCCGTGGAAAATCGTCCCGGGATTTGGGGCGTCTAGATCGGGGATCTAGCAGTGCTCTAAGACCCTTCCGGTTGTGGAGGTGAAGAGCGGCTCTAAGACCTTTCGGGGAGAAAGTGAAGAGCGGCTCTAAGACCCTTCCGGGTGTGAAGGTGAGGAGCGGCTCTAAGACCTTTCGGAGAGAAAGTGAAGAGCCAACCGGTCCGGGTTTTGGGTCGGTATAGAAAACCCAAGAGTTTTATTCACCTCCTCTGATCTCCGGCGTCATGGAGATCCAAGTTGTATGTATTGTGTGTAAACATGTTTTAAATCAATCCTAATTACAAGTGTAACATTGTGTGTGACTTAATGATTCATATGAGATATTTTCTTCATATCATTGCCTCTTATGTTTACTTGTGAATGATAAGTCTAGTTTCACATATGTGCGCACAAGCTAATTTGTACAGGAAAAGAGTGAATAACGTACCGCAGAACATTGGTTACCCAACGCTCTGTAGTAGTTTCCTAAGCTCTGGTTCTGTGGACAAATTAAAACTTAAATTTCAAGAAACGCGTCGAACCTTATTCACCCCCCCCTCTAAGGTTGGCTACAAGATCCAACAAGTGGTATCAGAGCCAGGTTATTCCAAAACGGTTTCACCACCGGGAATAATGGCCAACCTCCATCATGGACTGATGAGTGGGGATGAAAAATTGTACACCGAAAATGTGTTTGCACCACCTCTCTTTATAGGAGTGAACTATAACGAATGGAGAACTCTAATGAGAAAATTCCTTATGCTAACGGATGTAGAAGTTTGGAACATTACTTGTACCAAGCCCCCTTATAGCCTAAATAAGCACGAGTGTTATTTAAATGCCAAGGCTATGAACAGTTTGTTTTGTGGGCTTAGTCAAGAAATTTTTAAACGCATTCACTTGTGTTCCACTGCATATGAGATATGTGAATATCTTGAGTCTACTTATAGTTCTCATCCTGCAGATAATGACTTCGAGCAGTTTCTTATAGATCCAAGTGACGAGTCAAATGGAGATGCACTCTTGGAGGAAGTCAAGACAGACACGTCAAGCAAGAGGGGAGATGAACATCTGTCACTGGACGAGAAGAGCCAAGGGGAAGATGATAAAGGAACCTTGTGTTCAAATCTTGCCTCGTCCAAGAGCGCTGTAAGAAACTCAAACTCTCTCCGTGTATACAAGTCTGTTTATACACTGAATATGCTGAATATGAATAGGCGTAGACTTAAGAAACTGAAAAATATTAATTCAAAACTACGCTTGGAAAATAACCTTTTAAAAGCAAATGTTAGTGTAGAATCTTCCACTGTCGTGTCTAGTTCTCCTGTATGCTCTTTAGAGGACAACTCTACACTTTGTATAAATTGTGAGAAGTTAAAAGAGAAACGTGAGGAGGAAGAGAAAGAGTGCATTTCTCTAAGAGAACAAAATGAGAAACTGTTTCTAGAAAACTTAGCGTCAAAGGGGGAGTGTGCTAAGTGCGTGGACTATAGAGTTGAAATCACTGAGATGAGTGAGGTCTTCGAAGAATACAGAAATAAGTATGAAGCCCACATTAACTCAATAGTCGCAATACTCAAGAATAGCACAACTGCCTACACCAAAGCGAGAACAAATCTCAAACAGAGAAATGAAGATTTGGAAACGAAAATCAACGTGCTTAAGAAAATTTTAAAGAAAAATTCTCAACACATAAACGTGCAATATCAAGAAAATTCCAAACGCACGTTGAACACAAGCTCACTCACGTCAGTTAGGAAAATCAAAGGGAGTAGTAAACTTCAAGCCAACGCGAGTGAAAACCTCAAATATGAAAATCATATCCACTGGCGAAAACCAACTACTCCATTTACAAAACCAATTGAATGCAGATATCCTTCAAAAAGTCTTTATACTATGAGTCAGTATGGTAACAAGAAGTATTTCATGTCAGAAAGTAATCTCAACATGATTAATTCACAAAGACAATTGTGCCCAACCACAATCTCTCACGTAAGGACTCCTAGACATCCAAAAGAGAATCTGCAACATAAGAAAAACATCAAACCAAGGTATGAATGGAGACCAGTCACGCGACGTAGCACGCCCAGTCCGATAGACCGGGCGAACCCTCCTTCACCGGGTTCAACTGTATCACAACATCGTTGGGTTCCCAAAAGGAAAGTCATTCTCGGCTCCTTCTGGATACCCAAACCTCTCAACTCCTAAGTATGTCCCGTTAGTGAAGTAGAATGACACACTTGATCACGTCATGACTATCTCCTACTTCACATCGTACATCTGTTTTAGTTGTGCGGGACTCAAAGAGCTTAGGAGCAAATTAATACTGATCAAAATCCACTTTTCACGCATAATCAAGTGATAACAAAATAGAGATTAAATTGCCCACATAAAATGAAACCAAAAACATTCAAGAAAAATGTTCGGGCCGGTACCTGTATTATTACATCAATTTTTAATTGTTCATAAATCTAAAAACTCGAAAAGGTACAAAGAAAAATGGGATCACGCCTGTTCATCAGAGGATGTTGAAGAAATGCTGAGCTTCCTCATGATCTTCTTAAGCATCTTCTTCATGCCTTTGATCTCCTTTCCCTGCTCCTCCATGAGGCTATGAATTCCACGATTTGCCTCGCGAAGAGATCCCGACCGGGGTACCGATGGCTCCGGAGGTGGCACCTGTGGTCGCACCCGTGAAGCAGCCGGTATCTCTCCTACATGATAGACCTGAGGAACGATGTCAATGGGATAGGAGGTCCAGTCGATGGTCAGGTACTTGATCTTCAGGATGGTCTGGATGACTCCTCCCAAAGGGAGTGTATTTACCCGCTGACGATCGGGGGACTTGAGGCGAAAAGTATACCTCATGATAGACAGGATGAGATCTAAAACGCTGAATGGCTTCTGCGCTATAATGTGATAGGTCACCATGGATAGCTGAGCCGTGACCTTTCGAGTATCTCCTGCCTTGAACATCAGCGAATGGCGGAAGATATCCTGAATTATCCGAGCAACTGGTGTGAGTGTGTCCACCGAAGTGAAAAAGTCAGGACGCCCCTCCGCTCCATGGAGAACCTCGTTCATCACTCTCCAATCCCGTGCTGTCCTGAAGGATTCTACAACATCCAAGTATGGAAGGTTGGATGGCCACACGTACTTCGTCTCCAGGTCGGCATGGGTGATAGTAACTATCTCATCCCCGATGCAAGACTGAACTCCTCCTCCCAGACGCATCAGAGATGGATCCCTCAAGTTGTTGTAGAACTCTCGAACGAGAGCGGAGGAAAAGGAATACCCATCTGATATCACCGCCAACACGCCCGATTCTTCGAGATACTCATAGATATGAGTATACCGATCATCAATTTCTATGAGCATAGGAATGCTCACAGTGGCGTTGTCTATAGCGGGGTGCGTAGTCTCTCCACGGTTTCGTTTTGAAACACTTCGACGTCTAGAGTGTGCGCTCGAGGAGGCCATTTCCTGCATGAAACAACATTCAAAAACTCAAATCAGGAACTGGGATCCAAAACTGAAAATTCACAAAAATTAAGTGAAATCTGGTAGCTATCGCAGGCGATAATTAGCTATCGCCGGCGGTAGCTCGACGGACTGCACTTCACCTCTTTCGGCCGTTTTGAGCTAAAAATCGATTTTTTTTGTAAAAACCACTCCAATCTCCATGTTTTTCATAGATCTATATATGAACTTCGTAGATCTTGAAAGAGGAGATGAGATCCGACAATAAAAATCTAAAAATGAAACATGTGAAAGTATCTCTTTTTACTCCTCCGCATTTCGGATCCTTTACAAACAATGGCAATATTTTTCACCTCTTAAAGCGTAGATCCGAAATAGACTAAAACAATGGCAATATTTTTCAAAAAGGGGGATATGTGAGAGGAGATCCGTGAAGAAGTGGATATAAAAATGCCATGAGAGAACACATCTACTCCACAAAGACATCTCATATGGATCCTAAACAAGAAATCAAGCAAAAATGAGAAAGGATAGAGCATTACCTGGAATCAAAGGAGATCTGTAGAGCTGGAGAAGCTTCTTTCCAAAAGGGATGCAAGGTGAGAATGCGTGTGGGCGGATCTGAAATAACCTACAGCATATCTATTCCGGAGTTACCGCGGAGCGGTAGTACTACCGCAGGCAATAGTACTCTGACTCGCATATAAGTACACACGAAAATCATGGGTGTCCATATAGTAGACAAATGGTGGTCGTTTTAGGGCCAAAGTGCGTTTTTTTTATCTCATGGGGGCTCATATGACCGAGTCGTGGTATACTTTCAAGTATATACAATGTTTGCTAATCTTCTTGTCAATTTGTACGGCACATTGGTATCCGGTCATGATGAGCGAAGTTAAATTTTTGTCTAGCTATTGAGTGCGAAAATTAATGTGGGTGTACGTTGTCTACGCCTCTAAGTATGTGTGAGGATTTATTTACGATAATGACTACACCACTCACACACCACTTGATCATGCACTCAACTTGAGATAATAAGCTGACATGCTATAAATCGTGACACTAAATTTAACATATCTGATATATCTTGAACAATCAATGTCATGAAATCAAATTGCGCGTGTCTATGCTAATTAAATTTTTGGGCCAAAACTAGAAACGCATATGTCCAATGTAAACAAGTTAAAGTGGATCTACCTATGTGGGTAGATTTCGATTGACTTGGGGTCTTGTTTTGCTTTGATTATGTATAAAATTGATGGCCTAACTCAAAATAAAATGATGGCCATCAAATCCCGCCTACAGACCCCCCAAGCACTACTCATCCCTCCTGATAAGTCTTCATAAGCGTTGTGAGGGTGAGCACCTTGGATTACAAAGTCGTTTCGATCTTGTGCATGGACTACACTTTATGATTTGTGCCCTTGATTTAATTTCTTTATGCCGCACTATGTCATGTGACGTGATTTTTCACTATATCTCTTTGGTGTTAGCATCGTTAGTTTGCTTGATATAAAACATGTCTGCATGATATCTCTATTGAATGTTTTGTCTCTTGATGCTACACGTGCACATGTCATTATCTTATTTAAATCTTCCGCGCATAAGAATTGGACCTCAACTACATTCGATGCTTTTCGCACAATACGTACTGGCACATTTTTTCTCTCATGACGATATTTGTGTTTGCCTATTTTTCTCTCTATTTATATAAACCTTGCAAACATTCATGTCATACTTGATGTGTGCTATGTCTCGTGCATATAGTCCAATTTCTTCACTCTGATTAGCGTTTGCTCCTGATTTTGACCCTGTTTTACAATTCTCTGATTTCAAGTGCTTTGTGGGTCTATATTACGTTATCTCTCGCCTACAATTTTCATCCTCCTTGGTCGGTTGGCCTCGCCCATTCTTTTGATATTATCAAAGGGGGAGAAGGTATTGGCGGTAGTGTTCATGATAGGGGGAGCGTATTGAGGTGTGTGTGTGCTCATAGATAGGGGGAGCGTCCCACCGATAGGGGGAGTATGTAGTAGGATAGAACAGGATTGAACGGGATCGATATAGGTGTGTATTGCTTATTTGTTCATAGATAGGGGGAGCGTCCCACCGATAGGGGGAGTATGTAGTAGGATAGAACAGGATTGAACGGGATCGATATAGGTGTGTATTGCTTATTTGTTCAATATCATTTTACTCTGATACTCTACTTTATACCGTTCTATGTTCATTTTACTCTGATACTCTACTTTATACTGTTCTACGTTGCTACATACATCTATTCTGGCACTCTATCTACTTGATTTTGGTTTATCATGAACGGGATTGATATTATCAAAAGGGGGAGTTTGTTGGAACATGGTTTCACACTCCTTAGGTTTGAGAATATCAACTCCCTGCTTGTATTTGATGAGATTGGTTGTGTGATAGAGTGTGCAGGCTGACAGGTGAAAGGAAAGGAGAAGAGCTTCAAAAGGTTACTACCGCCCGGCGATAACCTTATCGCAGCGCGGTAACCATCTCGATCGACGCATATCGGTTCGATGGTCGACGGCCCAATTATCAGCTAAGGAAGGATCGTCGACAATCAAAAGCTACCGCCCGGCGACAGGACGCTACTGCCGGCGGTATCCGGTCGACGTGCATCAAGGGGACGATCGTCGACGATGGTACCTACCGCTCAGGCGATAGTCTTATCGCAGGCGGTAGAATTATTTGGCGAAATGGCGCTATCGCTCTGACTGGGCGCGGTAACTATTACCGCCCGGCGATAGCTCTCTTGAAACGGCAGTTTCCTTAATGAGCAGTTATAGTTGCCGTTTCGGGAGACGTGTGGAGACAGCTGGCAGGCGTTACGCGCGAACTTACCGCCCGGCGATAGAGTTATCGCAGGCGGTAGTCTATTTTCTCCAAGACGTATAAAAAGCAGCGCCGTTTCCTCAAGACCTAAGCCTCCAGAGATTATTGACGAAGTGCTCCAGGAATACCAAGTTCGGCCGTCTTCCTACGTCTGTTCTACTCGTCTTCGTCAAAGAAAAAGCAAGGCTTCTTCCTCCCGTTCGAGATCGAAGAACTCCGGCGATCAAGGCTTCGCATCGTCTACGTCTAGCAACCGGGTGCTTTCCATCGAAGATCACAAGCACCGGCCGTAGATCTATCCGGAGAACTTCTCAAGAGGGAGAACCTAAACTTTAACGAATATATTTTGTAATCTCTTTTTGTATCTTTTTCTTCTTCTATTGTTGTAAGTGGTAAGGGAAATCGACCGGGGAAGGTCGTCGGAATCCGGGTTGGATTCCGTGGAAAATCGTCCCGGGATTTGGGGCGTCTAGATCGGGGATCTAGCAGTGCTCTAAGACCCTTCCGGTTGTGGAGGTGAAGAGCGGCTCTAAGACCTTTCGGGGAGAAAGTGAAGAGCGGCTCTAAGACCCTTCCGGGTGTGAAGGTGAGGAGCGGCTCTAAGACCTTTCGGAGAGAAAGTGAAGAGCCAACCGGTCCGGGTTTTGGGTCGGTATAGAAAACCCAAGAGTTTTATTCACCGCCTCTGATCTCCGGCGTCATGGAGATCCAAGTTGTATGTATTGTGTGTAAACATGTTTTAAATCAATCCTAATTACAAGTGTAACATTGTGTGTGACTTAATGATTCATATGAGATATTTTCTTCATATCATTGCCTCTTATGTTTACTTGTGAATGATAAGTCTAGTTTCACGTGTGTGCGCACAAGCTAATTTGTACAGGAAAAGAGTGAATAACGTACCGCAGAACATTGGTTACCCAACGCTCTGCAGTAGTTTCCTAAGCTCTGGTTCTGTGGACAAATTAAAACTTAAATTTCAAGAAACGCGTCGAACCTTATTCACCCCCCCCCTCTAAGGTTGGCTACAAGATCCAACAGATTTCACTTGTAGAATCACAAAACAAAGGGCTTTAACTTATCTGTAGGTTATAATCTTGGAGTTAATGCTGAATCCACAACAACTGTGCACATTAGCTTCCTACAGCTATGTATTCTGTTTATGCAGTAGAAATAGATACGCTAGTATGTTTCTTGCTGCTCTAGGACACTAGCCTTCTGCCCAGAAACTGACAGGAACCTGATGTACTTTTCCTGTCCTCTCTACAGCCTGCAAAGTTTGCATCTGAATAGCAAATTAGCTCAAAATTCCTATTCCTAGGGTACCATAGACCAAGATCTGGTGTGCCCTTTAGATATCTCATAATTCTCTTAGTAGTAGAGAAATGAGTCTCTTTAGGGCATGTCTGATATCTAGCACAGATACATGTAGTATACATGATGTCTGGCCTACTAGCAGTGAGGTATAAAAGAGAACCAATTATCCCTCTATACAAATTTTGATCAACAGATTTCTCTGCCTCATCTTTGTCTAAAAACATATTTGATCCCATGAGAGTTTTCATGGTGGAAGCATTCTCCATCCCAAATTTCTTAATTAACTCTCTAGTAAACTTAGATTGTGATATGGATATTCCATTGTCAGTCTGTCTTACTTGGAGATCCAAGAAGAACTTAAGTTCACCCATACTGCTCATCTCAAACTTCTCTTCCATAAGTTTGGCAAACTTCCTGCAAATATTATCATCAGTAGACCCAAAGATAAGTCATCAACATATATCTGGACTAGGATGATCTTGCCCTTAGATTTCCTAAGGAATAGGGTCTTGTCTATCTTCCCCCTTGAGAATTTATTTTCAATGAGAAAGCTAGACAATGTTTCATACCAAACTCTAGGGGCTTGCTTTAGCCCATATAGAGCTTTCCTTAGTCTATAAACTAAATCAGTATGATAAGAAACAACAAAACCTGGAGGTTATTTAACATAGACTTCTTCTTTCAAATCTTCATTCAGAAATGTTGATTTCACATCCATCTGATAGACTCTGAACCCTTGGAATGCAACATATGAAAGGAATAACCTGATAGCTTCTAGTCTTGCTACATGGGCAAAGGTTTGATCAAAGTCAATACCTTTCTCTTATTTGAACCCCTAAGCCACCAGTCTAGCTTTATTCTTAACTATAATGTCATTTTCATCAAGTTTATTCATATAGATCCACTTGGTTCTAATGATATTATGTCCTTGAGGTCTGGGAACCATCTTCCAAACCTTATATCTTTTAAACTGGTTTAATTCCTCTTGCATAACTCCAATCCAAAAATGGTCTTGGTTAGCCTCTTCAAATTTCTTAGGTTCTACCCGTGAAAAGAAGCAAGAGTATATTGTTGTGTTGAGACATCTTCTCCTTATCACTACTCCTTGTCTTGCATCACCAATAATCTGATGTTTTGGATGATCCCTCAGATGCTTACTGCTGGAGGCAGCATTGCTTCAACACCATGTTCTTCATGATGTTGATCTTCATCCACTTCCTGTAAGTATTGTGCTTCCTCTGGAATGCACACACCCTCTACTTGGTCTTGCATTGTTTGAGCAGCTTCCTTGAGAGTGAGCTTTTTCAACACTAGTTCAGTACCTATAGAACTAGAAGAAGAGCTTGACAGCTCATTGTTAATCATATTTGTTTCATCAAACACTATATTAACTGACTCCTCTACAACTTGACTTCTCAAGTTGTAGATCCTATAAGCCTTACTATGATTGTTGTACCCAATAAATATCCCCTCATAGGATTTGACTACAAATTTAGTTTTATAGGATTTCCCATTATTGAGTACAAAGCGCTTGCTCCCAAAAATTCTGAGATATGCAAGGTTTGGTTTCCTACCCTTCATAATCTCATAGGGAGTCTTATTGTGGCTCTTGGTGATAGAAGCCCTGTTAAGGACATGACAAGCTGTATTTACAGTCTCAGCCCAGAAATATTTTGGGAGAGAAGTTTAGTAGAGTTCTACCAGCCTCTATAAAAGTTCTATTCTTCGTCTCAGCTATCCCATTTTGCTGGGGTGTTCTTGAAGAGGAAAACTCTTGCTGAATCCCATGATGTTCGCATAATCTTGTCATGCATTCATACTAAAACTCAGTCTCATGGTCACTTCTAATTTTGACTACAGTACTGTTCAGCTCATTCTGTATTTGCATGACAAATGTCTTGAAGACATCTGGGGTTTCAGACTCTTTCTTTAAAAAAAATACCCAAATAAATCTGGAAAAGTCATCAACCACCACAAAGGTGTAGGTCTTCCTACCTAGACTATGAACTAGCATTGGACCAAACAAGTCCATATGCAAGCGGTATAAATAACTCATAGAATCTTTAGTCTCAATGCTTTTGAAGGAAGCTTTTGTCTGCTTACCCTTTTGGCATGCAAAACAAATACCTTCCTTAGAGCATTTCATGTTAGGACCATTCCTAACTAACTCTTTACTATTGAAATTTCCTACAATCTTATAATTCAAATGAGCTAGGCTCTTGTGCCATTTGACACAATATGAGGCTTTCTTATTTGCAACTAGATAAATGGGAGAGTCTGATGATAAGCAAAAAAATTAAGACAATAGACATTCTCACTCCTAGTACTAGTCAAAGTGACCTCTTAGTCACTTGATCTTCTTATATGGCACTTATCCTTGTGGAAAGAAATGACATAGCCAAGATCACATAATTGGCTTATGCTTATAAGGTTGTGTTGCAACCCTTCCACATAAGCCAATTTTGTGAAAGTGACTAATCCATTAGTGATTTTACCATAACCTTTGGTGATCCCTCTATTTGATCCACCAAATATCACCTTAGGTTAATCCTTTATTGGAATGAAATCCTTTAGGATGCACTTTGTTCCAGTAATGTGCATGGAACAACTACTATCCAAGTACCATATAGGGGTATGACAACTTTGACTCACCTGCAAAAAATAAATCATTTAACCTTAGGACCCCAATTCTTATTGGGTTATAGGTGCATGTTAGGTTGAAAATGAATATGCTTTCCTGCAGCTCTTCTAACAGGTAAGCCGACATTAGCTCTCTAGACACTATTATTTTGCCAGCACTCAATGGCATAGTGGCCCACTTTGCACAACACAATCACTCATAGATGTTGTGCTTTCTTTTAAGGGCTGATTTAACAGTATTGCTGTCAGCAGCTCTCAGTCCAGCAGGTACAACAACAGCCTTTTTCTTATGTGTTCCAGCCACAACCTGATTTAGGATCTGTCTGGCAGCAGGGGTACTTGGGGTATCTTGAACCCTACCATCAACTGCCTTATTTTCAGAGAGCATGCTCCCGATGGCTTTAGATATGCCCCAGTCTGGTTTGCTGACAGACTTTCCTTTGGTCTGATTGTGGACTAACAGATTTTGAGAAGGGGCTGATACACCAAACACAAATGGTCCAGGATGGGCCATTTGAATTTTTTCATGGGCTGCCTTGTAGATACTAGCACCTTTGCCATTCCTACCACCATAGTGGTGAACAACTTTGTTCTCATTGGTGGATCCACCATACTCCCAGTGACCAAAAATGCTCTCTTGGTCATACCTGTTAGATGGTAGAAGCACTTTCTTGAAAGGAATAGGTGGCTTTGAGGCTAGTGGCTGCACTGGAGCTTTTCCCTTCCATTTGGAATTGGCAGCTCTAGTGTTCCCTTTGAAGCCTAACCCCTTCTTATCCTTTTGGGAGGAGAAGGAATCTATCAAAGGCAACACAATACATGGCTTTGAAAACTTAGTCATTAGCTTCTCCTTTTGGAGTTTACGTTCAAGATTCCTAATATGATCATTCTTAATGGTTATGGTGCTCATCTGAATAACAGTAATGTTCTTCAGCTGGCTAACTTCCCTAGTTTTTTGCTCTAGCAAAGTTGCTGTTTCAGAATGCCGGGAAGCATCAAGCTTTAGAGATGCAATCTCTTGAGCCTATTGTTTGGTCAACAACTTACTCCTTCTGAATGCTTCCAGAAGTTCACCATATCTTTCAATCATTTGATTTTTGTCTTCCTTAGATTCAGAGCTATCTTAATCTCTTGATGAAGAAGCACTTGAATCTGGACCAGTCACATACTTAAACTTAGATGAAGAGCTGGATGAAGAGTGTACCTTAGATGGTCCAGGCTGATCCTAGCAGGATTCCTTATGTGATCTTGCCATCATCCCAATGTAGGCTTCATCATCCTCTTCTGATTCTGATGAGCAAGACTCAGTCCAGCTTTTATCCCTCTTAGCAATAAAGGTTTTCTCCTTCTTTCTTCTCTTGTGGTGATGATTCTTTTCACTAGCCACTTTTTTCTCAGGACAATCAACCACAACATGACCTGGCTTGCTGCAACAGAAACAAACAACCTTTTTAGAAAAATGTTTACCAGGTTTTGGATCATACCTGCCCTCTTTGTAGGGTTTCTTCTTATTTCTATATTAGTTCTCTTTGTCCTGGAAGAAAGAGGTAGGTTTGCTCCCCCACCCCTTCTTCTTCATCATCTTCATAAACTGCCTTGAGAAAACAACAAACTCCTCATCAAACATATTACATCCCGATTCCTCTTGATCTGAATCTTCTGACTCAGCTGGCCTTCTTAGGGGAGAAGGATTCTTCTCCTTGCTCCTCTTGGAGCTATCTGCCTTGAAGGCCACAAAAGTTTCTTTGGCCTGGCCTCTGCTAGTCTTCTCTTCCTCCTTCCTTACTGTCAGCTGCATCTCATATGAAAGCATCTTACCAAATAGTGTGGATGGTGGAGTATCTTCTAGCTTTGCCACTTATCTAATGACGCATATCTTAGTGTCACAGTCTCTAGTAAGAGACCTAAGAAACTTATCATTTATCTCATAATTACTAAATGCCCTTCCATAGGTATTTAGCTCATTAACTGTCCTTAAGAACCTTTCATAATAGCTAGTTATGGTCTCCTTCCTAATCTGTTTGAAAGCTTCAAACTCTTGATTTAGCATTGACTTTCTATCATCTCTCACTTCCTCAGTACCTTCCATGTACACTATTAAGGTGTCCCACATTTCCTTTGAGGTCTTGTAGTGCACCAGGTTTTGAAAGATGGAGTCATCTATGACACTAACTATAATGTTTGTGCCCTCTTATCCATTGCTGCTAAGATGACTTCATCCTTAGTCATTTCAGTGTACTTCTTTGGAGTCTTAAAATTTGCATCAAGGACAGATGTCTTCATTGGGATGAAGGGTCCTTCTTGAACTGTGATATAGATCCTAGGATCAAATGCTTCCTTGAACAATCTGACACTTTCCTTCCATATGTCAAAAGTCTCCTTCCTGTAGAGAGTAAGTTTCATGGATCCAAGCTCTTTGTGATTCTCTCTTGAACCCATCTTAATCTTCTGACAGCTACCCTGGAGATCTACTCAGACTATTAAGTCTTTCTTGAGTAACCTCCCTCTGATACCATTGAAAGTCTTTGATTACAAGGGTAGCTAATCACCTAGAGGGGGGGGGGGTGAATAGTTTATTACAGTCTTTTGTAGTTCTTTAAAATCTTATATGACTTATGTCATACTGTTTATACATAATTCAGCTTTCAAGAACACAATACTCAGCACAACAAAACATAAGACACAACACACCAGATTTTATAGTGGTTCCCCAGTGTATGTGTACATCCACTGTCCCTCTCCGCCTTTCTAACAGTATGTTAGACAGGGCTCTTCTCCAAAAACTATGGCTCCTTAGAGATTACATCACGATCCCACCGGATCAGTCAGTCTCCACTGAGACTTACAACATAGGCTCACAACCCTCCACTAAATAATCTCGTGACTACCAAACACAAGCACAACTACCCTTAACACAAGCTGGAGAAACAACTCCACACAGATCCACACAAGGATCCAATCACAGGCTCACGACCCTAACACAGATCTCACAGATCCGTCTCACAGCCTTTATAATTTAGGCTTTACAATAAGATCACACAGATCTCTCACATATCCTAATCAATCTAGGCCTCAACACAGATCTATCACAGATCCACAGATTTTGAAAGTGGAATGTTGATTCGACTCAAGAGAAATTGCTCCCTGAGTCGATTTCTTCCTAGGCTAAGAAAATGTCAACCCTATCTGCTTCCTAGCAACAAGAAAATTGATCTTCAATGGTCTGCGGCTTATGCTGGAAATTCCTCAAAATCTTGATTCTGTTCTTGCTGATGAAAAGGGGGAAGACGATCTTTAAACAGCTAACCTGTAAGGTAGATTGCAATTCCCCTGCCTTATTCTTCTGTCCAGTTAGAATCTGACACAGATATCTTCTTCTTCTTCTATTCATAAAATGATCTTCAGATTTGGCTCAGATTGAATCGTGAAGTAATTTCAACTAGGGCTTGCCTAGACTTATTCATCTTCCTCCGATATATCCTACGTACTTGCTGTAGCAGATGTTGATTGCACTAGTGAACTCAAAAACCCATCGAATTTATCAATTTGAAGTTCTTAGCTCTGTAACAATGGCAGATGAAAACGACTAACTCCCGTTTCTCATTTTCAGAATGAATTAATGTTAATCAGAAAAGTTAATTTGATATCGATCTCAACTGCTATTTATAATCCCATCGATTTGCGAGATGATTAACATGTGTCCCAGTTTTAACGGCGGTTAAAACCTCAGCTTAATCAAATTGAGATTCACTTTAGACTGACGACGACATTAATGTCGAATTGCAACATTTAAATAACGAATCTGAAATTCGTTGACTTGTTGACTTTGCTGACGTCAACATCATTCTAGACTTAGCAAAATCAAGCATCATTCCAGAAATCCTCAGTTCAACTAACTCAAAACTTAGTTCGACGAACCCAGAGCTCAACTTAACGAAAAAGTGAAAGCTGAGTTCGACGAACTCTGAACTTAGTTCGACGAACTCAGAGCTCAGCTCGACGAAAAGTGGATAAGCAATACTCAACGATTCTAGACTTAGAATTTTCTTCGGCTCTGTTAGGCATTGAGTGGCGTTGAGTGAATAGGCCATACTCAACGAATTTGGACTTAGAAATATTTCAGCTCTGTTGAGAGCGTTGAGTGTATATGCCTCACTCAACGCTTTTTGCCTTAGCCATATTCTTTTGCCATTTCTGCTTAAAAGCGTTGAGAGTGTTGAGTGTATAAGCTTCACTTAATGCTTTTATACTTAGCCTGATTTTCTGCAATCTTGCCTTCTTGCTGAAGTTTGACGTTGAGTGCGTTGAGTGAACTGACTTCACTCAACGATTCTAGACTTAGCCAAATTCTTGTTTCTTCACAGGAGGACTAGACTCAAAACCTTTTGACTTGGCATTGAGTGAATGAGCTTCACTCAATGCTTCTGTACTTAGTCGAATTTTCTGTCTCCTTATACTTTGGCGTTGACAGAATATCCTGACTCAACGATTCTGTCCATATGGAGTTGGGTGAGTTGAGCTCACTCAATACAACTCACTCAATGCCTGTGGACTTAGCCATATTTTCGCCTTTTCAATACTGTAAGCTTTGATGGCCAACCTTCTCTCAGCGCTATTAGCTGTATGGCGTTGAGTGAGCTTTCCACACTCAACACTTCTGGACTTAGGCATTATTCTGAATTTCCAGCCTATCACTTTGAGTCCACCTGTCATTGTCTCTTGAAATATATGTAAGACCCCCCTCCCGGAACACAAGACACGGCACGAGAAGGGTCTTATGCCCAGAACAGCCGCCTTGCGGTAGCACCAGCACTCGGGCTAGCCTGTACCACAAGACGCCTATTCTGTCGGCTACAACCAATATCAACATACAACTGCCAACCCAACCATAATAATATGAAAGTCAAATCCACACCAAGCATATGTCCATAATATCATAAATAAAGAAGCTACAGCAAGCTTCTAATATCAGAGTACGAGAACAGAATTGCCCCGAAGGGCTACAACAAAATCTCTCTCTCACTCACATCTGTAACCGACGGTAGCGACGGTACCGTCCCTTCAGGCCCTGTCACCCTAGCCTGGCTGTTCGTCTGTATAGCCTGCTGCTCCACCTGCGGGGTTTCCTCCTAAAAAGGAAGACGTAGCAACCGTTAGTCAAAAAGACTAAGTAGTTTCACATCCACTCCCTCGGCGACTCCTCGGCACCGGGCGGAGAAAGGAACAGGTACAATATAAAAATAACAGTAGTACAACAGGTGAAGTGAGTATACATATTATAAGCAGCAACATCAGTAGTGTATAATAAACAAGCTCTTATTTTCAAATCTACAAACTACAGCAGCAAGAGAGTATATAACTAGAACAGTAAGTAACTGAACTTATATGGATGCCCATACAAGCATATAAGTTGAGGGTCGTTCAGCAGAAAGTAACTCATCGTATAGGAGTGCCCATACAAACTTATACGATGAGGGTCTTGTGTATGTAATGAAGTGCAATGCTATGTATACAATGCAATGACACACCCATGCTCAAGCACATGCAATCGCTATGTCGACACAGACTTATAGTTCCCACTATTCGAGCAAGTAGCTAACCTCTCAGGCATCAACCGTCGTGGCCAAACGGTGACAGTAGAGCGGGCATCTCCACTACTAGGCTGGTCTCCACACTACCTGGCCTAGGCCTCCGTACGCCTCCACGCTAGGAACACAACAGCGGAGCTCACATGCGTACTACGGCTCAGCGGGTTCTCTCGGGTAAATATGCACCAAGATCCTAGCCCCTGACTGGCCTATGGTATGACACGGAAGGAGCCTTGGAAATGAGCACGAGGACCAAGCCCAACCGTTCACTTGGCACGAAAGGAGCCTCGGGACGTGAACACCGAGGACCAAGCCCAACCGCCCAAGGTTTAACTGTCAACTCCCATCGGTGTGACGATTGGCGAGCCCGTAGACCTGCCATACTATCCTTAACCCGGGATTACGACACCGCGTGTCGACTCACACCACATGCAATTCCACAATTCCGTGGCATGGAAGGAGCCTCGGAGAAAGCATGAGGACTAAGCCCAACCATCCATCACATACGGAAGGAGCCTCGGGACGTGAACACCGAGGACCAAGCCCAACCGTTCACGTGGCACGGAGGGAGCCTCGGGACGTGAACACCGAGGACCAAGCCCAACCGTCCAATTTTATCCAACTCAACCTCATTCCCATTAGTGACGGTCAACACCGCACTTGTTAACTTCCACAATGCTACCCGTGGGGAGACGACACTCTAAGCATTGGACTATCCATTCCCTTCCATCAGTCCATTATACATCCTGGCCATGGTTTTAATCATTTACAAATCCTTCCAAATGAATTCAACATATTATAGATAATGCGCATAATGGTGATCTACCAAATATAACAAAGCCTTTCATTCACTTAGGCTTGATTCACATCTCGGCATAGGAATTCAAGTCCTCAAACATCAATCTTCACATTACCTCGGTGATTAACACAAAAGAATTCACCCAACCTCGAGATGAATTGCAACATCTATTCCATCGAATCCAAGTTCATATTATAATCACCTAGAATTGTATGTAATCTGGTCAGCAACTTTGACTGAGGATTCCTGTGGCTACAGGTATCGCCTGAATACGTGCCACTACTCATTGGAAAGGTAATTTTAAGGGCTACGACTTTCGTGTTTAGTCGAAAGCCCAGATCTGGTCACATCATACCAGAAATGCAACTCGAAGTCTGCTGCGTACAGGATACAGAATTCCTGGGCATTAACTTCCAACCGCAGTGGATTCAAACGGACTTTCCTGTGGCTACAGGTATCGCATGGAAACGTGCAACCACTCGTTGGAAAGATAATTTCAAGGGCTACAACGTTTGTGTTTAGTCGAAAGCCCAGATCCGCCCCCTTATTGCTTAAAAATAGTCAAGAAGGTCGCTACGTGCAGAATACAGATTCTGCACGCATCTTGAAGCGAAGTGAACGGCATCCGTTCATCTTCCTCCTCAAGCGATTTTCCCCAAATCGCAGCCAGAAGTTCCTCCACCCTTAATCTCCCTCTTGAGGCCATTTCCTCTTCACGAGACCACCCCTATCATCACTTTGAAGCGAGGGGAGGTTGAAGACGACTAAGCTTTAGAGCACAAGCTCTAGCATGGCTTTCCTAGAAAGCTTCATCTCACACATCAAGACTCATTTGAGTTGATGTCTCGCCTAAGAATAACTATAGATCTAGCACCAAGGGAGAGGGGAGGAAACTCACTTCATTTCTGGCGTTTCCTCCGTTGCCGGCCATGGATCGCGTTACTCTTCGTTGCGGCATCCTTGGTGCAGTTATTCTTCACGGCAAAGGAAGGAGAGAGAGAAGTCCGCCTCCAAAGCTCGCACCAGCAAGCTCTCCTCCGGCGATCTGCGATATTCTCCTCTACCCTTCGCTCCCGACGGTTTGCACGGTGACGGCTCGGCAAGAAGGATCGGATGCGATGGTTAGGGTTTGGTTTACTCCCTTTTTATATTACATATTAGGTTAAGTCCCTTCCGCCACGTGTCACTCTCTAATTGGACCGCCCAAATTAGGTTTCATTTGAAGTGACCGGTCCAAAGATCATTCAGCACGAATCCCGAGGTCCAGTTCGGTTCGCCTGTACAAGCCGGTGAATCGGCCTGGGCGCAGAAAACGCACAAGTCAAATTCGGCGGGAATTAGCCAGTGATTCCCGTCGATCGGCGAGTATTGGCGGGTCATTCTCGACGAATTCGTCGAGTATCAAGAATGATACTCGACGATTTTCCCTTAGCCGTTTTATCGGACATCCTGTCGCTATGTGCGTTGAGTATCAGTCAGTGATACTCGACGATCGGTGGGTATCACCGGGTATTCTCGGCGATCGGTGAGAATCGTCAGGCATTCTCGACGATTTTCCCTTAGCCTACTGCAGTTCTGAGTCCGGCGGGTATCGACCACCGATACCCGTCGAATCGGCGAGAATCAACCTCCATTATCGACGATCGACGAGCATCAACCTCCATTCTCGACGATCGACGAGCATCAACTTCCATTCTCGTCGATTTTTACTTAGCCGAGTTCCCTCATCTCGGCTACTGGTTGGGGTATCCTTGAACCCAACTCTACACTTATTCAATTCACCTGACACCTCGCGTCAGTGGACCCCGAGCCCGAGTTGAGTCTCTTGACTCAGAACACGTGCGAGGGGCCTAGCGCAAATTGGGACGTTACACTATATGTCCAATCATTGTGACAAAGACCAACCTGTATGCATGAACTTAAACATACATCAAATACAACTATGTGTATACCATTGACCTGTTTGACTTCTTACAAATCTAGGACATTATGATCAATGGACCCAACAAGTGATTCGGAGGATGATTCCGGGGAAAATCGAGGCAAGTGTGGTTTTGCTTACTTTTCTTCATTTGCATTTACCTCCGATCGTAAGGGGTTCAGTAAGTCTTAATTTATCTAGTAGAATAGTAAGTGTTGGTCTGTGAAATTATAAGTTCGTCGTGTATTAGTCCATTTCATCTGCGTTTGTTCGACGAGTCGTTTTTCCGTCATGTCGTTTGGATCGTCGCGTCATTTCGACAACGTAAAACACTGGTTTCGTAGTGAGTGTTGTAAGTATTGTGAATGTCTTGGCGCATACGGTTTAACTTGGAATACATCATTGTGAAAGCCTTGGAGCCTTGCTAGGCTATTTATGTCATTGCGTCGATCATGTGTCAAGATTTTTGTATACGTCTGACTTCGACTGTATAATTTAGAAGATTATAATATGACTCATATAAACATATATAGAATGTTTGTTGGGCTATCAGCGTTGGGGTTACTCCCTCGGCATAGTGCCATGTTTGTTAGGCTATGTGTGTTGGGGTTACTCTCTCGGCACAGTGCCATATTTGTTGGGTTGTGCGCGTTAGGTTTACTCCCTCGACACAGTGCTATGTTTGTTGGGTTTGTGCGCGTCGTGGTTAATCCCCCGACACAGTACCTCTCTTGTTGTGGATCATATGCTCGGGCTTGCCCGGTGTTTTAATACCCTTCTTGAGCAGATCTGTCTCATTGAAATTGACTAATAATGTCTAACAATATATACATATATATAACCCTTTTGGCACTTGGTAATGAGGTGACATAGTTTACAACTGCTTAGTTAGTTATTTTCTTGTTGTTTCTTCTTTGTTATTACTGACTTTTTCCTCTAGTTTGCTCGCTGAGTTCTAGTCTACTTGGAGGTTTGTCATTGCTTCTTGGTTCCTTTTACCACAACTTATTACCGAGGAGTTCTTCTTTTTGAATGCCCTAGGTTCAGAGCAGTAGCAGGTGTGACGTGTAGAGTTCGTTGTTTTCAGAGCTGTGGTTAGTTGCTGTTGCTTGTTTTCCTCCTTAGTTTAGTGAGATAGTTGTTTTTTTATTTCAGATTAGACTTGTATCATATGTGTTCGTGTCAGTTTGTGACGCCCATAGTGTTAGTTTCAGATGTTTGACTATGTGCTAGTTTGAATTGCTGTTAGTTATGCACTTGCTCTCTGGAAAGGATTTATGTTAGGATGCATGCTAGGTATTTTTACATATAAAAAACTGCATTCTAGCATTGTTACATAGCATTTATTTTAACTAAAATTCATTCTTTTTTAAGAGCCATAAAACTATATTTTTACTTATAGTAAATTTAGAAGTCACAACTACCATGCATACTTTGCTAAGTCTCCACACTCATGTAGGATTATAAATGAATCTTGCTAAGTACTTTTTTCGTTGCGTAAACTTATACTTTCTCACTCGTGGACTAGTTGATCCACCAAACCGAGGGACACAGTTAGTAAAACCTATAAAATATAATATATGTTTTTAAAACATAATTCAAGTGTCTTTCTATAAATTAAGCGAAGGGACAAGTTTGCCTGAACGTCTGCAGTTGTCCCCTACACGGCGTGACATGACGATCGCGTATTTTATCTCACTCTGATGGTATTTTAATATTGAGAAAATGCGGGTTGTGATAGTTGGTATTAGAGGGAGGTTGTTCGACAAGTTGGTCGGACGACTAATTCTGATATAGTTTTAGTTATCTAAATTCATTGTATATACACACCTAAGTGTCATCAGTATGTCTTGGCGAAAGCATGAACACTATACTCATAAGCATGACAAGAAGTATACGATGCATATTATGTAGTATGAGATGCATAATATGTGGTTGTATATGGATTCTCATAGGAAGCAACATATGACTGTTATATAGTATGCGATGCATAAAAATCATCACATGAATGCCCATTAGATTTTATTTTGTTTTCGTTACATGCGATATTATGTAGTATGAGATGCATAATATTTCATGTGTATGCCGCTCATGACTTGCATTGAAGCCTTTTTAAAATACATACCACATGGATGCGCATTAAATTTTATTTTGTTTTCGTTACATGCGATTTTATGTAATATGAGATGCATAATATTTCATATGTACGCCGCTCATGACTTGCATTGAAGCTTTTTTAGAATACATAGCACTGCATGCATAACATAACATAACATTAGCACACATGTCAAGTTAAGATTTATATGATGACACTCGTACACACATGATTTAAAATGAAAATTTAAGCATTCATGCATTCATATTTTATGCACAAGAGTCAGTGGGATGATGGTTCATCATCCTAAGTTAAGAGCATAACATCATTTCATGAATTCCAAGATCAAGGTAACATCAAGAGAAAGTATTTTCACATCTCTGATCTGATTTGAGTTAGGAAATCTGAGTTAGTTAGCTTATGTGTCTTAAGCTAGGTTTTGACTGGATGTACGTTTATCTTGTAAAGATGCTGACAAAGCGTATTCCAACGAGGGCGACCCCCCAGTCGTAGGGTGAGTCTTCAAGTGCACAGAGCGAGGCCGTAATTGAAAGGCTGCGGCAGAGCAATGGGGCTTTGTCAAGGCAAATGATTGAGATGCAATTGAAAATTCAGGCACTATTGACTGCCGTCTTAGGGCAACATCATAGAGTGCAGGACCCTGCAGTGGGACAAACTGTTCCTATTACTCCTGCTCCTCTAGTGCCCCCAGTGTTGCTGCCACTAGATATGAACTTCATTTCACATTTCCAGCGCTTAGTACCTCCTACCTACGATGGTAGAGCTGACTTCATGGCGTTAGACCACTAGATCATCGCTATCAAGGAAATATTTTCCTATTTTGGGATTTCAGCTGACCAAAGGGTGATGGTCGACGCGTACCAGCTGGAGTGTCTTGCGAAGAGCTGGTAGTTAAGGGAGAAAGAGAACCTTACAGATGGATGTTCGTGGGAATCGTTCAAGGGGTTGTTCCTCAAGAAATTTCTGTCATCGGTCGAGCAAGACCGTCTAATGAATAACTTTCTGCACCTGAAGCAGAGGCAACTCACCATTACTGAGTATGAAGTTGAATTCAGTAAATTGAGCAGATTTGCTCCAGATTTGGTAGCGTTTTCTGAGTGGGCTTAGGAGTGACATCCAGAAGTTGGCCAGTGCATACAGATCTGAGAGTTATGCTTAAGTAGTTGAAGCTGCCCTAAAGGTTGAGACAATAGATAATGCAAAGAATCGCGAGCTGCTAGCAAGGAAGGATAAGAAAAAGTCTGATGACAATGGAGGCTCTAGGGAATCTGGCCCTGCTTCGAAGAAAGGACGAAAGGAAGTGTGTAGTTTCTGTGGCCGGCCAGATGATGACTAGTTTTAGTCATCCTTTTTTGGTATAATTTAGTAGCCTAAATGCCTAAGTTTAGTTATAATTTATGCTTGTTAGTTCATGTTTTAATATCTTTTTATAATATATTATAATTACTAGTTAATTATAGTTTTATTGTTTTGTCGCAATTTTATTTTATATAGTTTTGTTATATGTATTTTTATTATTATACTTGTTATGTACTATGTTTTATGTTTGTCTAATTTTAAAGTTATAAATGTTTTATGTAGTATAATAATTAAGGTTATATTATTAAATTTATCTAACATGTTTTAATTAATATTATGTAGGTTCAAGCCTTGGAACAGCCCATGCAGCCCACCATCCAGCCCGAGCTCAAGTGCAGCCCCTACCCGAGCCTACATGCAATTGGAGCAGCCCAACACATGCAAACCGAGCCTCCAAGATGTACCCCATGAAGAACCCGAGCCCATGTAGCCCACAAGCCTCAACCTGAGCCCCTCTCTTCTCATAATTGCCATGCAAGCATATATCCAACACATGGCCGGCCACCTATTATCTCATGCATGCATCTCTCTCTCTCTCCCTTCTACACACTTCCATTCATCCCCCCTCTCTTTATTTTATATTTTCCATTTCATTTTCATTTATATAATACAATGCATGTAGCCCCCTCTCTTTTCTTCCATTTATTATCATACATTGCATGTAGCCTCCTCTCTCCACCTTCATTGAATACATTCATGCACCCTTCTCTCCCTCCATGTGGCCGGCCCCCCTTTATCTCCCCTCATCTAGATCCTTCTCCCTCTCCTATAAAAGGAACCCCTCCCCCTCTTGTTGAGGTAAGTAGTTGCTAAGTAGTTTTAGTTTAAAGTTGGATTGGAGAGAAAGCTAGTTCAAGAGTGTTAGTTCTTTTTCTTTATTCCTTATTGTAGTACTTTTTGTTGTTGTAATTTTCTTTTTGTTTTAAGTAGATTAATTTTGTCTTGTTTTTATTATTGTTCTAATTCCTCTTTTTAAATATTAATGAACAAGAATTTCTTCTCTTATTCTCATTTCCTTTTCCAATATGCGTAGCTAATTAGTTTTTGTGCCCGATCGCGATAAGTTTTGCGATGAAATAATGCATCTTTAATTTTATGTTTGGATTTGTATTTTTCTATTTTTGATCCTTCCTTGATTTATTTCGTATTGACTCCGTATTTCTAGTATACGGTAGTAGATTCCGATCTCATATTTGAGTAGCCGAGAGGCTCGTGAATATGAAAGATCACTCAAGGAAGGAAGGAGTTGAACGCACCCCTAGAGATAGGATGATGTAAATCCTCCGGATTGGAGTCAAATCCAATAGTGCGGGTCACTTAATGCGACTTTAGGCCATTTTGACTTGTAAAGAGATTTCGGTCAAAACGTCTATAAGTTAGGGGATTTAATGCTCTAGCGAGATTACTTCCTAATATCGGATCCGTCACGGTCTTAATAGAATTACAAATATTAAACTAATTTATTCCGTTATTTTATTTCAAAGTGAATCGTCGATCGAGCACTCTTTTCGCAATATTTTATTTCTCTTTTAATTAAGTTTAGTTTATTTTAATTTTCAAACTCATTAATCGTTCGGTAGGATAATAGAGTCGTTGTGAGTAATAGTACTTGCCTGTCCCAAGTTTTTATACGACCTTGATATTTTTCATATCCTATACTATATTTCGATAGGTACACTTGCCTTAATCGAGTATAGATTGGAGAATACGATTTTCTCTATCAAGTTTTTGGCGCCGTTGCCGGGGACTTTTTTTGGCAATATTACGAAAGCATCGAATTTATTATTTCTACTAAAATTCAAAAAAAAAAAAAAATATTATTATTATTATTATTATATATTTTTTCTACCCAACCTAAAATCTCCCGAAAAGGGTAAGGTGCTTTAAGCGCCACCATTTTACCTAGTACCTTGCGAACCCTTCACCGGGTAGCCCTTGGGAAGTTCGGGAGCCAATCCATTAAAAAATCTATTTTCAAAAAATATATATATATAAAAAAAAACAAATCAAAAAAATTATTTACTTTTCTTTTTCTTTTTGGTAACAGTTAATTTTTTTTTTATGGAATCATCGTATTTTTGCGCTTTTTACGGGTCGCCCGACCATTTTTATTCTGAATGTCTTTCGGGAACCCCTCCCTCTTTTGATTTTAATTTTTCTGGGGAAGGTCAAAATGGCCAATTTGACCCTTACTCCAATTTTTATCCAACTTGGGAGGCGGGGAACCCGTCTTATTTTTCTTATGATTTTGCCCCGCAAAACGCCGCGCCTCTAAATTTTGATTTTAATTCTATCGATAATGGGTATCTTGAATTGCAAACTTCTATTAATAATATTAATACGCATTTCAAGACCATTATGGATTATCTTTCTCGTGAGGCCGCATCTTTTTCTTCGTCTTCTTCTCCGTCTCCTCCAATTTCTTCATGTAATGAGTCACCGGATATCCCGGCTTGTCTTGTTCCTCTCGAGGAGGATAACTATTCGGATATCCCGGATTGTTTCCTTCCTCCTTTGGAAGACACCTCTATGGATATTCCGGTGTGCTTCTTACCCGTTGAGGATGACGAGACGTCTCCTATTTCTCCTTCTGAAGACGTTGGTGATTCCATTACGCTTTCAAATTTAACTGTTCCAAATTTTTCTAGCTTTAGTGAGTCTTCTTCTTCTTCTTTTCTTTTAGAAAATTCCTCTTTAGTTCTTCCTACCCTTTCTTCTCCCGAAATTTCACAAGACTCTCCTTCTCCTTGTGAAATTTCCGATGATGAAATTTCTTTTTCTACTTCTTTTATTCCTCTTTCTATTTTTTCTTCTTTTCATTCTCCTACTTTTGACGACCCCTTCTTTCCCGTTTTACATACGGCGGAGTTCTTCTATAACTCCGTCCGTTCATTTTTGGGCGTCATTCCCTTGAAGATTCCAACGCATGTCGGTGCGATTCTTCAATTTTTCTTTTTTCTAGTTTACTCTCCTAAGCGCATACTTAGGGAGTTATCTCTTCACTTTAGTTTTTATTTTCCCTTTAGCTAACAAATAACGTCGGGCTCAGCCGACGTTAAACGGAGAGCGCTCTTGGGAGGCACCCCTTGCTTATCCTTTTTTTTTCTTTCTTTTTCTTTTTGTTTTGTTTTGCAGGAATAAAACCCCCGGCGGTTCGTTTGGCTCCATCATTTCCTCTCTTCCTTAGGCCTGAGCCGGTGTCCAGCTCAAGCATGGGGGAGCGACATCAACATTCGGCCTTACGAATCCGGGGAAGTCATTTTTTTTCTTTACTTTATTGTATCCCCCTCCCCTTTCTTCTTCCTTTTTCTTTCTTGTTTTTTTTATTTTTCATTGAGGGCAATGAAAGGTTTAAGCATGGGGGAGGATTTTGTTGTTTTCTTTCTTTTTTCTTTTCAAAAAAAAAATTTAGTATAGTTTTATTAAGTTTTTTTAGTACTGCTTTTATTTAGCCTTACCAAAAACAAAAAAAAAATTAGAAAAATCAAAAATTCCAAAAAAAAGATCATATTTCAAAAACCAAAAAAAAATGAAAAATGTCAAAAAATCAAAAATAAAATAATCCAAATGTTTAGCTTTTTGTTATTTTCAGAAATTTAGTTTGAGTTAGTTTATAAGCATTTTTATTTACTAATATTTTATTTCATCATATTTAGTTAAATTTAATATTTAGTGATTTTGTTTTAAGGATCATCTTATGATTTTAATTTGCTTAGAGTAATTTATTTAGCACTTTTTCTCTTTTATTTTAAATAGTTTCAATTTTGTAGTAATTTTGCTAAATAATTTTGGATTCCAAGTATTATTACTTCATGCTTTTAGATTCTTAGGAAATCTCAATCTACTAGTAGTTGCTCTCTAGTATTTTAGTTTATTTTCTAAAATCTTGTTTAACCCCCTATCCTTACCCAATTCTCTTTTTTTCTTTCTTTTATTGTTAGATCATATGTCATGGGAATAAGGAGATGTTAGTTCCTTATTCTCTGGTACACATATGCAACCCAAAAATGAAGAGAGGAATTAAAAGTTCATATATGTCGGGGGAAGTGATAGGATGTTAGTCTATCATTTCCTGGTATTACATATATATTATTTAAAAAAAAAAAATTGTGTGGGGTGTGAAAAAAAAATGATGATCACCTCCAATCAAAGACCTCTTCATGTAAATTTCCTCCCCAAACCCCTTAGCCAATATCATTGTCTTAGTTTTTAAATTAAAATATGTGGAGAGCATAAGTAGTAGGTTGTCTTCTTCCTTAAGTTTCTTTTAAGTCATGATTTTTATAATCCCAATCTAACTTTGTTTGCACTTTACTCCATTTTGAATGCTAGTTAATTTATTAGAGAATTTTTGGCTAAATATTTCTCTCTTTTCACTTTAATTTCATAATTTAGGACTTAATTCATAAATCCCTAAATTTTATTTTTGGCTAGATGTTGATGTTAATAAATTTTTAGTTCAATTGAAAAATTTTATAATGCCTTATAAATATTTCTCATACTTTTGCTCTGGAATAGCAAAGCCTAAGCATGGGGGAGTTTGATGACTAGTTTTAGTCATCCTTTTTTGGTATAATTTAGTAGCCTAAATGCCTAAGTTTAGTTATAATTTATGCTTGTTATTTCATGTTTTAATATCTTTTTATAATATATTATAATTACTAGTTTAATTATAGTTTTATTGTTTTGTCGCAATTTTATTTTATATAGTTTTGTTATATGTATTTTTATTATTATACTTGTTATGTACTATGTTTTATGTTTGTCTAATTTTAAAGTTATAAATGTTTTATGTAGTATAATAATTAAGGTTATATTATTAAATTTATCTAACATGTTTTAATTAATATTGTGTAGGTTCAAGCCTTGGAACAGCCCATGCAGCCCACCATCCAGCCCGAGCTCAAGTACAGCCTCTACCCGAGCCTACATGCAATTGGAGCAGCCCAACACATGCAAACCGAGCCTCCAAGATGTACCCCATGAAGAACCCGAGCCCATGCAGCCCACAAGCCTCAACCCGAGCCCCTCTCTCCTCATAATTGCCATGCATGCATATATCCAATGCATGGCCGGCCACCTATTATCTCATGCATGCATCTCTCTCTCTCCCTTCTACACATTTCCATTCATCCCCCCTCTCTTTATTTTATATTTTCCATTTCATTTTCATTTATATAATACAATGCATGTAGCCCCCTCTCTCTTCTTCCATTTATTATCATACATTGCATGTAGCCTCCTCTCTCTACCTTCATTGAATACATTTATGCACCCTTCTCTCCCTCCATGTGGCCGGCCCCCCTTTATCTCCCCTCATCTAGATTCTTCTCCCTCTCCTA
This sequence comes from Platanthera zijinensis, assembly GCA_039513925.1. Classification (NCBI taxonomy): domain Eukaryota; kingdom Viridiplantae; phylum Streptophyta; class Magnoliopsida; order Asparagales; family Orchidaceae; genus Platanthera; species Platanthera zijinensis. The sequence continues at coordinate 82,783,485 of CM077094.1, forward strand.
TAAAAGGAACCCCTCCCCCTCTTGTTGAGGTAAGTAGTTGCTAAGTAGTTTTAGTTTAAAGTTGGATTGGAGAGAAAGCTAGTTCAAGAGTGTTAGTTCTTTTTCTTTATTCCTTATTGTAGTACTTTTTGTTGTTGTAATTTTCTTTTTGTTTTAAGTAGATTAATCTTGTCTTGTTTTTATTATTGTTCTAATTCCTCTTTTTAAATATTAATGAACAAGAATTTCTTCTCTTATTCTCATTTCCTTTTCCAATATGCGTAGCTAATTAGTTTTTGTGCCCAATCGCGATAAGTTTTGCGATGAAATAATGCATCTTTAATTTTATGTTTGGATTTGTATTTTCTATTTTTGATCCTTCCTTGATTTATTTCGTATCGACTCCGTATTTTTAGTATACAGTAGTAGATTCCGATCTCATATTTGAGTAGCCGAGAGGCTCGTGAATATGAAAGATCACTCAAGGAAGGAAGGAGTTGAACGCACCCCTAGAGATAGGATGACGTAAATCCTTCGGATTGGAGTCAAATCCAATAGTGCGGGTCACTTCGATAATGCGACTTTAGGCCATTTTGACTTGTAAAGAGATTTCGGTCAAAACGTCTATAAGTTAGGGGATTTAATGCTCTAGCGAGATTACTTCCTAATATCGGATCCGTCACGGTCTTAATAGAATTACAAATGTTAAACTAATTTATTCTGTTATTTTATTTCAAAGTGAATCATCTATCGAGCACTCTTTTTGCAATATTTTATTTCTCTTTTAATTAAGTTTAGTTTATTTTAATTTTCAAACTCATTAATCGTTCGGTAGGATAATAGAGTCGTTGTGAGTAATAGTACTTGCCTGCCCCGAGTTTTTATACGACCTTGATATTTTCATATCCTATACTATATTTCGATAGGTACACTTGCATTAATCGAGTATAGATTGGAGAATACGATTTTCTCTATCACCAGACCATCCTTTTGAAAGGTATTTAAATAGACTGGATGCGCAAAAGCAATCTCAGGTGCATGTGATCTAGGATACACCTAAGGGAGATCTTGTCTGCAACTTCTGCCAGAGGAAGGGGCACGATGTGACTCGTTGCTTCAAGAAGGCTGGAGCTTGCTTCCAGTGCGGTCAGAAAGGGCATAGGAAGGCTGATTGTTCGCAGTCCCAGCCCACGCTGTAGGCGATTCCTTTACAGACTCTACCACCGCCCCTGCAGCACGTGGACAAGGGGAAATGAAATCTCAATGTGCTGACCAAGGAGGAGGCTCAGTCCTCTGCCCAGGTGATTTCAGGTTAGTCTCTGTCATAACTAGCAATCTCTTATAATGGATTTTAGAATTCTGTATTTCAGTTGCACGCGTAATGTTTTTAGGTGAGTTTAAGGTGAAGAATAAGTGAGCGCATGTTCTCTTCGATTCAGATGCTACTCACTCCTTTGTGGCTAGGAATTTTGTGGAATGACATCATTGGGCCGTTGATCAATTAAATGATGCTATAAATGTCAAGTTCCCCTCAGGAGATCTGGTGACGTCAAATCAGGGTATTCAACAGTGCCCTATTTCTCTAGGTAGTTTCCTAGCTTTCGCAGATCTAAAGGTGTTAGATCTGGTGGATTTCAATGTGATCTTGGGCATGGATTGGCTGTCCCGATATGATGCTATCATCCAGTGCAAGGTTAAGCACTTGGATTTCAAGGGGGACAATGGCCAACCCTTGAGCGTGTTTGGCTTGCCGCATCAGGACTCCCCAATCATTTCTGCGGTATGTGCTCGTCAATTCTTAGAGTCTGGCTGTAAATATTTTCTTGTTTCTGTTTCTGTTCTTAAAACTATACTTGATGTGACTTGTGTCGAGGACATTTCTATGATGCGAGAGTTTTCAGATGTTTTCCTACTAGTCTTCTCGGACTTTCTCCTAAGAGAGAGGTGGAGTTCGTTATAGATCTTGAGCCAGGTACTCGTCCTATTACAAAAGCACCTTACCTCATGGCTTCGCATGAGTTATAGTTATGTACCTAGTTGGATGAGCTATTGTAGTGTGATTTTATTAGGCCAAGTTATTCTCCCTGGGGTTCTCCAGTCATTTTCGTAAAGAAAAAGGATGGGTCGATGAGGCCATGTATAGATTATCGAGAGCTAAACAAGGTAACTATCAAGAATAGGTATCCTCTGCCTCAGATAGATGACCTGTTTGACCAATTGCGAGGTAGTTTTGTATTCTCAAAGATTGACCTTCGTTCTGGCTACCATCAGTTGAGAATTCGTGAGTCAGATGTTCCACAGACTGCATTTTGCTCCCGATACAGACATTTTGAGTTTCTAGTAATGTCGTTCGGGTTAACGAATGCACCTTCTGCCTTCATGGACACGATGAATAAAGTGTTCATGGACTTTCTGGATCAGTTTGTGGTTGTATTTTTCGATGATGTTCTAGTGTATTGTAGAAATACTGAAGAGCATGTCTTGCACTTGCGCTTGGTTTTGGCTACTGTAAGGGAGCACAAGTTATATGTGAAAGTTAAATAAGTGTGAGTTTTGGCTATCTCAGGTGTCTTTCTTAGGTCATGTTGTGAGCAAAGATGGTATCTATGCGGACCCGGCAAAGATAACCGCGATGTTGGATTAAAAGAGACCTTTAACGCCTAAGGAGATAAGGAGCTTCTTAGGGTTGACAGGGTACTATAGGAGATTCGTGAAAGAATTTTCAACGTTGTCTGCACCATTGACCAAGCTTACGCAGAAGAGCGCAACATTCGTTTGGAGTGATGCCTGTGAGGAAGCCTTTCAGGAGCTGAAGAATAGATTATATTATGCTCCAGTTTTGGCATTGCCTATTGAAGGAGTAGAGTATACTGTTTATGTGGATACTTCATGAGTTGGATTCAGTTGCGTATTGATGTAGAATGACAACGTGATTGCATATGGATCGAGACAGTTGAAGGTCCATGAGAAGAACTATCCTACTCCTGACTTGGAGTTTGCTGCTGGCATTTATGCTTTGAAGCTATGGAGACATCTTCTTTATGGAGTGTCGTGTAAGATCTATATGGATTCTAAGAGTCTAAAGTATGTCTTCACTCAGAAGGGGCTAAATCTGCGCATGCGTAGATGGTTAGAGTATGTTGCGGACTATTAAGTTGATATCCTTTATCATCCCAGCAAGGATAACGTTGTAGCAGATGCCTTGAGCCGAAAGCCCACACATATCTTTAACCTCTCTATACAATCCTTAGTAGAAGAGTTCTTGTTGATGGGCATAACTATTGGGAGTAGCGCTTCGCCAAGTAGCTTGGAAGTGGTAGAGCCTTCGTGGATTACGCTTACCAGGCTACATCTGGAGGACGATCCCGATCTGCAGCATATCGGAAGTAGAACTGAAAAAGGAGAATTACCAGAATTTTCGATCGATGATGTGGGTACCTTGAAGTACCGCGACAGATATTGTATTCCCACTATTGAGGATATTCGAGCAAAGATATGTAGTGAAGCGCACAGTTCTAGTGTTTCCTACTATCCTAGTTTCACAAATATGTATCGAGATCTGAAGCAAATTGTCTAGTGGTTAGGTATGAAGAATGATATAGCAAGGTTTGTATCTGAGTGCTATACTTGCCAGCATGTTATGGCTGATCATAGAAGACCTGGTGGTAAGTTAATACCATTGGATATTCTGAGTTGGAAGTGAGAGAGCATTTCTATGGATTTCATTACCGGTTTGTTGAGATCTCCCTGAGGGCAAGATGCAATGTGGGTTATTGTCGATAGACTAACAAAATGTGCTCACTTCATGCCTTTCAAGATTGATTATTCTATGGAAAAATAGCTGAGCTCTATCTGGACGAAGTCATTAGGTTGCATGGTGTGGCTACGAGTATTGTGTCAGACCGAGACTCCAGGTTCATGTCTCATTTCTGACAAAGCTTGCAGGGAGCGTTAGGCACTGATCTTAGATATTCTACTGATTACCATCCTCAGATTAATGGTCATACGGAAAGAGTGAATCATATTTTGGAGGACATGATTAGAAGTTATATTATGGACCATGGTGGAGCTTGGGATAAACGCCTTGGACTGATGGAGTTTGCGTACAACAACAACTATCATGAAAGTTTACAGGTGGCGCCGTTTGAAGATTTATTTGGGAGGCGTTGTCGAACTCCCATGTTTTGGGTTGAAGTTGGTGAAAAGCCATTGCTCGGTCCAGAAGCTTTAGAAGATATGAGCATTTCAGTGACACATATTCGTGAAAAGATTTGGCTGGCTCATGAGCGATACGAAAAGTATGCAAATCAATGCAGGGTTGATCTACAGTTTGCGGTTGAGTACATTGTTTTTCTGAAGGTCTCTCCGATGCCGGGTGTTAAGAGATTTGGAAAGAAACATAAGTTGGATCCTAGATATGTAAGACCTTTCAGATTGTGGAGCGCATCAGAGTGTCATCTTATAGACTGGAGTTGTCTGCTTCTTGCCCTAGTGTTCATGACGTGTTTCACGTGAGTCAGTTGCGAAAGTGTGTTCATAATGATCGACATGTCCTTGACTCGGTGCCTCAGTTACTGCCTAATCTCTCGTATGTCAAAGAGCCTATCCATATTCTTAAGACGCAATATCAAGTGTTGAGAAAGAAGACAATTCCTATAGTTAAAGTTTTCTGGCAAAATCAGGACGTCAGAAGTGCGACTTGGGAGTTGGAATCTGCAATGAGACAATCTCATCCTCAACTTTTCTCCTAGTCCTCTCTTGTTAGTATTTCTATCGAGCGAGTTTTTGTGTATTTCTCTCTTTGCTCTCTTGTTTCGATGCATGTCCTAAGTTTCAGGACGAAACTTTCTTTTTTGAGGGGAGACTATAACGCCCATGTTTTTCCGTCAATTATTTTAAGTCTCTTGGTGACATCAAAATGACGTAGGGGCGTTACGTTAACGTGGAGTTGATGGCGAGTCACCATTAGTGCGTTTTCGCGTCCGTTGGGTCAAGCCGACCAAATCTTGGAATTATCATCGCAATTGTAAAATGTCGGCATACGAAATTAAATCGATTAATTTTGAATTTGTCCGTCAAGTTTCGTCGCGATTCGAGCAATATTGGAGGCGCGGCGAATTTTCGAAGTTTCGTATATTTAATGTTCGTCGTAAACTTTAGAAATTAATATCTCGAGAATTCCGCATCGCATTTTTGTGTTGACTTCGCCGTTGGATTCATAGCACCGACTTTTTCCTAGAGTGTGAATTTCATTTGAATCGACATGCATTAGATCCTTCGTAATATTATAATATTTATATTGTTATAATTACAATTATTGTTATTATTATTAATAAAAAATAATTTTTTATATAATTCGTTTTATATCCTCTCTCTCTCTCTCTCTCTCGGCGAAATTCATGTTTTATACCCCCTCCATCCTATTATTGCTGTTAATAATAATAATAACAATAATATTATTATTATTAATAGCTTAAGATTGATTGAATGCACCCTCCCATTTGGGGAAAATTTTTAGGTCAGGCGAGCGGACCATCCCACCATCAGGACATAAATACTCCCTTTATTCGTGGGGCCCACCTCCATTTGAAATTTTGCTCCAGCCCGGCCTCCTCCTTCCTCACCTCTCGTCGGAAGAAACGGCGGAAACCTAGGCGGAAACCTAGACGAAAACGACTGCAAAACATCGCTCCCGGCGCTTCCTTCGTTTCTTCTCCGTTGAAGGACTTAGAACTTCTCCCCATTCTGATCCTTCCTCCGACGAAAATCTCGTCATTTCCTGCTGTGGAATCATCTCAGTCGGTGCCTTTTCTCTTTCCAGCGGGCGCCTCCATTATTGAAGGACGTAGATCTTCTCCCCATTCTCTGAGAAGGTATTTTTTCTTCCGCTTACTTTGAATTTTCCAAGACGCATTGTGGAGTTGTGGTTGCGGTTATTTTTCTTTCTTCTTTTTTAGTTCCAGCATGCCCGGGAGCAATGTGATGTGTAGTTGTAGTTGTATTCTTTCAATATTCTGTTTCGATGTTTGTTTGCAGTCGTTTTTTATCCTGTAGTTACAGTTGTATTTTCGTTCAATGCTTTGCAGTCGTTTTTTTGCCTGTAATTGCAGTTGTATTTTCTTCAATGCGTTGCAGTCGTCTTTTCAACCCGTAATTGCAGTTGTATTTTCATTCAATGTTTTTCAGTCGCTTTTTTAACCCGTAGTTGCAGTTGTTTTTTCGTTCAATGCTTTGCAGTCGTTTTATTAGCCTGTACTTACTGTTGTATTGCCATTCAATGCATTGCAGTCGCATTTTTATCTCACAATTGCAGTTGTATTTTCGTTCTATGCATTGCAGTCGCATTTTTATCCCACAGTTGCAGTTGTATTTTCATTCAATGTTTTGCAGTCATTTTTTTAGCAATTACTTGCAGTTGTATTGCCATTGAATGTATTTCAATCGTTCAATGCTTTGCAGTCGTTCTTTAGCATGTATTTGCAGTTGTATTTCCATACATGACCCACAAGCATTTTTTACCCACAGATGTAGTTGTACTTCCATTCAATGCTTTGCAGTCGAATTTTGTATTCTTAGTTGCAGCTGTTTTTAGTGAGCCTTCTGATTTTGTAGTTCTAGCATGCCTGGGAGCAAATACTTAAGTTGCAGATGCGCGCCAAATACCTTCACGGCCAATGTCACACCCCTTTTAAATAGATTGTCGGAAGAATCTATAGAAGCCCTTAGGGATGCCCGTCTCCTTCCTCTCTTCCGAATGCAACCTATTCCACAAAACATACCAATGTTGTATGTTTTGTTGAGGTTATACAACAAGGACAAGTTAGCCTTCCAGCTTGGGAAATATCTTGTCAAAATGACCGTCAATGAAGTGGCTCTTATATTGGGTCTCCCAAATGCGGGTCTTTATTTTAAGTTTTTAAGATCACCCGTTCTGGACAAGACCCACAAGAATTTAACTGAAGAGATTCATAGAGCTGCTGATGAGGAGGGGTCTCATCATGATGAGGGTATAAGATTAAGTATGTTGGTTAATTATTTAATAGATATGTTCTTCTTTCCGTTGAAGAGTTTGAAGGTTCCTTCCTGTATTACCAAGATCACATGTCTCCCCGAGTTCTTGAAATATAACTGGCCTCTTGCCATCCATGAGTTTCTTCATCTACAGTTCGATCATTTAAGTCATGTAAGTGCTGTTCGAAATGCTGGTAGCAACATTGGTTCCTTGGAGGGATGTGCCACCGTATTACTGGTATGTGTTGGTCTTCCTAGTTAGCAATGTTTTTTTGTTTTATGTTTATTCTTTTTGCTCTAACTTTTGATATTTGAAGGTATGGATGTACGAACAAACCAAGCTTCAACCTCCGTTGGTCAACCTAGCATGCCCTAGAGTTTGTCGCTGGTCTCCCACCCTTAAGTACAGTGCCAAGTTTTGCATGAAAGTACAGGAGAACTTGTTCATCAAGAATTATGTACGTGATAGAAAACATAAACTTATTTTTTCAAGTAATCTTCTACTTATCATCATCATTGCATTTTACTGTTATTTGTAGGTCATTAGGGAGTTTAGGAATGTACTTGATGAGGAGAAGGTCTTACTAGGGGAGGAAGATGATGAGTCAGATTTTGAAACACGGCCACCGAGGGAAGAAAAAGAAAAAAGGGTGAAGTTTGCGACCATAGATTTTGTTGGGGAGAAATTAGGTTATGAAAATAAGATAGATGAGAAGAGGAGTATGAGAAGTAAAGAGAGATTTTTGATGAGGATGATTAGGTCGGAGATGAAGAGAGCAAGGAGTGAAAAAAAGGTTGACCATGTTCAAATTGACGAGGGTTGGAGAGGTCTTGAAGACCGACTCAAGGCATACATCAAAGAAGAGGTTGCAGGATTGAAGAATTTTTGTGAGTCATGGTTTAAGTCCTTACAAAGTGAATGTAAACCAAGTTTTTCATCGGTTCCGACCACACAGCTGTCACAACCCACTTCCACACTTGAGAATATCATTCCTCCTAAAACAGAGGTAATTACAGTTAGCCCAAGAAAGGTGAAGAAGGCCATATGTAAACGGGCACCTACCCTTCATGAGACAGATGTACAGTATCCCGGGAGATTGCTTCTAACAAAAAGAGCCAGGGAAAGTGTTGATTATGTTCTCTGCAAATTTGTTGACAGGTTGATTTGCTTGTCTTTTTAAACTATTTTGGTTGTAATGAAAGCTAATAACTTCCAATTTTTTTTCCTTCGCCAGGAGTATGTTAATTTTTGAAAGTGGGAACATATCCAAGTCAAGAGGTGATGTAGATGATCTCCTTGGCCAAGGCTGGGTCATGGACAATCATTTAAATGCCTACTCTGTGGTAATTGGTGCGAAAAGGAAAAGGACTCCTCAAAAAATTAGAAGTTTTCTATACGTGTCCCCAAATCATGAGGTATGATAGTAATTGCACCAAGTTCTTTCATTTACATTGTAATAGTATTGTCTAATATGCAATGTCTACTTTGTAGTATTATAAAAGAAGTAATGCTAGGAATTACACCACTCTTATCAATCATATTACGGAAGAGGCCGTTAATTCCTCAGAAATAATTATCATGCCTTGCCACCTCACTAGTCATTGGGCATTATTGGTTTGTTGGATAAAATAGAAGCGATGGGAATATTTTGATTCGCTCCCAAGCAGCCTTCATCGGGCCGGCATACGTGCGAATGTATGTATAAACAACACCACTCAATATTATATTGTTGCTTACTGTTAATCATTAAATTCAATTACATTAACTTGTCATATGTAATACAGCTGAAGGCGCTTCAAGATGATGTTCCCAAGGCATTTCCTGAAGGTTTCGTAAATTGGCCGGTAGCGGATGCGGTCGGGGTGCCGTGTCAAGACAATAGTTGGGATTGTGGAGTATTTGTCCTAAAGTTCATGGAAGTCATTTCATCCATGACAACCGTATCATAGGCAGATCAGAAGAATTGGCAAGAGGACATGCCGCGGTTTCGGGCGGAAATTGTGGCAGAAATTTTTAAAACTTTTTCAAGCAGTATTTCAGAGAGCATTGCTAGACTAGATTCTTCAGATGCATGACTAACTTAAATTTATAAGACAATATTTTATTATAGATAGTTTAGAATTGATGCAAACGCTAATTTTGGAATGGTGCTTTATAGTACTGAATATGTATTGGTGCAAACACTAGTTTTGGAATGGTTTTATTTTGAACAATTGTTCGTATATGTATGACAATTTATAGAGCCTTCACCGGGCCTTATTGATATGCTTGTTGGTATTTACCTTATTCATCAATAAGCCGTACTGAATATGTATTGTAACTGATCCATTTCAGGTGATAGTTGTCTCTTTAAATATAGCTGAAAATAATTAATAGTACGATTTAGGTTTCCGTTTGGATTTGTGGTGGTAATTGTGCTTCACAGGTATAACAGCATATGCATGAGGCGCCAATATTTAAATAATTATTATGTAATACTAAACGTGTACATCATAATTTGACAAGGAAAATACATGTTCATTAAATTAAGAATGATATATTTATTTATGTTTCTCATCCATGGTTGACAATATGCATGAATGTATAATAATGATTATTGGCATTATTTGTGTTTTTCTTTAGCATGACTTTTGCGTGAGTGCTATTCTGGCATGCTCTTTAGAATTAAGAGATACCATTAATTTATACAAAGCCGAAATTAATTGTCATTACCATTATGACCTCAAATTCCAAAGGCATGTTCCATTTCATACATAGCTACATCACATCAATGAAATAACATTTGTCCAAATATCTTTTTTACTCATGGTCGCACAAACATTACGATTTAAAGACATCGGGAATGCCCGGAAAATCAAAAGATAAATTTACATAAAATTCATCATTCAGATCACTTGGAGCTTCATTAAATTTTTTACTTGGAGCATCTGTTTTTGTATCCTCTTGATTCTCTGCTGAAAGGTTGAAAAAATTGATCTCTTGCACATCTCCAAATGTTTGTTCGGCGGCTACGGTCTCCTTCTTAACCGTGGCTTTCTTCCCTACAAAAAATAATTTATGTAATAGTACATTGGTCAATCTAATTAATCAAAGTTATAACAATCTTTAAAAGGTTAGTAGTTTTACTTGGTTTTTTACTCCCTGTCTCCCAGTACCCCTTAAATCTTGCATTCGATATTCCTTTTGGTTTATTTGTTACAGGATCTCTAACCAATGGTGTGTTTATGTCATTCTCATCGCTCAAACCTCTTCTCCTCATTTCAACGGCCTCAACTATCTCATCTGCTTCATTTGCTAATACATGCAATCGTCCCAGAACATGTGCCTTTGCATCCTTGCTGTTCTCTACTCGGTTCGCAAGGTCATACGCGAAACGCATCAGGTGATTTCTAAATATCAAATTAGAGTTACACTCTATTATGTCGGGAGTATTTGGTAGGTATATGCCCTTCTTAGCATCACAACAGAATCGTTTAAGCAAATATACGGGTGGAATTTCTCTTAAATTTTGCAAATTATATATTCTAAGAATATGCTTGCAAAGAATGCCTCTGGTCTCAAAACCTCTGCATGAACAAGCGGTCTCATTGGTCTTAGAATTATAGCTAACAAACAATCGTTTGTCATCACTACCATCACAAAGCTTCATAACATATAAATAATTATTTTCATCATGTCTCATTTCATCCACTACACATACGCCCGCAGCACCCTCCATGAAAGCTTGTTCAAATCTAACAAACATTTTACTTGTGTAGAACTTAGACACATGTTTAAGCATCGCACAACTTCTGACCTTTAAGCTTATGGCCCCTTGCTTGCATCTAAAATCTTTGTCTCGTTCTCCTCGTCGCCAAGACCCCACCAATTTCTCCAACCCCATGAAACACTCCACCAGAGTACTAGTTGTCTTCGAACATCCATGCAATCCATTATTGGCGGATTCACTTCGTTGTGTTGATAATATACCAAGATCTAACACATCCTTATTGAAAGCTGTAGACCAGTTCCTCCTTGCTCTATGTAAATCCCCCAGCAATCGGTTTTCTTGCAAGTTTCCTCTGTTAATCATCTCATTCCAGTATCTATCAAACTCGAGCTCACTGTCGCACTTACTCAAGCATTGATAAAAAAGCCCGCGTACACTTTTCTCATTATTAAAGCATGGTACTTTTGAAGGCGCTTTCTTAGAGATATGCCACTGACATAAACGGTGACGAGTCCCAGTAAATACTCTTTCAATAGCAACGGCCATAGCTTGGTCTTGATCCGTGAATATAGTTGTCGGTAGTTTGCCACCAACAAATTTCAGAAATGTGTTGAAGACCCAACAAAATGAATCGATGGACTCCTCAGAAATAAAGGCACCACCAACAAATACATTCTGCCAGTGATTGTTGACTGCGATAAATGGTGCACAAGCTAAGTTATACTTATTCAATCTGTATGTTGTGTCAAAGATGACTACGTCACCGTAACAGTCATAATCGATTTTGCTTTGGCCGTCCATCTAGAAAAAAGAAGTCAATCTACTCAACTCATCAGTACGAACATTGTACGAGAACATGTTGTCCTCCAACTGTTTCTCTTTTAGAATCTTCAGCAAACTAAGTGAATCACCCCTTTCAATTAGCGCCCTCTTTTCCCGTTGCACAAAGTTGTAGGCATCCGATTTTGAAAAGCCGACATTCTCGAACCCACCGACTTCATTAGACAAAAAGTTGTATGCGTGAATAGTTTTAACTCCTGCGTCCGTCAGATTCTTAATAAGTCTACCCTGCATTTTTGAAATGCTGCGGGCCGATCTCAATAGATGCTGATCGTTCTCCATCGCTAACGGGTGATTGTGTTCCTCGACAAACTTTGTAACTGTCCAATTCCGACCCTCTGTATCAGTGGTAAAATAAATGCATGCGAGACAACCGGTGCGTGTTTTTAATTTACGATATTTTTTGGGTGAGGGTCTCACCTTCTTCAATCCAGCTTTGGCGCAGCAAAATGCTCGACATTTTATAATCCTGGTGTGTATCCAGTAGCTCAAATGTTCTTTTCGAACACTAAAACCCATGCTATGAGCATACTCACGGTACATAACATACGCTTCATCTTCTGAGTGCACAATTGGAAAAACAACCTGCTGTTTGTTGACCTGAAAGAGTATAAATGTTTAGTTCACTCCTAAAGAAACTACAAACAAAAAACAAAGCAGTTGAATTTCACATAAAAAATGTAGTTGTAAATCGAGTGGCTCTTATATTTTAGATAAAAAATGCAGTTGAATTTCACATAAAAAATGTAGTTGTAAATCGAGTGGTTCGAAATGTAAGAACCACTGAAGAAATAAAACAGAGCAGTTGAATTTCAGATAAAAAATGCAGTTGAAGATTGTAAAATATAAAAACCATATCATTTCAAAATGGAATGCAGCACTGCCACAAGAAAAGCAAGCTTACATTGACCGTTTCATCACCAATAATTTTGGAAGAGTCCTGGGCACTTGTTCCCCCCTGAGCCGACATTTTCTTGCACCTATCAGAAAAATGGCCATGAAAAAACCTTGAAATTAGATCTAAAAGTAAAGAGAAGGATTAACTGGTAGATACTATCCTTCAGAAGAAGACGTACGAGTGAGAGCAGCAGAAGGAGGAGCTCGGGAAAGGAGAAGGGCCTAGGTTACCGCAGAGGAGGGAGCACAAGGCGGAGAAATATTTTAAGAAAGGGGAGAGCTGCGGAAGGAGAAGATTGGGAAAGGGGAAGGGGAAAATTTTCCAAATGGAGGTGGGCCCCACCAAAGAAAATAGTATTTATGTCCTGATGGTGGGATGGTCCGTTCGCCTGACCTAAAAATTTTCCCCCATTTGGACGATACTCACCTAACTCCCCCCAATTTTTTATAATAATAATAATAATATTATTAATATTATTATTTATATATTATCATCTCATCGCTTGTTCAAAGAGCAGCCGGAACTCATCTCCGCTCCTGTAGGCCTGTTCATTCGCCGAATCAGAGCATTTCTGAAATCCTTCCGGCCGCCGCCGCCGGAGCTCCGGTTCTCAAAATTATTGTCGGAGCATAGATCCGGAAAGCTCTCGACGAGAGCTACGCGTGCGTGGTTTCGCCTTCCCGCGCCTTTGCTTGGTTCGATCTGCGACGTGGAGTGATTCAGAGGACGATTCTGAGGAGAATCGAGGCAAGTGTGGTTTTGCTTGCTTTTCTTCGTTTGCATTTACCTCCGATCATAGGAGGTTTAGTAAGTCTTAATTTGTCGAGTAGATTAGTAAGTATTGGTCCACAAAATTATAAGTTCTACGTATTTTAGTCCATTTCATCAGCGTTTGTTCTTCGAGTCGTTTGTCTGTCGTTTCGTTTAGAACGTCACGTCGTTTCGACCACATAAAGCACTGGTTTCGTAGTAAGTGTCGTAAGTATTGTGAATGTCTTGACGCGTACCGTTTAACTTGAAATACATCATTGTGAAAGCCTTGGAGCCTTCCCAGGCTATTTGTGTCGTCGCGTCGATCGTGTGTTAAAATTTTGATTTAAGTCTTACATCGACTGTATAATTTAAAAGATTATAATATGACTCACATAAACATATATATAATGTTTTTTGGGCCGTGCGCGTTTGGGTTACTCCCTCGGCGAGTGCCATTTTTGTTAGGCTATGCGCATTGGGGTTACTCCATTGGCACAGTGTCATGTTTGGTGGGTTGTGCGCGTTGGGGTTACTCCCTCGGCACAATGTCATGTTTGTTGGGTCTGTGTGCGTCGTGGTTACTCCCTCGACACAGTACCTCTCTTGTTGTGGATCAAACACCCAGGCTTGCCTGGTGTTTTGTTGCCCTTCTTAAGTGGATCCGTCTCATTGAAATTGACTAATAATGTCTAACAATATATACATATATATAAAACCCTTTTTGGCACTTGGTAATGAGGTGGCATAGTTTACAACTGCTTAGTTAGTTCTTTTCTTGCTGTTTCTTCTTGGTTATTACTGACATTTGCCTCTAATTTGTTCGCTGGGTTCTGGTCTACTTGAAGGTTTGTCATTGCTGCTTGGTTCCTTTTACCACTACTTGTTTCTGAGGTGTTCTTCTTTTTGAATATCTCAGGTTCAGAGCAGTAGCAGGTGTGACGGGTAGAGTTCGTAATTTTCAGAGATGCGGCTAGTTGCCGTTGCTTGTTTTCCTCCTCAGTTCAGTGAGGCAACTATTTCTTTATTTCAGATTAGACTTGTATCATATGAGTTCATGTCAGTTTGTTGACGCTCATAGTGTTAGTTTCAAATGTTTGGCTACTTGCTAGTTTAACTTGTTGTTAGTTATGCACTTGCTCTCTAGGAAGAATTTATGTTAGGATGCATGTTAGGTAATTTTAAATATAATAAACTACATTCTAGCATAGTTATAAAACATCTATTTTAACTAAAATTCATTCTATTTTAAGAGCAAAAAAACTACCTTTTTACTTATATTAAATTTAGAAGTCACAACTACCTTGAATACTTTGCTGAGTCTCTACACTCATGTAGGATTATAAATGAATCTAGCTTAGTAATTTTTTCGCTGCGCAAACTTATACTTTCTCACTCGTGGACTAATTGATTCGCCAGATCGGGGGACACGGTCAGTAAAACCTATAAAATATAACATATGTTTTTAAAACATAATTCATGTGTCTTTCTATAAAATAAGCGAAGGGACATGTTTGCCTAAACGTCTACAGCTGTCCCCTGCACTGCGTGGCATCATGGTCGAGTATTTTCTCTCACTATGATGGTATTTTAATACTGAGAAAATGTGGGTTGTGACAGCTGATCTCTCCTCTAAGAGGCTACCGGTCTTGCCTTGTTTGCTTGTTTCTCCTTTAAGCTGTTGTCGTACTTACCTTGTTGTCCGCCGACCTCTTCTTCTCTTAGCCGCTGCCGACCTATTCTTGCTATTGCGGGCTGCTTCTCTTTGCTACTGCTGTTGCTCTAGTCCGCAGTCTCTCTCCTAGCTGCCTCTTTTATCCTCCAGATATTGTTGTCATGGACACCTTGAGGCAACCTGCTATCGGAAGCATGGTTTGCCTCCTTGTCTAAATGCATCTATTGCCGTCTTCAGCCCTTCAGCCACTCTGGTTGATCTTGATGAAGTCCATCTCTAGCTCCAACAACTTCAAGGGTTGCTCCACAACTCATCTAGCTCTATTACCTCCGTCCCTCATGAAGGTATCGCTTGTCTCTCCATTAGCTCGCGTTGGATAGTGGACTTAGGTGCTACTCATCATATCACCTCCTTGAAGTCACCTCAGTACTTGGATTCTCCGCATCCCAAGTTTATCATATTGTCAATGATAACCCCTCTCGTGTCTCCAACTCTGCTGATATACCTCTAAATCCGTCTATTTCTCTTCGCTCGGCCCTCCATGTCCCGGGCTATCCATTTAATTTACTTTATGTTAGTCTCCTGACTAATGATTTGGATTACTCTATCACATTCACCTCTTTTCCTTTCTGATGCAGAACTGACAGACGCAGAGTATCATTGGTAAAGGATGACTGCACAACGGGATCTACCTTCTCCATGTCTTCCCCACCGTTCTCTCTAATGTCTCATTTTTTAACTGATATCGGTGTCTTGAGCATGATCCTCTTCCTATTCTCAAGAAGGCTCTTCCAGATGTTCATCTTCCTACTTTTACTTGTGATTCATGTAATTTGGGAAACAACATCATTTCTCTTATCCTCCGCATTGTACCCGGAGCTCTGCTCCTTTTGTGTTAGTACATTCTGATATTTGGGGCCCGTATAAAGTAACAAGTGTTTCTGGTTATCGTTATTTTCTCACCTTTATTGATGATTATTCTTGCATGACATAGTTGTATTTACATTGGATCGCTCTAAGCTCCCTCGTGTATTTCGAGCTTTTATTCTTGAAAATCGTACTCAATTCTCTGACCAAATTAAAGCACTCCGGACAGATAATGCTTGCGAATACACTAACCATGAGTTCAATAAACTCTGCTCTGAGTTCATAATTATTCATCAAACATCATGTGCTTATACTATCTAACAAAATGGTGTGGCTGAGCGTAAAAACAGACATCTTCTTGATGTTGCTCGCTCACTCATGATTCAAATGCATGTTCCCAAGACGTATTTACACTTTGCGGTTTCGATGGAATGATATCTCATTAACTGATTGTCATCCTTCCTCCTCGACAACGCCACCCCATTCAGCCTCCTCTTTCCCTCCACACCTCCATTCCCCCTTACACCTCGAATATTTAGTTGAACCCGCTATGTTCACTTACTTGGTCCTTCCACCGACAAGCTCGATCCTTGGGCGACCAAACATATATTCGTTGATTATTCCCGTACTCAAAAAGGCTATGTTTGCTACTCTCCCATTACCCACAATATGACGGTTTCAGCTGATGTTTCCATTCTAGAAGATCAACCTTTTTTCATCATTCTGCCGTCCTCTCCACCATCACCACCCTTACCACAACCTGTCATCCCAGTTACATATCCTCCACCACCACCACCTCCATATCCTCCACCATATCCTCTCATTCCCCTCCCAGCTCTAGGTCTCCACCCCCTCCTCTTCGTGTCTATGCTCGACGACCTCTCTGCTCCGTCGCCCGCTATAGTCGACTTCAACCTCTGGTACTCTATGAACTATCGACCCGACTTCTACCTTCACATCCTATCCCCTGACAAATTATGTCTCCTTACATCCCCTAAACATGGTGCTTCGAACCTTTGCTACATCATTATCCTCTATTTCTGAACCTAACTTTGTGCATGAGTCTTTTCAACATCCGTGCTGGTAGGAGGCCATGGGCGAAGAAATGATAGTCCTCTGTACTAATCAGACTTAAGATCTAGTTTCTCTTCCTCTAGGACAAACTACTGTTGGATGTAAATGAGTATTTGTTATCAAACATGCACCTGATGAGATGATTGATCGACTTAAGACCCGTCTGGCGGCGCGTGGCTTTACTCAATAACATGGTCTGGATTATGAGGAAATATTCTCTCTAGTGGCCAAGCTCAACATAGTTCGTGTTCTTTCAGTAGTTGTATACCATCATTGGCCCTTACATCAACTTGATATCAAGAATGCATTTCTCAATGATGATCTCCAAGAAATTATCTACATGCGACAACCTCCCGGGTTTTAGACTGCGAAGGAGTCCCAAGTTTGTCTCCTTAAGAGGTCAATTTATGGCCTCAAACAATCTCCTCGGGCTTGGTTCGATAAATTTAGCAGGACTGTTTAGGAGGTTGACTTTACTCAGAACTCGGCGGATTTTTCTCTATTCACTCGACATAGTAAAACATGAACAATTCTTCTTTTGGTGTATGTCGATGACATCCTAATTGCATAAGATGATTCAAAATGAATCAAAGTGGTCAAACAGTACCTCAGCTCTGCTTTTTAAACAAAATATATAGGGAACCTTCGATACTTTCTTGGCCTTGAAATCACAAGACGTTCTGATGGCATTGTCTTATCTCAACGAAAGTACTGTCTCGACCTTCTTCAGGATGCTGGATATTCTGGATGTAAACTAGTTAACACACCTATGGATGTCAATCACAAGCTGTGTGCTCATGCCTATGATGCAGATCTTTTTCTTCCAAACCCAGAATACTCTCGACGGTTGGTGGGAAAACTGATATATCTAACCGTCACAAAACTGTACATATTTTTTGTTGTTGGGGTTTTAAGCAGGTTTATGCATTCTCCTCGGGTGTCATATCTACAGGCTGTCGAACGCATTCTGCGATACCTGAAGAATTCTCCTGGTTAAGGGATGGTATACAGAACTTTCTCATCTTCTCCAACATTGCTTGCATATTCAGATGCCGATTATGCTGGTTCCCTGGATGATCGGCACTCCACCAATGGTTTTTGTACTTACTTCGGAGGTCATCTTGTTGCCTGGTATAGTAAGAAACAAGCTGTAGTTGCTCGATCTTCAGCCGAGGCTGAGTTCCGTTCAATAACATCTGTTATATCTGAGCTCATGTGGGTTGAGAGTCTCCTGAGTGATATGTGAAAGTGAGGGTTAGATCTAATATACTCTAGAGGGGGTGAATAGAGCATTTCTGAGTAATTAAAATCTTTTGCTGAATAATATAACTTGTTCCCAAACTCAGATGCTATATCACAGCACATCAGATAAAACTAATGAAAATCACAGAATCCTAACTATCACAGCCACAGCAAGAACAAAAGAAAAAGGCATTTAGACAACACAAGAATTTTATAGTGGTTCCCCAACCTGGGTACATCCACTCTTCTACCACCCTAGTAGGAATCCACTCAGGTTTTTGTTCAGGTGACTGCCACCAATGAGCTTTTGGTAAGGTGCTAAAAAACCAAACCTCAAGTCTTTTGGTTAGGAGACTTACAACAAAGAATCACTTTTGAAGGGAGTAGAGAACCCTTTTTATAGAGGGGGTGAGAGAGTCATGATGTCTTCTCTTTCTCAAGTATTCAACTGAGAAGACTCTGTGGATTTGATGGTGGCAAAATCTCCCCTTGAAATACTGAATTTATTCAGGGTGAAAGGAACTTTGCTTCAGGGTGATAGGCCTTTAAGCTTTCAACTTCAACCAGAAGATCTTCAGAAACTTCTTTGACTGATGCAGTAGTTGGTATCCTTTGAAAGTTCCTGAGGAGATGACAGAAGAAGAAGACTCTTAATTTGAATAGTTATTCTTCTTCTTCTGAAAGCTATTCTTCTTCTGGTCTAGCAGTTCTTTCTTTCTAGCACTTTGTTGTCAATAGAGAGCGAGAGCAGAGAGAATCCTTATTGCGAGACGATGGTGTTCTACTCTTCCTGACTAGTTTTGTGTGTGTTTGTATTAGTTTTATATTCTGGAAGAGGAAAAATCCATCTTTTATATTTTCTATGTAAACGTCCTTTTGAATTTTGAAATCCTTTCTGCATTCCATGCTGACGGCCAGAGAATATTTTGCATTGATTGATTTTCCCAACTGTCCCTTTGGAAAACGACAGGCAATAATCCTGATGAAGACCATAATTAATGCTCTTGTCTAACGGTAATATTCAGAGAATATTAGAGCATTAATTACTCAAGAATCATTGCAATATAATAGGAATAGAAGAGGGAAACTGCCATGTCTGGATTTGTCGACCTGAGTCCATAGTTCGTCGAGCTGAGAATAGTTGTTCGTTTAGCTGAGGTCCAAGATCGTCGACCTCTGATGGCTGACTGCTGCTTGACGACTTTCCTATTTTGTGCACCAAGTTCGTCGAACTGATGTCCAAGATCGTCGACCTGAGACCTGAGAACTGAGTTCGTCTAGCTGAGGTCCAAGATCGTCGACCTGAGTTTTGATTCTGGACTTAGACTGTTTTCTGGTGCTGAGTGTTGAAAACATCTTTTTGGTATTGAGTGTGATGTTCTCTATCATTGAGTATTGAAACATCATTCTGGCATTGAGTGTGATTTCCTCTGGCATTGAGTGTGATGTTCTGTACCATTGAGTGTTTAATCATCATTCTGGCGTTGAGTGTGATGTCCTCTGGCGTTGAGTGTTGAAACATCTGATCCAGAATTAGTCGATCTGGGACCAAAGAACAGAGTTCGTCTAGCTGATGTTCTAAGTTTGTCGACTGAAGTTTGACTTAGAAGTTTTTTCACTTTGTCCAGAGTTCGTCGAGCTGAGAACCAAGTTCGTCGAGCTCAGCTCAGAGAATTGTCTCTGAGTTCGTCGAGCTGAGCACGACTTTCGTTGATCTGAGATCGACGAACATAGAGCACTTTTTCTAAGTCTTGAATTTTCTCTAAGTCTTGAGTCTCTGGCAGTGTTGGAGGCTGGTCCCTGGCATTGTTGACTCTAAGGACTAGACCTAGACTCTAGGACACAACCATGACCCTGGCTATACATGTTGGGTCATATCCTAACTTAGTGAACAAAGCCCAAATCCAACTAGGGATCCAACAATCTCCCCCTATTTGGGTGAGGTCACTAATTACAGACTCAATGATAAAAATAAATGTACAAAGCAAGAAAATATATATCTGGCTGAGAATGAAATAATATATATGCAGCAGATATATTTACACAGTTAGCTTTATATCATAGAACATAGTTTTTCAAAAGTATACCATACACATAGGAGTTCAGGTTCTATTTCTTCTATTTCATTGCTTCTTTGCTCTTATCCCCAGGCTGAGTAAAGATGATTTACCTGTTAGGATTAACAGCTTCTTTCTTTGATATGTACATATTTGCCGCTCCAATCACTGTTAGGGTGGAGGTTCTGGGTACTACAGCCTTTGGGTGTATTGCCATGTACTCTGCAGGATTAAATACTTTCTTGCTCACTTGAAGTTTATCCAGTTCTTTTTCTCTGTATGAAGACATAGTTGTGAACTTTGTTGGATCTTCACCCTCTTCTCTAGCCTTCTTTATTTGTGACAGACCAATCAACTCTTGGAGCCTAGCCATCCTAAAGTTGGGATCAACATCCTGACTAACAGATGATTGATCATCTTGTGGGGGTAGTAGGGTAACAGGCTTGAATTGAGTGGATTGTGCTTGGAAATTTGTTACTTTTTAGCTTTCATCACTCTAAGTATACAGAGACTTTGGTGGAGCAGTCTCTCTATATTTTCCTTTGGGCTTGTGGGATTCTGTGTGCCTTCTTTGTTGAGCTTGCTGTTTGGGAGGTGAGAACTCTGGTTTCTGATAAACTACCTCCTTTATTTGTTCTGTAGAACTTACATTCCTTTGCTGGCTGCTTCCTTGAGAATGATGTCTAGATAACCTTTCCTGCCTTTGATATGTTTTGTTGAAGAATGTAGGCTTTGAAGTTGCATCTGTCCCACGAGAAGTAGTTCCTGAGGCACCAGCAGCAGGAGGAGGAGGAGGACCTCTTGAATTTCTATGGGGGAGGAGAATATCTTCTGCTCTTCTTCCTTGCCTTTTGTTCATTTTTGGACAGCCACATCCAAGCTGACATACCCTTGTATGGAGTTATGTTCTGCAGAATGTAATAGGGTGTGTCATTTGCTGGATTAGGTCTTGGGGTAGGAGGTGGAGGAGCTTTCCTTTTCTTTGAAACTTTCTTCCTCTTTGGGTCCTCATCAGAATCATCATCATCATCATCAGAAGGCTGAGGATTGTCATACATGATATCAATCTCTCTTATTGTGTCATCAGAAGTTATTGTCTTTTCTATCTTTGAAGGAACTGGAGGACTGTGTACATCAGTGCTTTGAGCAGTTGATTTATTTTCTTCCTTAATATAAGCCATGACCAGTGCATCTAGATCAGGCATTGGAGAATCATCTATAACATAAACTGGTGCTATAGAGGATGAGATGGTGTTGAAAGAAAATCTGGGAAGAGACTCTGGAGCTGCAAAAGTGGCCTTGAGCCAAATTGGTGTGGTATATGGAATTATAGCCATAGATTGCTTAGTGTTATCTGTTGGTACATCTTCTGCTATAACTTCTTCTTGTACATCTTCTGCTATAACTTATTCTTATACATCTGCTGTTATTTCTTCTTCTGTTGTTACATCTTCTGCTGTAACTTCTACTGTGTCTATATCCTTTTCAACTTATTTTACTGGTGCTACTGCTTCTACTACAACTGCTGCTGCTTCTTCATCAAGTATCTCCCTCTGCCTGGTTTCAAGAGGTACTGAAGCCAGGCCCCCAACTGAAGAGGGAGCAGTAGTTAAGGCAGTAATTTGTGCAGCTAGAGAGAAGATGGAGGCAGTAAGAGGAGAGATAGCCTCTACTATGAGTGATTTTTGGAGGGGTGTGAAGAGGGTAATGAGTGGAGAGATAATGGAGGGATCCAAGTGTGGAGAGGTAGATGTTGTGGCAGTGGTTGGTTTAGTGGACATGGTAGGTGTTGAGGGAGTTAGAGGTGGAGGTGGAGGTGGGATTTGAGTGTCTAGGGGAGAGTCATTTGAAGGAGAGGGAGTGTTTATTTGGGATGATAAGAGGTTGAAGGATAGGAGGGATGATAGGTTGGTTTGGGGGATATCAGCAAGATGATGTGGAAGATGAGATTGGGGTGGTGAGGGTACAGTTATATTAGGCTGGGGGGATGGAGTATTGGATGGAATGTTGGTTGGAGAGGAAGGAATTTGGGATGCTGGAGGTGTAGAGGTAGGGACTCTGATGGTAGTAGGGACTGTAATGGTAGTGGCAGGAAGTTGGGATGCTGGAGGTGGTGGAGGGGTGGAAGGGATCTTTTCAATGGGATGGGGAGTGGCTGGTACAGCCCTGGTACTTTCAGAAGTTCTGGTGGAAGAGGAGGGAGCCTTGGTTGGCTTAGTGATTGTCCTCTCCCACTTGCTAAACAGAGCACAAGTGAGTCTCTTGCTGGCATTAATGAATATGGTTGGGGAGACCAGTGATTCAACAACCTTCTCCTTGAGGAAGATCCATAGGATCCTTCCAAAGCAAACCTCCTTTTTGTTGTTCTTATTTCTAATTAGATCAAAGAAGATCTGTGCCCAGTTCACTGTCCTTTTATTCACTATAGCACACATGACCAGGAACTGATGCCTGGTGATATAGTCATGTGCAGTGTGCTTCCCTAGCAGCATCTTCCCCACAATGTCTGCAAGAAACTTGTATTCTGCAGACAAATGTTTCTTGAGCAATTTATTGGGGGTTTGTCCCGAATACCCCATCATGCTAAGCATCATATCAAATTCCTCCGAATTTATTTCTAATTCTTCATCACCATTACTCAATCCAAAAATTTCAGTTAAAACATTGGAAGTAAGAGAAACAGTAGTACCCACGATTGTTCCAGTCATCGTATTTTCCTCTGTAGAAGCTGTGTAAACCCATTCCCTGATCTCTATTCCTGATATATTGATGCGGGTGGAGAGCAGAGTTTTCAACTGTTGGTCTTCAAGTAATTGTAGAATATTCAGGAAGATGGGATCTGAGTATGGGAAAGATTCGAAGTCTAGGTCGAATCCAATGTAAAACTTCATCGCCGCTAAAGTTCCTGCGAGAATCGCCATGAGAGCACCTGTAAGAGAAAATGTGGATCAAGTGCAAGAGAACTGAAAGTGTGGGACAGAGGTCAAAGAAAACCTAAATATAAGGTTTTCCGGAATATGAATCGACAGACTCCATTCCACGAGAAAGAAATAGATCTTCGATCTGAGGTCGACGAAATAATTTGAAGTTAAACAATTCGTCGCTCTCAGTCTGAAGGTTGAAGACATTTCGTCGATCTCTGGTCGACGAAAGTTTTTCTGAAGTAAGTTTGTCGATCTCAGTTCGACGAAACTAACTTCACTAAGAGGCAGTTCGTCGATCTCCGGTCGACGAATATCTTAAGAACCTTTCCTAGTTCGTCGACCTCCGTTCGACGAACTCTGAAAAATTCGTTGAGTGTAGACAGAAACTAAACTAAGTCTTCTCCATTGATCATGCCAAGCTGATTTACAAAGAACAAGTGATTTCTTTCATCCAAGGGTTTGGTGAATATGTCAGCTCTTTGTAAATCAGTGTAGATATTGATAAATTTAATTTTGTTTTTGTCTATACACTCTCTAATGAAATGATGCCTAATGTCTATATGCTTAGTCCTACTGTGATGTACTGAATTTTGTGCTATAGCAATAACACTTGTATTATCACATAGTAGAGTTGAATTATTTAAGTTGAACCCATAGTCCAGGAGTTGGTTTTGAATCCACAGCATCTGGGAACAACAACTGCCAGCTGCAATATATTCTGCTTCAGCAGTTGATGTGGACACAGATGATTGCTTCTTGCAAAACCAGGATACTAATCTCATACAAAGGAACTGGCAAGTTCCTAAGGTACTCTTTCTGTCCACTCTGCATCCAGCAAAGTCAGCATCTGAGTATCCAATTAACTCAAACTCTGACTCAGTAGGATACCAGAGACCTAGACTAGGACAACCCTTTATATATCTTAAAATCCTTTTTAGAAAAATTAGATGAGATTCTTTAGGGTTCACCTGGACCCTAGCATAAAGGCATGTGGCAAACATGATATCAGGTCTGCTAGCATATAATTTCTGATCCACAGGTTTCCCATGTGCATCAGAGTCTATTACAGCATTTGTAGCCATAAGTGTTTTCTTTGCTGAGGCGTCAGCCATCCCAAACTTTTTAATAAGCTCTTTAGCATATTTAGCCTAGGAAATGAAGATGCCATCAGGGAGCTGCTTCACTTAGAGACCAAGGAAGTAGGAGAGCTCACCCATGCTACTTATCTCAAATTTTGAATGCATGAGGTCAGAGAACCTCTTGCATAATTTGGGATCAGTAGACCCAAATATAATGTCATCCACATATATTTGTACTAACAAGGTTTGATCCTTATGATGTCTAGTGAATAATGTTTTATCTACAATGCCTCTAATGAATTTATGCTCTATCAAAAAGCTAGCTAAAGTCTCATACCAAGCTCTTGGAGCTTGCTTTAGACCATAGAGGGCTTTAGCAATTTAAAAACATGATAAGGATGAGTTGGAGAGATAAAACCTGGAGGTTGTTCAACATAAACCTCTTCCTTTAGAACTCCATTCAGAAAGGCACTCTTCACATCCATCTGATAGACTTTGAACTTCTTGTAGGCAGCATAGGCAAGAAATATTCTGATTGCCTCCAATCTTGCAACTGGTGCAAATGTTTGGTCATAGTCTATTCCCTCTTCTTGCCTATAATCTTGAGCAACAAGCCTAGCCTTGTTTCTCATAATTACACCTTGGGAATCCAGTTTGTTTCTATATACCCATTTGGTTCCAATAACTGGGTAGTCTTGGGGTCTTGGAACCAAATCTCAAACTCTACATCTCTCAAACTGGTTGAGTTCCTCTTGCATAGCAATGATCTAGTGGGGATCTTGCTCAACATCTTTTATGGTTTGAGGTTCAACTTGAAAGAGGAAACATGCATGTATCAAGTCTTGGTTGAGTTGATGCCTTGTCTGTACACCTGCTGTTATGTCTCCAATCACTTGGGATCTAGGGTTATCTCTAAGTATGACAAGATCATTAGGTGGAGTTGGTTCAGCAACAGTTATTGGATTTAATTCCTCTTATGGAGTTGCATCAACTGTTGAAGGAAGTTAAATTGCTTCCAAAGTTTCTTCATAACTATCATCTTCTGCTATTGATTGTGGAGGAGGATGTGATTCAGCCTTTGGGGTAAGGTCTAGATCATCAAAATTCTCATACAAATTTGATACCTGCAAAGTACTATTGGTAGAACTATTTTTCTCCTTGTAAAACATGTTAGTCTCATCAAAGATTACATGCATAGACTCTTCAATCTTCAAAGACGATTCATTAAACACCCTATAAGCTTTGCTAACTTGGGAATATCCTAGAAAAATTCCCATTTCAGCCTTTGCTTCAAATTTTCTAAGACACTTCTTATCATTGTTATGAATATAACATACACATCCAAATACTTTAAAATAAGTGATTATTAGTTTCTTCCCTTTGAGTAATTCATAGGGAGTCTTAAGCTTTAATTTATGTATTAAACTCCTGTTCAGGACATAGTTTGCTGTGCTTACTGCCTCTGTCCAACGGGATAGAGACATGTAAGCATCTGTAAGCAATGTACCTACAACTTCAATGAGTGTTCTATTTTTTCTTTCAACTACCCAATTTTGTTGAGGAGTTCTAGGAGCTGAGAAGCAGTGCCTAATGTCTTCCTTCTCACAGAACTCATGCATAAGAAGAGACTCAACCTCTGTACCATGATCACTTCTGATCAATGCAACATGAGTAGAGTACTCAATCTTTATGGTCCTAAGAAAATCTGTAAGAACCTTAAAGGTATCTGACTTAGATCTCAAAAAGAATACCCAAGTGAATCTGAAGAATTCATCTACAACAACTAAGGTATAAGATTTCACTCCTAGGCTTTGTACAGCAATGAGGCCAAAAAGGTCCATATATAGCAAGTACAATATCCTAGGTGAATCACTCTTATTAATATATTTGAAACTAGATTTAGTTTGCTTGCCTAGTTGACAAGCCCTACAGAGGCCTTCCTTCTTGTAGGGGCCAGAAGATAAACCTCTAACAAGGTTGTCCTTAGATAACCTAGCTATATTCTTATAGTTTATATGACATAATCTTTTATGCCATAAGCTAGTTTGACTACTAACAGAATTAAATAAACAAATTTCAGAAATAGTAGATTCAAAATTGACTAAATAAATGTTGCCTTGTCTAATTCCTGTTAAAACAGTTTTTGTTGTTTAAGGAGATAGTGCATAAGGAGTTAGTGAAGCTTACTTGATAACCTGTATCATACAGTTGGCTTACTGATATCAGGTTATGCTTGAGACCATTGATATAGGTCATCTTTTTGAAAGTAACATCTCCACATCTGAAATCTCTATAGCCTTCTGTCAACCCAAAGCCTGAGTCCCCAAAAATTACTTTAGGGCCAGCCTTGGATTTATAGTTGATAAGACATTCCTTGCAACTTATCATATGTTTAGAGAAACAATTGTCCAGGTACCACTTGATTTGAATGACAGGGTTCTCTTCTACCTGCAAAGAAAAATATTAGAGGTTTCTGACCCAGGATATTATGGGTCCTTGTTGTTTGACAAAACCATAACTTGAAATAAAGGAACATTCAGGCTGATTTTTATATCCTAGGGGATGATACCTTCTAGGGGGTATAATCCACTGACTAAAAGGATTAAAATTTTTATCAGCTTTTATGTTTCTCTGATTATGAACTGGGTTCGACAAAGTTAAGTGAGTTTGTCGAACTGAGTTCGATGATCTGGGTTGAGTTCTTCGATCTCTGCTCGAAGAATAGAAGTATCCATTTTAGGAGATCCAGAAACGTCGATCTCCAGTGGACGAACCAAACCGATTTCGTTGATCGTAGTTCGTAGAATAATTTGTGCTATTATTTGCGTTCAGAGTTCGTCGTTCTGAGTTCGACGAACCGTGCCCATTTCGTCGTTCTAAGTTCGTCGAAAATTGCTGAACATAGTTATTTCTATGATTTCTCTTTCTCTCCTTGTTAAGGTTGGTTTTCTTAAGTTCTAGTTTCTTAAGAACTTAATTAACCTAGTTAACCTGTTAAGTATTTTTCTTGTCTTTATCAGATATAAAATTTACTGGTTTTGACAGGTGATTCTTCTGAATTAGAATTGGTTCACTGGAGGAAGCACCTAATCCTAGCTTACTATTGTTTATTTTGGCATTTACAGTGCTAGTTATGTCTAACAGTTTTAAGCTTCTTCCTCTAAGAGTTTCTTAAAATTCTTTAGCCTTACTTAATTCAGATTTTAGAAAAGTTATTTGATGGTTAGCAGATTTTAGTTCTTCAGACAGTTTGACATTTTTCAGCAATGATTTTATCTTGCTCTAACAGCTTTTCCCTGAGGAGTTTGATTTCCTTCTCAAAGCCTATTAGGTCTAAACACAAGCTTTTGAATTCTACTTTAAATTCTTCTGATTGAAAATCATAAGAAGCTATTACCTGATCCTCTTCAGAGAGGAGTTCTTCATCATCTGATTTTTCTGAGTCAAATCTGCTGCTTCTATCTTCCATAGCCATGAGGCAAACTTCCTTTGCCTTCTTTTCCTTTTCATCTTCACTGGAGCTAGAGGAAGTTGATTCCTCTTCAGTGTCACTCCATGTTTCAACAACAAAGCCCTTTTCCTTCTTCTTGTAATTGTATTTGTTGGAGGAGGCTTTGCTGTGATGACTTATTCTGGAGTCCTTTTCTTTTCTCTTATCTTTCTTTTGTACTTCTGGACTGTTGGGTATTGTATCCACAATGTACCTGATTTGAAGAAGCCCCTAAACAAGCTAAGGTGAATTGACAATGTATTTGATTACTTGTTTTCAAGTTGTGCTTGCAGTTATTCATCGCTAAGTACACACCAATGTCAGGGTGCAGTAGGTCAATATACACGGGGTTGTGCAACGTAATCCCTCGTTGAGCAGATCAGTATGTTGGCTTACGTGTACTCTCTCTATTGGAGTGTACTTATTTTCAAGCACAGGGTTATGTAAGATCAAGAGCAGTCAAGGAGCAAGGATGGGCCAAAGACCAGCTCACGGGAAGAAAGACAAAAATCGTCTAAGTACAAAACGACGAGAATCACTAAGTGATTCTCGCCGATTCGATGAGAATCACTAGTGATTCTCGCCGAATCGTCGAGAATCACGAACTGATTCTCACCGATTGCTGCCGGTTGACTCGAAGCCGCCTTGAATTCTTCTAAGGAAGAATCGTCGAGAATCACAAAGTGATTCTAGCCAATTCGTCAAGAATGACTCTGCATTCTTGACGATTCGGCGAGAATCAATTGTGATTCTCGCCGATTCTCACCGGCCTATGTTACCAGTAGAGATTGAATTCTGTTAAGTAGAATTCGGCGAGAATCGTAGTTGATTCTCGCCGATTCGGCGAGAATCACCTACGATTCTCGCCGAATTTGACTTAGGCAATTTTCGCCTATTCTCTGGACCGGTCCAAGTTAACTGAACTATTTCGAACCGGACTTAGGGTTTCCTTTTGGTGGGGCCCAGAACGGTCTTGTGGAATGACCTAATGTATATATACCTCCGTATGGTTGAGAGGAACAGATACAGACATACACGAATACTCGATTTCACAAAGAAGTGCCGCCGACATGACCTACATCGCGATCTTGCTCCGCCGCCATCGTCGCCGCTCGTGCAGTTGGTCGCCATTGCTGATCACTGTTTCTTCCAGATCTCCGGCAACAGAAGCTTAGCCTAGCACAGTGTCTCACGCGTCTAACCAGAGATCTTTTGTCTCTTGATTCGTAGATCGGGAAAACTATCCCCTTCCGAATCGATCGAGACGATCGATCCTAGTGTGACCGTTGGAAGACCTTACTACCTTTGCTACAAAGGTTGAATCTCCATTGCATCACCGCAGCACTCCGTTGCCGCCGCCAATCCCGAGAGCCAAGCCGCCGCCCTTTGCCGCCGCCGGTTTCGGGGAGATTCTCTCCAAGAGTGATCTAGGGTTGTGGACTCTTTGTTGACTTCAAGAACACGTCGTCGAACAAAGAGGGACACCTTAGTCTCCATAAGTTGTTTGTATTTCCAATACATTCTATTTTCAATTCATTGTAAAGGAACTATTGGTTCCTAGTTGTAAGGGTTGAGTGCAACCCGTAGTGTGGGACTGGTGACTCCTATGTGTGGAAGGGTTCCTTCCGTTAGTGCAAGGATTGGATTTCAATCCTGTTGGTGAAGTGACCGAGTCATCCCTGGTTAGGAGATAGGTCGAAGGGGGAAAGTGGATGTACCCAAATCGGGGAACCACTATAAATTGTTTGAGTCTTTTCTGTGCTGTGTTGTTTGATCTATTTGTGCAGGTACAGTTTGTAATTCCGCAAAAACGCTACAAGACACCTATCCCCCCCATAGGTGAAGCTAGTTGGCACTAGGTGGACTTTCAAGTGGTATCAGAGGGAGGTTACTCATCAAAAAGGTTCACACCTTGAGTAGAATCCTGCCACCAGTGTCAAGAAGAAGACAGATATCTACCATGGACGGACTCAAGTACTCCGGCAAAATCCCAGTATGCCCAGACTGAACTTTCCTATCTGGAAGGAAAGAATCAGATTCTACATGGAAGCAGTCGACCCTCGACTCTTTATGGTTGTGGAGGAGGGACCGTATATTCCCACTAAGGCCTTCACCATTGATCCTACCAAAATGGTGCCAAAGACGCTTTCTGAAATGGACAAGGACGAGATGGTGCTGGTCGGACTTGATAAGAAGGCACAGAACATACTGATCAGTGCAGTCGATGACTCCATGATGCAGAACTTCTGCAACTACAGGACGGCTAAGGATATCTGGCATAACCTGATTATCCAGATGGAGGGCACAGACGAAGTGAGGGATGATCGGAGATCCCTCCTGAATCAGAAATATGAGGCCTTCAGGCAGGGGCCCAAGGAAGAGATCAGAGTTACCTTCGAAAACTTCCTCAAGATCGTCAATGCTCTCAAGGGATACGGAAGAGTGTTCACTAATGGTGAACTTAATGATAAATTCCTTAGGTCCCTAACTAAGGAATGGGACACGAAGATCTACGCCATCCGAGAGTTTGGCAGATTAGCTGAAACCGATCCCCAGATACTCTTTGGGAAGCTCATGTCCTATGAGCTCCAGTTGAACACGAGGAAAGCTGAAGAAGAGGCAGAGAAGGCTGTAGCCAAGGAAAAGACTGTGGACCTAAAAGCCATTCACTCCAGGAAGGGCAAGGGTGCGGCTTCATCCCGTGCCGGGAAAAAGGATGAGGAGGAAGACTCCGAGCCATGCTCCTCCGGCTCAGAGTTGTTTGAAGAAGATTTCTCCCTCATCACCCGAGAATTCAAGAAGTTCCTCAAGATGAGTAATCAAAGAAAGAGAGACGGTTCCTCCTCCAGATTTTAGAAGAAGAATTATTCTTCTGACAGGTATGAATCAAAACCGAACAAACATCGTAATACTGACATCATCTATTTTGGATGCAATAAGCCAGGACACGTCGTGGCCGACTGCCATCAAGGCAAGAGAGAGAAGGGGAATGGAGAAGAGCATAGAACCTCTAGAGATAAGAAGAAGGAGAGGAGCTACATCGCCAAAAAGTCAAAGACACTGAGTGTGTCTGATTCCTCAGACTCCAGTGATGATGAGGAAGCCTACTTCGGGCTGGTGGGTCGCTCTGACTCAGAAGGAGAATGCCCCCCATTCACTGGGAAGGTAAAAGCTCACACCCCTCTCTCCGACTCTGACTCTGATCCTGAGTCTCAGGATGATGACCCTGAGGATAGCTCTTCGGCCCGTGAAGCTGAGCTCCTTGATAATTATGAGCTTCTGCTCAATACTTTCGAGGAGTGTCGAAAGAGACTAAAGGCTAAGAAAAAGGAAGTTAAATTCCTTAAAGGTGAGAGTGTATCCCTGAGGGAAGAGATCACCAGTTTGATCTCCCTCCGATAGGAGCACTTGGACCTGACTTCTAAGCATTCAGAGTCTCTTATGCTCCTCGATCTTAAGCAGGAGGAAATTGACAGGTTGGAAGAACAACTTGCGGCAGAAAAGAAGATCGTTAAGAGCTTCTCTATGCCAAAGATAGTTCTTCCACTGGTTGATACCTTCACTGCTCAGGCCAAAGGAGCTGGTTTGGGGCACATAGGGGTACCTGGTTCCTCATCCAGGAGAAACAGGAACCAGAGGAAGAATAAGGCTGCTAAGAAGGCCTCTACTGTTGAAAAGGGAAAGGCCCCACTCAGTCCTGTTGCGTTCAGAAAGCCCAGCTTTCCCTGTAACCAACATGACTTTGAGTCAACATATGGCCATCACTTCAGGCCCTCGGTTGCAAAGCCAAAGAGCTGATATGATGGTTGGACCTTCCCCCGCAATTTTGGTGAGAGTGTCTTCAAGTCACCTTATGAGGAAGTTCAGATGAAGGATTATGGCCACTTCTCTAGCGGCCATAATAGGAAGCAGGCACCCAAGGCCATGCCTATTACACTGAGAAACCAGGAGGTAAAGAAATCATGTGACTGTTGTCATCATGATGCCTCCACCTCCAGGTCCGTGGCCCCTACTGAACCTTCCGTTCCAAGAGTGAAGCAGGTGCCTAGGAGAAAGTATAACAGATTTGACTGCTGGTGTTGTGGAAAAGTTGGTCACTTTGCCATGGATTGCTGGTTCAATCCGAGGAATAATGAGACTCCTCATGTTGGCAATGCGAGGCAGACCACTCATAGGGCTAACCATTCGAGGGGGAGCATGCTAACGAGGAATCTAGGACCTAAGTTCGATTGGGTTCCTAAGGCAAATTAATTCTGTTTTGCAGGAATGTCCAAAGGCCACCAAAACTCCCATATGGTATTTGGATAGTGGATGCTCCCATCATATGACTGGGACAAGAAGCCTGCTGCAGGAGTACTCTCCAGTCGAGAATGGACCCAAAGTCATCTTTGGGGGATCTGATCGGGGAGTCACCAGAGGTTACGGTATGATTTCTAACGGTATACTCTCTATCACTAACGTAGCTTATGTTGAAGGGTTAAATCATAACCTGATCAGTGTAAGCCAGTTATGTGATAAGGGTTTGACGTTAAGTTCTGCAAGGATAAATGCTTGATAATATCATGTGCCTCTTCGGAGACGGTATTAACCGGCATTAGGAGCAAAAATATTTTCTGTTTAGATTTTCTCAGTCTAGATTCTTCTACCCCCGTATGCCTAGTAGCAAAAGGCAGAGCATCTCTTTGTGAACAATGACACAAGAGATTGGCACATATTAATTACAAGACAATTAATATGCTGTTTTCTAAAGATTTAGTAAGGGATGCTCCCATTATTAAGTGCATCAAAGATAGTCCCTGTCCTGTATGCCAGATGGGCAAACAGACTCGGGCTACCTTTAATGGCATCTCAGACAAAGACTCCTCCAGATGTCTTTATCTTCTGCACATGGACTTGTTTGGTCCAATGCAAGTTCATAGCTTAGGAGGGAAGTCTTATACGCTAGTGATTGTAGATGATCACTCTCGGTTTACTTGGGTGTTCTTTTTAAAACGCAAGTCTGATACGTTTGACATCTTCACCAGCTTTGTCAAGCAGATTCAGAACGAATTTAACTGCTCAGTGGTCAAAATCAGAAGTGACCATGGAACAGAGTTCGAGTCTGGTGCTATGACAGAGTTCTGTGAAGAACTTGGTATCTTTCATGAGTTTTCCTCCCCGTGCACTCCTCAACAAAACGGAGTTACGGAGAGGAGAAATAGAACACTCATTGAAGCCTACACGACAATGTTGAATGACGCTTCACTCCCAGAATACTTCTAAGCCGAGGCTGTCAATACGGCTTGTCATGTTCAAAACCGGGCGTTGATCAACAAAAGTCATCGTAAGACGCCATACGAGCTACTGAAAGGTAAGAAACCAACCATGTCCTATTTGAGGATCTTTGGTTGCAGATGTTATGTACTGAATAATGGGAAGTACCCGCGTACTAAGTTTGGTGAAAAATGCTTCGAAGGCATATTCATAGGCTATAGTAGCCATAGCCGGGCTTATAGAGTTTTCAACAAGAAAACCCTAGTGGTAGAGGAATCAATAAATGTTGTATTTGATGAAGGAAGTTTGCTTAATTGCAAGTCTTCTAGTAGTCTTCTTGAAGATGCAGGTGCTAGACTCGAAAAGCTACACCTGGATGAGCCCGAGAAAGATGCAACTCCAAAATACGTCAAGATCACCACATCAACGCCGATCGGAGAGGATGACGATCAGGATGGAGCAGTCCTCCCTGAAGAGAAAGGAGCCCCAGAAATTGCTAGAGCTCCTGATGCAAGACTTCTAGAGCTCCGACACGTGAGGGATCATCCCAGAAATCAAATCATTGGAGATCCCCGAGACGGTGTCAGAACTCGCCGAGGTACTCTTAATGAGATTCTGCATTTTAGCTTCCTATCGCAGGTTGAGCCAAAGAAGTTCGACGAAGCGAACAAAGATGCGTCATGGATATTGGCCATGCAAGATGAGCTGCATCAATTTGAAAGATGCAAAGTCTGGACGCTGGTTCCCAGACCTAAGACGCAAAACGTGATTGGCACCAAGTGGATCTTCAGAAACAAGCTGGATGAACACGGGGTCATCATCAAGAACAAGGCCAGACTGGTGGCTCAAGGATACAGACAGGAGGAGGGGATTGACTTCGACCAGACGTTTGCACCAGTTGTACGACTCGAGGCAATCCGTCTGTTCCTAGCTTATGCCTCTCACAAAGGATTCACAATCTATCAGATGGACGTGAAATCAACATTCTTGAATGGAGACTTGAAAGAGGAAGTATGCGTCGCTCAACCTCCAGGTTTTGTCAATCCTACTTATCCTAATCATGTCTACTTTCTTAATAAAGCTCTATATGGCTTAAAACAAGCTCCTCGAGCTTGGTATGAGACCTTGTCTAGCTTTCTTCTTGAGAACAAATTCTCTAGAGGAAAAATAGACAAGACATTGTTTCTCAGGGAAGTCAAAGGCAAGATCTTGCTGGTGCAAATCTATGTCGATGACATTATATTCGGCTCAACGGGCAACAATCTTTGCAAAAAGTTTTCTAAACTTATGCAAGGAAAGTTTGAAATGAGCAGTATGGGAAAGCTAAAGTATTTCTTGGGACTTCAAGTGAAACAGTCTGAGGAAGGGATTTTCATTTCTCAGACGAAGTTCACCAATGAACTCCTCAAGAAATTTAGAATGGAGAATGCAACCTCTATGAGGACTCCAATGGGATCCACCATGTCTCTGGATAAGGATGAGAAAGGGAAACCTTTTGATGAAACCAAATACAGAAGCATCATTGGATCCCTGCTCTACCTTACTGCAAGTAGACCGGATATCATGTTCTCCACATGTGTTTGTGCTAGATATCAGGTGAACACTAAGGAATCTCATTATGTCGCTGCAAAGCGAATTCTTAGATACCTTAAAGGTACCCCTAATCTTGGCTTGTGGTACCCGAGAAATAATGATGTCGAGCTAATAGGTTTTTCAGATGCTGATTTTACAGGGAGTAGGGATGACAGGAAAAGCACTTCTGGGACGTGTCAATTCCTCGGAAGAAGGCTTATCTCATGGAACAGCAAGAAGCAGAATTGTGTAGCAACTTCCACAGTAGAGTCTGAGTACATCTCAGCTGGCAGCTGTTGCGCACAACTCCTTTGGATCAGAAACTAGTTAGCTGATTATGACCTTCAGTTCAAGGAAGTACCAATGTACTGCGACTCCTCCAATGCGATTGCCATTGCCAACAATCAGGTATCGCACAGCAGAACGAAGCATATTGAAGTGCGCTACCACTTCATTCGGGAGCACGTGGAGAACAAGGACATCTCTCTCTGCTATGTCCCTACGGACAAGTAGATTGCAGATATTTTCACAAAGCCCTTAGACGAGGCCAAGTTCAGTCTTTTCAAAACTGAATTCGGGATGCTAAACTATGAGGAATGAAGACTACAGAAGCTCCAGGCTCGTGCATCTAGGGGGAGCCTCTGTCAGGAACTCAAGGGTAAGCACATGTGCAAGAACTGAGGGGGAGCATGGTGTCAAATGCACCAGACCCAGATTTGCAAAAGCTGAAAAGGGGGAGATTACCCTCTCGGCTAAGGTCTCGGCTAAGGTGCTAAGGTGTATGCTCCAAATGCTCTAAAGAAGGTGCTAAGGTGTATGCTCCAAATGCTCTAAACATAATGGTATGGAATTTTAACTCACTCTCATTTATTTCAAAGTTGTGTTTTCTTCCAAGCCGTTATATTCACCTTAGCTTGTAGGGTTTAGGCTTGTTCAAATAGGGGGAGATTGTTGGGTATTGTATCCACAATGTACCTGATTTGAAGAAGCCCCTGAACAAGCTAAGGTGAATTGACAATGTATTTGATTACTTATTTTCAAGTTGTGCTTGCAGTTATTCATCGCTAAGTACACACCAATGTCAGGGTGCAGTAGGTCAATATACACGGGTCTGTGCAACGTAATACCTCGTTGAGCAGATCAGTGTGTTGGCTTACGTGTACTCTCTCTATTGGAGTGTACTTATTTTCAAGCACAGGGTTATGTAAGATCAAGAGCAGTCAAGGAGCAAGGATGGGCCAAAGACCAGCTCACGGGAAGAAAGACGAAAATCGTCTAAGTACAAATCGACGAGAATCACTAGTGATTCTCGCGCAATCGTCGAGAATCACGAACTGATTCTCGCCGATGGCTGCCGGTTGACTCGAAGCCGCCTTGAATTCTTCTAAGGAAGAATCGTCGAGAATCACGAAGTGATTCTAGCCGATTCGTCGAGAATGACTCTGCATTCTCGATGATTCGGCGAGAATCAATTGTGATTCTTGCCGATTCTCACCGGCCTGTGTTATCAGTAGAGATTGAATTCTGTTAAGTAGAATTCGGCGAGAATCGTAGTTGATTCTCACCGATTCGGCGAGAATCACCTACGATTCTCGCCGAATTTGACTTAGGCAATTTTCTCTTATTCTCTGGACCGGTCCAAGTTAACTGAACTATTTCGAACCGGACTTAGGGTTTCCTTTTGGTGGGGCCCACAATGGTCTTGTGGAATGACCTAATGTATATATACCTCCGTATGGTTGAGCGGAACAGATACAAACACACACGAATACTCGATTTCAAAAAGAAGAGCCGCCGACGTGACCTACATCGCGATCTTGCTCCGCTGCCGTCGTCGCCGCTCGTGCAGTTGGTCGCCATTGCTGATCACGGTTTCTTCCAGATCTCCGGCGATAGAAGCTTAGCCTAGCACAACGTCTCACGTGTCTAACAAGAGATCTTTTGTCTCTTGATTCGTAGATCGGGAAAACCATCCCCTTCCGAATCGATCGAGATGATCGATCCTAGTGTGACCGTTGGAAGACCTTGCTACCTTTGCTACGAAGGTTGAATCTCCATTGCATCGCCGCAGCACTCCGTTGCCGCCGCCAATCCCGAGAGTCAAGCCGCCGCCCTTTGCTGCCGCCGGTTTCGGGGAGATTCTCTCCAAGAGAGATCTAGGGTTGTGGACTCTTCGTTGACTTCAAGAAAACGTCGTCGAACGAAGAGGGACACCTTAGTCTCCGTAAGTTGTTTGTATTTCCAATACATTTTATTTTCAATTTCATTGTAAAGTAACGATTGGTTACTAGTTGTAAGGGTTGAGTGCAACCCGTGGTGTGGGAGTGGTGACTCCTACGTGTGGAAGGGTTCCTTCCGTTAGTACAAGGATTGGATTTCAATCCTGTTAGTGAAGTGACCGAGTCGTCCCTTGTTGGGAGATAGGTCGAAGGGGGAAAGTGGACGTACCCAAATCGGGGAACCACTATAAATTGTTTGAGTCTTTTCTGTGCTGTGTTGTTTGATCTATTTGTGCAGGTACAGTTTGTAATTCCGTAAAAACGCTACAAGACACCTATCCCCCCCATAGGTGAAGCTAGTTGGCACTAGGTTGACTTTCATGGACATTCAGAGATGAAGTGTCCTGGTTTCCTGCAACCAAAACAGACAGCCTCTTTAGTAGGGGTCTTGTCATACCTGAGTTTGTCTTCACTTCTAGATGGCCTTTTCCTGAAATCCTTTCTATACATCTTGTAGAATCTCTTAGCAAAGAGACTCATAAGTTCATCATTCACTGGAAGACTTGGTGATTCTTATGCAGCTTTGAATGCTAGGAAATGATCCTTTCTTGTTTGTGTTGGAGCTTTTGGTTCTGCAGCTGCTTCTCTTGATTTCACCAACTGCTCATAGGACTTGAGCTTACCCAACAGAGATTCAGTTGATAGCTCTGCCATGCTCCTTGCTTCTCTGATGGGCCATATTCTGGAATCCCATGTGCTGGGGAAGCGCATCAGAATTTTGTCATTGACCTCTGTTAGAGTAATCTCCTTGTCCAAGGTTCTTAGTTCACTGATGATGGAACTAAGCCTATTGTACATTACTTCAACTGTCTCTGCTTCATCCTTCTTGAAATTTTCATACTGAGTAATGAGGTTTGATCATCTATGTTTCCTCTCATCTGCTGATCCAGCCACCATTTGGTTCAAGGAGTCCTCAATGGCCTTAGCTGATGAGCACTCATCAACCTTTTGAAAGATTTCATCATACATTGTTTGAGCCAATATGTTCATGGCTCTAACATCAGCTATCTTTGCCTTTTTCTATGCATCTGTCCATCCAGGGGGTGGGACTGCACTCATGTCAGTTGATGTAGATGGAGTTGAAACTACTGGAGTTTGTGGTCCTGTTAAGATAGAATTAAAAATATCTTCATTAATAGAATTCATATATAACTTTATTCATGCCTTCCAGATGGCAAACTTGTTCAGGTTGCACACTAGAGGTGTGGTGCTTGCATAATCTCTGTTCTGGGCCAAGCTGTCTATGTGAATTTAATAGAAATATAAAGAGATCTAACTTAGGATCTTTGGTTCAAGGGTTAACTTGTACAACCAAAAGAACTCCCCTCTGATACCAATTGAAAGTGAGGATTAGATCTAATATACTCTAGAGGGGGGGGGGTGAATATAGTATTTCTGAGTAATTAAAATCTTTTGCTGAATCATATAACTTGTTCCCAAACTCAGATGCTATATCACAGCACAGCAGATAAATCTAATGAAAATCACAGAATCCTAACTATCACAGCCACAGTAAGAACAAAAGAAAAAGGCAACCGGACAACATAAGAATTTTATAGTGGTTCCCCAACCTGGGTACATCCACTCTTCTACCACCCTGGTAGGAATCCACTCAGGTTTTTGTTCAGGTGACTGCCACCAATGAGCTTTTGGTAAGGTGCTCAAAAACCAAACCTCAAGTATTTTGGTTAGGAGACTTGCAACCAGGAATCACTTTTGAAGGGAGTAGAGAACCCTTTTTACAGAGGGGGTGAGAGAGTGATGATGTCTTCTCTTTCTCAAGTATTCAACTGAGAAGACTCTGTGGATTTGATGGTGGCAAAAGCTCTCCCTAAAATACTGAATTTATTCAGGGTGAAAGGAACTTTGCTTCAGGGTGATATGCCTTCAAGCTTTCAACTTCAACCAGAAGATCTTCAGGAACTTCTTTGACTGATGCAGTAGTTGTTGTCCTTTGAAAGTTCTTGAGGAGATGACAGAAGAAGAAGACTCTTGATTTGAATAGTTGTTCTTCTTCTTCTGAAAGCTATTATTCTTCTGGTCTAGCAGTTCTTTCTTTCTATCTCTTTGTTGTCAAGAGTGAGCGAGAGCAGAGATAATCCTTGTTGCGAGATGTTGGTGTTCTACTCTTCCTGACTAGTTCTCTGTGTGTCTGTATCAGTTGTATATTCTGGAAGAGGAAAAATCCATATTTTATATTTTCTATGTAAACATCCTTTTGAATTTCGAAATCCTTTCTGCATTCAATGTTGATGGCCAGAGAATATTTTGCATTGATTGATTTCCCCAATTGTCCCTTTAGAAAACGGCAGGCAATAATCCTGATAAAGACCATAATTAATGCTCTTGTTTAACGGTAATATTCAGAGAATATTAGAGCATTAATTACTCAAGAATCATTACAATATAATAGGAACAGAAGAGGGAAACAGCCAAGTCTGGATTCGTCGACCTGAGTCCATAGTTCGTCGAGCTGAGAATAGCTGTTCGTCGAGCCGAGGTCCAAGATCGTCGACCTCTGAATGGCTGACTGCTGCTTGATGACTTTCCTATTTTATGCACCAAGTTTGTCGAACTGATGTCCAAGATCGTCGACCTGAGACCTGAGAACTGAGTTCATCTAGCTGAGGTCCAAGATCGTCGACCTGAGTTTTGATTCTGGACTTAAACTGTTTTCTGGTGCTGAGTGTTGAAAACATCTTTTTGGCATTGAGTGTGATGTTCTCTGTTGTTGAGTGTTGAAACATCATTCTGGCGTTGAGTGTGATGTCCTCTGGCATTGAGTGTGATGTTCTCTGTCGTTGAGTGTTGAATCATCATTCTGGCATTGAGTGTGATGTCCTCTGGCATTGAGTGTTGAAACATCTGATCCAGAATTAGTCGATCTGGGACAAGAGAACAGAGTTCGTCTAGCTGATTTTCTAAGTTTGTCGACTGAAGTTTGACTTAGAAGTGTTGTCACTTTGTCCAGAGTTCGTCGAGATGAGAACCAAGTTCGTCGAGCTCAACTCAGAGAATTATCTCTGAGTTTGTCGAGCTGAGCATGAGAGTACTAAGTTGTTAGCCTAAATCACCTAGAGGGGGGTGAATAGGTGAAATGCGTGTCAAATGCGGAATTAAAAAATAACACAGCACACATCAAGCAATCACAGACGACAAGAGATTTATAGTGGTTCCCCAATCTTGGGTACGTCCACTTTACTCACCAATCTAGCAAATCACTAGACTCGGCTACTCCACTATCTCGGATTGAAAACAATCCTACACCTCGGAACCACGTTCCTACAAAACTCGATCCAAACCGGATCTACAAAACTCGGAAGATAAAGCCTTCCTACAAATCTCGGAGAAAAACTCCTACAAAGAAATTTGGTTTGAAAATAAATTACAAACAGTAATAATCTCAGATCTGGATCTTGATAGTCTTCTTCCTTAAGAACTTTGGCTTAATCAGAGTATGTTGAAGACGACTTGAGAGAGATCCACAAATCTGAAAAACGGAATCACCTCGATCGAGAAAATAGATCTGAAATCTTTGAGGCTCGGCGAGATCAAGTGATTAACTTTCGTCTGGATCGCTGGAGAATCAGAGTTGAAAACAGCGATCGAAGATAGTTGATCCAGAGCTTCTTCCGCGAACGTCAATGGCGGCGGCGTGAGAAATTAGGGTTCACGGAACTTTTTCTCTTTCTTAAAATAAAATCTCTGTTAACTTGTTATTAGTCAAATCTGAGAGGACCTATTTATAGGTGGACTCCAACGGTCAGAAAATTAATTAGGGATGACACGTGGACCAATCAGAAATGATTAATTTGAAATACACAGCAAAATTGACTTAGAGAATTTCAGGAAAATTTAAACAGATATACTCGAGTCATAGAAGAAACATACTCGAGTATCAGATGGTATATACTCGAGTGGATAGAAGGAGTATACTCGAGTATAAGAAGAGAAGCTACTCGAGTGATTCAAAGATCAGCACTCGAGTGAATTTAGAACTACTCGAGTATGAGAGTATATACTCGAGTAAAAACACTTAGAGAAAATTTCTCAGATAAGATAGGAAAAACTACTCGAGTGAAAGGGTTGGAGATACTCGAGTGAGGGGAAAAAGAGCTACTCGAGTATGTTGAGAAAACTACTCGGGTAATCACTAACCTACTCGAGTATGAATAACAACTACTCGAGTACAGAGTCACTTACTCGAGTATATAGGGAACTACTCGAGTATGTAGACTTAGAATTTTTCTGAGATGAGAAGCACAGATCTACTCGAGTATGAACAGAACATTTACTCGAGTAACTAACCAACTACTCGAGTGCAAGTTATCATCTACTCGAGTATAATACAGTCTACTCGAGTATGTAACCCAACTTACTCGAGTGCAGACTCACTTACTCGAGTATAAAAGGAGGTACTCGAGTATGTGGACTTAGAGAAAATTTTGGATCTAAGAACAGAAGGATCTACTCGAGTAATATATGACTTACTCGAGTGACTAACTATCTACTCGAGTATAAACTTATCTACACGAGTATACAGAGTCACACGAGTATGTCTGAGGATCTACTCGAGTACTAAGTCACTTACTCGAGTATATTAAGAAGGCTACTCGAGTATGAGGACTTAGAAAAATTTCTTCTGAGAAAATAAACTACAATACTTCAGTCCACCAATCCAAGTGCATGTAGGAAGTGTATCCCAATAGAGAGGCTATACATGGGCCAACACTTTGGATCACACAATGAGGGATTACATTGTATGGTCCTGTGTTTGATGACCCATTATAGACTGACATTGGTCTACACTTGGCAATGAGAACCTGCACACATACAACTTGAACACAATATCAAATACACCTTAATTCATCTTAGTTCCAGGTCTGACCTCCTACAAATCTGAGGTATTGTGGAGACAAATCCCAACAATCTCCCCCTATTTGTAGATGTCAGCACCCTCTACACTAAGGTGAATTACTTAGAGTAAAAAGAATAACACACATATACCAAAAGAAAATAAGGTAAGCTAAAGCAGGGTAAATAAAAAGATAGCCATAACCAGAATCAAATATATATATAGACATGTTTTTAACAGATTAAAATATCCATTTCCACATTCTCATTTACTCAAGAAGGGGCTTCTTTGTGCATTCTTTCTCTCTTCAGCTCTTTCCTCTCTAGGTAACTGAAAGGTTTAGGAAAATAAGTTCTGGGCCTAGGAGGAGCAGCTGGGTTGTTGTATCCCCAATTCCTGTCATGAAGTCTGATCTTGATCTGAGATGCTTCATAAGCCTTCCATTCTGAATAACTATAATACTGATCTCTGTGCTCACCAAGATCTGTTACTAGCTTCAGGGTATCAAGGATCAGAGATTTGGAGGTTGGACTCCAAACTTCAGAATGAACAATTTCTGATCTACCTTCAGAAGCTGGGGCAGGCTCTTTTCTAGGTGCAGAACGACTGGCAGAAGAGCCGTCACCATATTTCCTTTTCTTCCTTGGAGCACCTTGAGAACTAGGAGGAAGTTCATCTTGCCAAATATCTGTATAAGAGAGAGGAGGCTCAGTCATATCACCATCAGGTCTGGGTGAGAAGACTGGCATACCTCCTGG
The DNA here is from genome assembly GCA_039513925.1 of Platanthera zijinensis. NCBI lineage: Eukaryota > Viridiplantae > Streptophyta > Magnoliopsida > Asparagales > Orchidaceae > Platanthera > Platanthera zijinensis. The sequence continues at coordinate 82,825,798 of CM077094.1, forward strand.
AATGTTTGCCTGAGCTGGAGCATCTGCTGGAGGATGTTCTTCAAGAGGGTCCAAGAACTTGGGAATGATGGTAGGGTTGAGTTGAGAATTTGGGAAGTTCTGATTATTTACCCATACAGCTGTATCATAAATGTAGAATTTGACAGATTAGAGCTGGGCTAGGATGTCTGCTTTCATACCTTTTACAAGACCATCCACAGTTGTTTGGGCTTGTTCAGATAGTTTTTCAACTACTTTTTCAACTTGTTCTTTTACAATTTTCTCCCCCTTGGTGATATCTACAGCTAGCTTGGCAATTGCTTCATCTCTGAAGGTGCCAACTTCTTCACATACTTTCATCACATTTGCATCAACATTCTTGTCCAATATTATCTGATTATGTGCAACAGTTTCTTGTTGATTTCTTAGTTCACCTATACTTGTAATAGTGTGATCCATAGCTTTTCCACCCAATTGAAACAATCTCTTTAGCTCATCAGTATTGGCTTGAATTTCAGCAAAGCCTCTACTCATCTCCTTTTCAAGAGTAGTGACCTTGTTATTTACTGAGGCTAGAGATTTATCAAAGTACTTTCTCTGTTCAATGAGCAACTGTGCAATCTTACTCACCAGATCTGAAGAAGAAGAAGGAGCTGAGGTTGGTGCAGGGACTGAAGAAGCAGGAGCATTCCATGGAGGGATTTCAGTAATTTCCACTGAACTGACAGCTCTTTTGAAGGGTTCTACCAAATTTGAATCTTCAGTGTTGATGAAGGAAGGAAGGGTGAAGTCCAGTGTCCTCAGAGGAGCATCCACTGGTTCTGGAGATACTTCCTCATCATCAGACAACAGAATCTATTCAGACTGGCTGGACTCTTTAGCTAAAGACTGAGCAGGAGATTGAGCTGGAGTCTGAGCAGGAGACTGAACTGGAGTCTGAACTGGATCCTGAGCAGGAGATTGAACTGGAGTCTGAACTGGATCCTGAGCAGGAGATTGAACTGGAGTCTGAACTGGATCCTGAGCAGGAGACTTTACAGCTGATTCATTCTGAAACAGGGGAGCATCTGAGCTGAGCTCATCAATGAATTTATTTATATCTTCTGTTGTAGACAGTAAGGTTGCTGGATCTGGAATCTCTGATTCAGGATTTGCTGGAGGAGGAGAAACTCTGACTTCTGCTAGTTCTGAAGGTTCTGAGGAAGCTAGGTACTTAGGATGAGAAGAGGCAGGCTCCCCCTCAACTATTGTACCAGAGGTAGCAGCAGTTAGATGTAGAGGAGGAGATGGAATCCTGTCTTCAGATACACTGGGTTCTTGGGACATTTCTGAAGGAACAGCAGCTTTGGATGCCTGGGCAGAATTCAGAATTTTAATATCATATCTCTGGATGGAGGATATGGAAACTTTCTTCATGTGATGGAGGGGAGTTCCTTTGGATAGGTTAAAGACTGATGGGTTAATCTCATGAAGCAGGAGGGAGATAATTCTGCCAAAGCTGGGATGCTTAATGCTATCTCTGATTTTATCTAGGATCAACAGTCCAAACTGGAACTGTTTGCGGCAGATAATAGCTTGCATTATGTCAAATATTTCCATAGAAATGTCTCGAATGGAATACGTCTTGCAAAACAGTACCTTTGCTATAACATCCACTAGGAACTTTCCTTCTGAGTTGAAGTCGGCCCTGTTAAAGGAATGGGCTTGAGGGTTAGCTCCACAGAATAAGCTAGTTCTTACTGAATCGTCTGCAGTCATTTCGGCATCTTCATCGACCACTGGAAGCTTTAACAAAGTTGCAAGAGAAACTTTATCTAGTCGAATTTTTATCCCTCTGACTTTGGTTTTCAGGAGCTTTCCATTACGCTTTACCTTCAGATTCTGATAGAACTCCTCAATTGCTGGGAAAATGACTCGGCACGGCGACAAGAGAACGAACGACAATCCGGCGGTTTCGAACAAAATCAGAAGATTGCAGAAATCATCTGAAAGATCGGCTATACCCGCGGGGGCGAGTTTAGAGCCGATGCCGATTTTAGAGGAGGGGGCCATCTGCGATTCTGGAGGATGAGAGAAGCGCAGAAGACGATGCTCTGTGATTTTCGGAAGATGAGGAGTCGGCGGCTACTCGAGTGAATGAGAAGTGGAAAGGGTTTCCCGATTTTTCTCTATAAATATATAATCCTAATTAGGTTTTAGGAAAAGTAAATATAATTTCATACCTGAATGAAGCGGCAAATAGCTCGGTGCGAATAGAAAAATTAGAAATCCAAAATAGAAGACCGTATACTCGAGTAGATAGCATCATACACGAGTATTAGGCGGAGCATACTCGAGTAGGTAACACCATACACGAGTAGTAGACAAAACATACTCGAGTAGGTAGAGTTCATACACGAGTATCTTGTCAAATACTCGAGTAGGTCAGACTTTTTACTCGAGTATTTTCCGTTTACTCGTGTAAGTCTTGATATACTCGAGCATCTAATACTTGAAAGACAATTTTCCTTGGGAGATGTCTATGGCCACTGAAAACTTTATCTCTGATCAGCCAACACCACTGATATCTTCTTGATTTATGAGTCCATCACTAGTCTTCTTTGTTGAGCAGTCCGAGTTCCGTTTTGAAGAACGAGAACTTGGACTCGTCCAGCGGCTTAGTGAATATATCTGCAACTTGCCTGTCTGTGGAGACATATTGTAGATCTATGTCTCCATTTTCCACATGCTCCCGGATGAAATGATAACGAAGCTCTATGTGCTTGGTCCGGCTGTGGGAGACTGGGTTGTTGGCTATTGCTATAGCGTTGGATGAGTCGCAAAACAAAGGAATGTTCTGGAACTTCATGTTGTAGTCTTCAAACTGGTTCTTGATCCATAAGAGCTGTGCACAACAGCTGCCTGCAGAGATGTACTCTGATTCAGCCGTTGAGATGGCTACACAGTTCTGCTTCTTACTGCTCCAGGAAATAAGTCTCCTTCCGAGGAATTGGCAAGTCCCGGAAGTGCTTTTCCTGTCGTCTTTGCTACCTGCAAAATTTGCATCTGAAAATCCAATTAGTTCACTATCATTACTTCTTGGGTACCATAAGCCAAGATTTGGTGTACCTTTGAGGTATCTCAGGATTCGCTTTGCAGCGATGTAGTGAGATTCCTTAGAGTTCACCTGAAATCTAGCATATACACATGTTGAGAACATTATATCTGGTCTACTTGCAGTAAGGTAGAGCAAGGACCCAATTATGCTTCTGTACTTGGTTTCATCAAAAGGTTTCCCTTTCTCATCCTTGTCCAGAGACATAGCTGAGGCCATTGGAGTCCTCATAGAGGTTGCATTCTCCATTCTGAATTTCTTAAGTAGATCTTTAGTGAACTTGGTCTGTGAGATGAAAATTCCATCCTCAGATTGTTTCACTTGAAGCCCTAAGAAATACTTCAGCTCTCCCATACTGCTCATTTCAAACTTCCCTTGCATAAGTTTAGAAAACTTCTTGCAGAGGTTGTTATCTGTAGAGCCAAAAATGATGTCATCGACATAGATTTGCACTAGCAAAATCTTGCCTTTTATTTCCCTAAGAAATAATGTTTTGTCTATCTTTCCTTTTGTGAACTTGTTCTCAAGAAGAAAGGTGGACGGCGTCTCATACCAAGCTCGAGGAGCTTGTTTAAGACCATATAGTGCTTTTTGCAGTAAATAAACATAATTAGGAAAGGTTGAATCAACAAAACCTGGCGGTTGCTCTACATACACTTCTTCCTTTATGTCACCATTTAGGAAGGCGGACTTGACGTCCATCTGATAGACGGTAAAGCCCTTAAGTGCAGCGTAGGCAAGAAATAACCTGATCGCCTCCAGTCTTGCTACTGGAGCATAAGTCTGGTCGAAGTCGATTCCTTCTTCTTGACGATAGCCCTTGGCGACAAGTCTGGCTTTTTTCTTTATAATTGTTCCATCTTCGTCCATCTTGTTCCGGTAGACCCATTTTGTCCCAATGACGTTCTTACTTTTGGGTCTAGGAACAAGTGTCCAAACTTTGCATCGTTTGAACTGATTCAGTTCTTCTTCCATGGCTAGGATCCAGGATGCGTCAGAGTTGGCTTCCTCAAATTTCTTTGGTTCAACCTGTGAAAGAAAACTTGAGTATAAATTCTCGTTAGTTGTACCTCGATGAGTTCTGACGCCATCCTGAGGATCTCCTATGATTTGATCAACGAGGTGATCCTTCAAGTGTCTGAACTCTAAAGTCCTTGCATCTGGGATCTCTTCAGCCACTGGAGTTGCATCTTCAGCTGGGATGTGTTCTTCATCTTGATCATCTACCTCTCTAGTAAGGGTTGTAGAGGTGATCTTGATGAATGTTTCGTCTTTATCTTTGGTAGTTTCATCCAAGGTGAGTTCCTTCAACATTGTACCTGCATCTACAATAGGCACACTAAACGAGTTGCTGGGCAGCAGACTCGTCTCATCAAATACAAGATGTATCGACTCTTCTACTACCAGAGTTTTTCTATTGAATACTCTATAGGCATTACTATGGCTACTATAACCTACAAAAATTCCTTCAAAGCTTTTCTCGCCAAACTTGGTAGTGTGATACTTACCGTTGTTAAGTACGAAGCACTTACAGCCAAAGATTCTAAAATACGAAATGGTTGGTTTCCTGCCTTTTAAAAGTTCGTAAGGAGTCTTATCATGGTTCTTGTTGATGAGAGCTCGATTTTGCACGTGACAAGCGGTGTTGACGGCCTCAGCCCAGAAGTACTCTGGAAGTGAAGCATCACTCAACATGGTCCGGCAAGCCTCTATGAGTGTTCTGTTCCTTCTCTCAGCTACTCCATTTTGCTGTGGAGTGCGAGGAGAGGAAAACTCATGAAAGATACCTTGACTTTCACAGAATTCTGTCATGGCTCCAGACTTGAATTCCGTTCCATTATCACTTCTGATTTTGACTACGGAACAGTTGTATTCATTCTGGATCTGCCTAACAAAATTAGTGAAAATACCGAAGGTATCTGACTTGTGTTTCAGAAAGAACACCCACGCAAAGTGCGAGTAATCATCCACAATAACCAATGTATATTCCTTACCTCCCAAACTTCTAACCTGCAGTGGACCAAATAAGTCCATATGGAGAAGCTGTAAGCTTCTATTGGAATCCTTGCCTATTAGCTTTTAAACGAACTTCTTGTTTGCTTGCCTTTGATACAAGCGTGACAAGGACTGTCCGTAACGCACTTGACATTAGGTGCATCACGTACTAAGTTTCGAGAGAATAATTTATTAATAGTTTTGAAATTAATATGTGCTAGTCTCTTGTGCCATTGGTCAGCAATGGATGCACTACTTTTTGCTAAAAGACATACTGGTGTAGAAGTGTCAATACAAATGAAATTTAAACAGAAAATATTTCTGCTTCGAGTGCCTGATAAATAGTTTCCATGTTGTTAACCAATTTTATCAAACACTTATCAGCATGAAATTCAACTACGTATCCTTTATCGCATAATTGGCTTATGCTGATGAGATTGTGTTCCAATCCTTCAACATAGGCTACATCCGAAAAGGATACGCTACCGTTAGTGATCATACCATAGCCTTTAGTTATTCCTCGATCTGAACCTCCAAAGATGACCTTTGGTCCGTTGATGACTGAGGTGTAATTCTGGAGTAGGCTCCTTGTCCCGGTCATATACCGAGAGCATCCACTGTCCAAGTACCAGATTGGCATTTTGGTGGCCTTTGGACATACCTGCAATTACAATCATTTAGCCTTAGGAACCCAAACAAGTTTTGGTTCTTGGTCTCGAGTTAGAATACTCCCCCTACGATTATTAGCCTCATGAGTGGTCATTCTCACATTGCTAACTTTAGGGGTTGCAACATTTTTAGGATTGAACCAACAATCAATGGCAAAATGACCAATTCTGCCACAACACCAACAGTCGAACCTGTTGTATCTTTGCCTTGTGTAGTCCTGCTTGACTTTTTGGAATGAAGGTCTAGCAGGAGCTTTACTCTTGGAGGAAGAGGCTTCATGATGATGACAATTACATGAAGTCTTCTCCTTCATAGGCTTTTCTACAATGGGTTTTACTTTTGGTGTCTTTTTGATATTGTGACCATGAGCATAAGGTCCATAGCTTTGAAGCTGAATCTCTTCATAAGGTGCCTTGAAGACACTCTCGCCAAAGTTACGAGGACGAGTCCATCCTTGGTATCTTGACTTAGGCTTCTCAGGGATCGGCTTAGAAAGGTGTCCATAGGTAGACTCATAGTCGAGTTCGTTCGTAGGAAAGATAACTTTCTTGAACAGAACAGGTTCCAAGGGAGCTTTCCCTTTTTCTTCAGCTAGAGCCTTCCGGGCAGCCTTATTCTTTCTCTTGGCCTTGTTTCTCCTAGAGGATTTTCTAGAAGAGCCAATGTGGCCTAAACCAGCACCCTTGGCCTTAGCAGAGAACTCAGCAACGATTGGAAGAACTGTCTTAGGCTTTGAGAAACTCTCAACAAGTTTCTTCTCAGCCTCAAGTCGTTGTTCCAATTCTTTGATGATTTCCTCTTTAAGGTCGAGGTGCTTGAGAGCTTGATTGTATTCATCCATAGCACTATTGAAGTTCTCTTGAAGAGAGTTAGTCATAGCGACTTCTTCTCTCAAGCTGCTCTCACTAGCCTGTAGAGATTTTATCTCTTTGGCTTGAGTTTTCACTACTCTACGACATTTCTCGTAGGTCATGAGCAACTCTTTGTACTGGGCCATGAGTTCAGATTCATCTTCAGAGGAATAGCCCTCTTGCTCATTATCATCATCAGACTCAGAGAGAGGAGTGTGAGATTTTACCTCCCCAGTGAACTGGGGGACTTGTTCATCATCTGAGTGAGCCATGAGCCCAAAGTAAGCTTCCTCTTCTTCACTCGACTCAGATGAGTCGGAGTCGCTGAGAGTTTTGCTCTTCTTGGCTACTAGACTCTTCTCTGTCCTCTTATTATGGTGTGAGGATTTCTTTTCCTCTCTTCTTCCACCCTCTTTCTTTTTGTGAGGGCAGTCGGCGATGACGTGACCTGGCTTATTGCAACAATAACAAACGATGTCAGTCGAAATCTGTTTGTTCGGTTTAGAGTTATACCTGTCATGGCTACTTGAGCCTTTCTTTCTCTGATCACCATCACGTCGTGATCTTCTAAATGAGGCATCTTTGCCTCTCCATTGCTTCTTCTTATTTAAGAATTTCTTGAATTGTCGGGAGAGCAAAGAGAACTCTCCTTCAGATAGTTCTGAGCCTGAGGTGCTTGGCTCGGAGCCTTCTTCTTCACTTATTTCTTGAGGAGGAGCTGGTGAGGAAGCTTTGCCCTTTCTTGAACTGTCAGCCTTTAAAGCAACTGACTTCTCTTTTGAGGAGAAGCGACTGTTCTCTTTTTCAGCTTTTCTGGAGTTGATTTGCAGTTCATATGACATCAGCTTGCCAAATAGGTTTTGTGGATCTGTCTCTGCTAGTCTGCCAAACTCTCGGATGGCACAAACTTTGTTATCCCATTCTTTGGTGAGAGATCTCAGAAACTTATCATTCAGCTCTCCATTTGTGAAGACTCGGCCATACACTCTTAGACCATTGACTATCTTGAAGAAGTTTTCAAATGTGTCAGCTATAGCCTCCTTTGGCCCTTGCCTGAAGGCTTCATACTTCTGGTTCAGTAGGGACCTTCGATCATCCCTTACTTCTTCAGTACCTTCCATTAGAGTCACTAGGGATTGCCACATCTCCTTGGCAGATTGGCAATGAATCAGATTCTGCAGCATTGAGTCATCGACTGCACTTGCTATAATATTTTTAGCTTTCTTGTCTAGAGAGACAAGTGCAATCTCATCCTTATCTAGATCCATCAATTTCTTGGGAACTTGTTTGGTGGGATCTATGGTGGAAGTAGTCATAGGAATGTGGGGACCTTCTTCAACAATCATGAAGATCCGGGGATCTACTGCTTCCATGAAGAACTTTACTCTTTCCTTCCACATAGGAAAATTGTTCTTGGTGCAGATAGGGAGTTTAGCAAAATTCTTGGTCTTACTCATGCTTGATACTATTCAAGAAACAACTTAGAAGGATAAGATCAAGGTGTTAACCTTTTAACGATCAACCTACCCTCTGATACCAATTGAGAGTACTAAGTTGTTAGCCTAAATCACCTAGAGTGGGGTGAATAGGTGAAATGCGTGTCAAATGCGGAATTAAAAAATAACACAGCACACATCAAGCAATCACAGACGACAAGAGATTTATAGTGGTTCCCCAATCTTGGGTACGTCCACTTTACTCACCGATCTAGCAAATCACTAGACTCGGCTACTCCACTATCTCGGATTGAAAACAATCCTACACCTCGGAACCATGTTCCTATAAAACTCGATCCAAACCGGATCTACAAAACTCGGAAGATAAAGCCTTCCTACAAATCTCGGAGAAAAACTCCTACAAAGAAATTTGGTTTGAAAATAAAATACAAACAGTAATAATCTCAGATCTGGATCTTGATAGTCTTCTTCCTTAAGAACTTTGGCTTAATCAGAGTATGTTGAAGACGACTTGAGAGAGATCCACAAATCTGAAAAACGGAATCACCTCGATCGAGAAAATAGATCTGAAATCTTTGAGGCTCGGCGAGATCGAGTGATTAACTTTCGTCTGGATCGCTGGAGAATCAGAGTTGAAAACAGCGATCGAAGATAGTTGATCGAGAGCTTCTTCCGCGAACGTCAATGGCGGCGGCGTGAGAAATTAGGGTTCACGGAACTTTTTCTCTTTCTTAAAATAAAATCTCTGTTAACTTGTTATTAGTCAAATCTGAGAGGACCTATTTATAGGTGGACTCCAACGGTCAGAAAATTAATTAGGGATGACACGTGGACCAATCAGAAATGATTAATTTGAAATACACAGCGAAATTAACTTAGAGAATTTCAGGAAAATTTAAACAGATATACTCGAGTCATAGAAGAAACATACTCGAGTATCAGATGGTATATACTCGAGTGGATAGAAGGAGTATACTCGAGTATAAGAAGAGAAGCTACTCGAGTGATTCAAAGATCAGCACTCGAGTGAATTTAGAACTACTCGAGTATGAGAGTATATACTCGAGTAAAAACACTTAGAGAAAATTTCTCAGATAAGATAGGAAAAACTACTCGAGTGAAAGGGTTGGAGATACTCGAGTGAGGGGAAAAAGTGCTACTCGAGTATTTTGAGAAAACTACTCGGGTAATCACTAACCTACTCGAGTATGAATAACAACTACTCGAGTACAGAGTCACTTACTCGAGTATATAGGGAACTACTTGAGTATGCAGACTTAGAATTTTTCTGAGATGAGAAGCACAGATCTACTCGAGTATGAACAAAACATTTACTCGAGTAACTAACCAACTACTCGAGTGCAAGTTATCATCTACTCGAGTATAATACAGTCTACTCGAGTATGTAACCCAACTTACTCGAGTGCAGACTCACTTACTTGAGTATAAAAGGAGGTACTCGAGTATGTGGACTTAGAGAAAATTTTGGATCTAAGAATAGAAGGATCTACACGAGTAATATATGACTTACTCGAGTGACTAACTATCTACTCGAGTATAAACTTATCTACACGAGTATATAGAGTCACACGAGTATGTCTGAGGATCTACTCGAGTACTAAGTCACTTACTCGAGTATATTAAGAAGGCTACTCGAGTATGTGGACTTAGAAAAATTTCTTCTGAGAAAATAAACTACAATACTTCAGTCCACCAATCCAAGTGCATGTAGGAAGTGTATCCCAATAGAGAGGCTATACATGGGACAAGACTTTGGATCACACAATGAGGGATTACATTGTATGGTCCTGTGTTTGATGACCCATTATAGACTGACATTGGTCTACACTTGGCAATGAGAACCTGCACACATACAACTTGAACACAATATCAAATACACCTTAATTCATCTTAGTTCAAGGTCTGACCTCCTATAAATCTGAGGTATTGTGGAGACAAATCCCAACAGAGCATGACTTTCGTTGACCTGAGATCGACAAACATAGAGCTATTTTTCTAAGTCTTGAATTTTCTCTAAGTCTTGAGTCTCTAGCAGTGTTAGAGGCTGGTCCCTGGCATTATTGACTCTAAGGACTAGACCTAGACTCTAGGACACAACCATGACCCTGGCTATACATGTTGGGTCATATCCTAACTTAGTGAACCTAGCCCAAATCCAACAAGGGATACAATAATATGGGAGTAAAACTTTCCTCACCAGCAACCTTACTCTGTGATAGTCAAGTTGTGATTCATATAGCCAATAATCCTGTCTTCCATGGAAGAACGAAACACATTGAAGTTACTGACACTTCATTCGGGAAAATGTTCAAATGAAGAAGATGGAACTGAAACATGTTCCTGCTACTGAACAAGTTGTCGATCTTCTCACTAATTCTTTGTCAAGTGCTCTTTTTTTATCAGTTCTTGTCCAAGTTAGGTGCCTACGACTTGTACGCTCCAGCTTGCGGGGGAGTGTTTGAAAAAACATGTAATGGCCCATTAAAGGCCCATCTTAGGCCTTCTTCCTCTACTTGTAATAGTCCTACATCTTGAAATTGGGACTCTTCCCTTTCTTCTCTCCCTTTATATATGTATTCATACTTCTATTTACATACACAGAAAGTTTATGTTGGTGTTACCATTGTGATCTGGAAGTGATCAAGCATATAGTCTCACTGCCAACGCAGTATGAGCCTATCAGGGTCCCACATAAGAATTTTTGGAGAAATTGGGAGATTGGATTAGTTTGGCTTTACTCATATGATGAGTGGAAATGACTTAGCTCAGTCAGGCTTTGAAAGCGTCGAGTGAGTTGAGACCACTCAATGCTTTCGTCGAGTGAAGTGTCGACTCGTCGAATGATGACATTGAATGTGTTGAGTTTACTCAACGATTCGTCAAGTCAAAGTGTTGATTTGACGAGTTTGACACTTAAGAATTGAGTGCGTTGAGTTCACTCAGCGATTTGTTGAGTCAAGGTGTTGATTCGACGAGCCTGGTTCTTAAGCGTTGAGTGTGTTGAGTTAACTCAATGCCTTCGTCGAGTCAAAGGTTGATTCGACGAATCTGGAACTTAGGCGTTGAGTGCGTTGAGTTCACTCAACTCCTTTGTCAAGTCAAATGTTGATTCGACGGGTTTGGCGCTGAGAGCATTGAGTTCACTCAACGTCTTCGTCGAGTCAAAGGTTGATAGGACAAGACTGGTGCTGAGTTCGTCATATATCTTATGGATACTCGACGATTCATCAAGTATGTTTTGTATACTCGACGATACGTCGAATATGTTATGGATACTCGACGATTCGTCGAGACATGGGTTGTCTGGTCGAAACGCTGTATTCCATGTCTTGGGTCTGCGAATAGCGACGAGCTGTTCTGTTTATTCCTTTGGGTATAGATAGAAGATTTTAGAGTTTCTCATGAGAGATTGACAGGTTGATTCTTTCTAAGCACACGAGCCAAAGTGTACGAAAACCGGAGACCTAAAATGCCGACGGAAGCTGTTCCGCCTTCGCCGATCCCGCCATCATCGCTAAGCATGATTCCAGCGAGTGTCGTCGCTGTCTCTTCTATAACGGACCTAGCAGTCCGTGAAGACGCAGAGTTCCCTCTCCCGACCTAGATCTTGTTCGACAAGACTCTACGGGTTCTCCCGTTCGTGTGGATCTACTGTAGAGGTGCAGACACTATTCTTCACTAAGGAATCTAGCTACTAAGTGATCAACAGATCTTCTGGAACATCTAGGTTGAGTATCGACTCAATCCCACAAAGGTAATTTTATTTTACAACACTTTCTTCTTGATCAATGTATATTGCTAGATCCAAACTTTTTGGGCTTTTCTTGTTCCTTTATTTCGGTGTGTACAAGTGTTGTGGCATATAGAAAAAACCACAAGTGGTATCAGAGGGAGATTCCGTGATATTCATTATTTTAGAAGTTGCTAAATCTATGTTGTGTAGATCTGGAAATTTAGAAATGTTCTAAAATTCCCAAATCTATTCTTGGATCCTCACCGAGAATGCATGTGATTTCTTTATTTATTTCCTTGTTACTCCTTAACAGTTACCATCCCTTGTTGGTTTATAAATCCAAGTGTGTTAGATTTTGAATCTTACATAGAGAGACGAGCTTGTCTACTGTGTAAGTGGAGTCTGTGTTGCTCATGTCTAGTGCATGTAGATCTAAAGATTTTGAAGAGTTCTAGATGTTCAAATTTAGCTCAGTTCATCAAGTGTTGATGATTTCCTTGTGCACATCTGGGATGCATTTAGATTCTGATTGTTGTTGTTTTTTTTTGTGGATGTGCACACTGGTTAATAATTAACCATGATTAAGTGTTAAACAATTATTTAAAAATCCCTTAAGCAATATTAAGTATTCGGATGCCTTCCGATGACTGACACTCTTCCTATCTCGATTGATGAAGTGTGGGCTTGCCAAAGCAAGGTGCATTAATTTATCTTGATAAGGGTGCGAGCAAATAATTGTGATATCCCACTATCGGCATCAGGTAAAACTTAACTGGGTGACCTCAAAGGTTGAGTGCCCAGAGACATTGGGTTGGCATGCACTATATGATGGATGCGAATAAAGAGTTATTCACCAACCATACATGAATTGCATTGTGATGTAATTGGCAAGCATTGCCTACCTAAATAACTGCATTGTGAGAGAAAAGCCAAAGCTGTCTCATAGTGTTAGTGAAATATGAATCTTGTCCACTAAGAGAGTAACTCACATATACTCTCCGAATTGATATCGAGGGTTATCAGTTTGATAAAAATAGTGAGTTTTTTTATTAAAGTCCTAATTGAAATCATAAAATATATAACAATCCACAAAGTATTCTCATGGTGGGTTTGTCCAGTATAATATAGAGAATACTAAAAGACTAAAAATGAAAGACTCAAACCCTACGTACCTTTGGCATTATTGTTTGGGCCATATAAATAAGAAACGTATATCCAAGCTCCATAAAGATGGACTAATGGACTCATTTGATTATGAATCATTTGAGAGATGCGAATCTTGTTTGTTAGGCAAGATGACTAAGACCCCTTTCACTAGTTTCAATGAGAGGGCTGATGATCTCTGGGGTATAGTACATTGTGATGTATGCAAATCAATGAGTTCTATGGTTAGAGGTGGGTATTTCTACTTTGTTACATTTACAAATTATATCAGTATATAGAGATACGTGTATCTTATGAAGTGCAAATTCGAAACCTTTGAAAAGTTCAAAGTGTTTAAGAACGAAGTAGAGAACCAATTGGGTAAAAAGGTTAAAGCACTCCGATCTGATCGAGGTGGAGAATACCTAAGTCATAAGTTTCGTGATCACCTGAAAGAGTATGGTATTGTATCACAGTTCACTCCACCTAGAACACCATATCATAATGGTGTGTCTGAGCGGAGGAATCGTACTCTGTTAGACATGGTACGATCGATGATGAGTCATACAGATCTGCCTGTTTTCTTTTGGGGTTTTGCTCTAGAAACTGCTACTTTTACACTAAATCGTGCTCCAACGAAAGTTATTTTGAAGACGTCGTATGAGATATGGACTGGGAAGCGTCCTAGTATGTCGTTCATTAAAATTTAGGGTTGTGAGGCTTACGCAAGACGTCAAATGCCTGACAAGATGGAACCCAAGTCAGATAAGTGTTATCTTGTGGGATATCCTAAGGAAACTAAAGGGTACTATTTCTAGCTACCGTCCGAGGGCAAAATGTTTGTCGCAAGGACTGGTATCTTTCTTGAGAAAGAGTTCTTAAGTAGAAAGATTACTAGGGTAGAACTTGAAGAAGTTCAAGAACCACAAACTGTGAATGAATCGGAATTGTAACCTGAGCCAGGACTACAAGTTATTGTAGCTAGAGATCCTGCTCAAGAAACACAAGTTCCATATAGATCTAGTAGATCAAGGTTTGAGCCTGAGAGATATGGATTTCACGTGTCTCAAATAGGTAATGTGTTGCTTATGGATCAAAGTGATGAGCCTGCAACCTACCAAGAGGCTATGACTATACCAAACTCTGAGAAGTGGCTTGAAGCCATGAAATCTGAAATGGACTCCATGTATGAAAACCAAGTTTGGAACTTGGTGGAACCACCTGAAGAGGTACGAACCATAGGGTGCAAGTGAGTCTTCAAGAAGAAGACTGACATGGATGAGAATGTACAGACATTCAAAGGGCGACTGGTGGCTAAGGGTTTCAAACAAATTCATGGTATTGACTATGATGAGACCTTTCCCCTATTATTATGGTTAAGTCCATCAGAATTCTGCTTGTTATTGCTCTGTATTATGATTGCGAGATCTAGCAAATGGATGTCAAAATGGTTTTCCTAAATAGAAACCTCTTTGAGGAAGTGTATATGACACAACCCAAGGGTTTTGTATCTCCAGGTGAAGCCACTAAAATATGCAAGCTACAAAGATCCATTTATGGATTAAAACAGGCTTCTCGAAGTTGGAATCTTCATTTTGATGAAAAGATCAAAGAGTTTGGTTTTATCAAGAATGAGGATGAACCGTGTGTTTACAAGAGGATTTGTGAGTGCATTGTTGTCTTCCTGATATTGTTTGTAGATCATACTGCGGATCAGGAATGACAAACCCTACAAGTTGTTAAGAACAATTTAGGAAACTGCTTTTCTATGAAATACTTGGGTGAAGGGACTTATATACTTGGTATTAAGATCTATAGAGATAGATCGAAGAAGTTGCTGGGTTTGACCCAAAGTACATACATTGATAAGGTATTGAAGCAGTTCAACATGCTTGAGTCCAAGAAAGGATTCTTACCCATGTCTTATGGTCTGAGTCTTTCTAAGGACTTGTGTTTTAAGTCTTGTGAAGATAAGGATCGCATGAAGTTGATTACATATGCTTTGACAATTGGGTCAATCATGTATGCAATGATATGTACTTGACCAGATGACTCTTATGCCTTGAGCATGACTAGCAGGTATCAGTTTGATCCTGGTGATGGTCACTAGAAACCCGTAAAGAACATCCTAAAGTACTTAAGAACGACTAAGGATACATTTTTGGTATTTGGCGGAGAGGAAGAGCTCGTTGTAATAGGTTATACAGATGTTAGCTTCCAAACTGATAGGGACGACTCAATGTCTCAGTCAGGGTTCATATTTTACCTAAATGGAAGTGCTGTTAGCTGGAAGAGTTCCAAGCATTATATAGTTTCCGATTCTACAACTGAGGCTGAGTATATCGCTGCAGCAAATGCAGCGAAGGAGGCTGTATGGATTATAAAATTCATCGACGAGTTAGATGTAGTTCCTAGCATTGTTCGTCCCGTAGTTCTCTACTATGAAAACAACGGTGCAATTTCACTTGCTTCGGAACCTAGATCTCATCAGCGCTCCAAGCACATACTTCGGGGGTTCCATCTAATTTGAGAGATTGTCGATCGAGGAGATGTGAGCATATACAGAGTACCGACTGAGGAGAATATTGCAGATCCACTAACGAAGCCTCTCACACAGAGAAAGCATGATGGTCATGTTAGATCTATGAGTATACGATACCTTAATGATCAGTCATAGTGGGAGTCTTGTGGATTGTATGTTTGTTGGCTGTAATAATTATTTGATGAATAGATTACTGTATACATTTCATTTATATATTTTGGCAAGTTCTTTTATTTATAAATTTATTTCTATTGTGATAGAGTAATTTAACATAATAAATGCCCTTAGAATATTTGCTTCCATAGGAGTCAAGTGGTGACTTAAATGTGAGAGCCTATGTTATTATAAGCTTCATTCTTAAATGGTCCCTAGTCGAGTGTCATCTTAGAAGCTAAGGGCGATGATGAAACATTAAGACTAGCATGTGCGTTGACTGATGACCGGTTCTCATAGGTTATGATATTCTGATATCAAATCATCACATGGGTACTTGTTAGTGAACAAGTTGTACTGGACAAACCCACCATGAGAATACTTTGTGGATTGTTATATGAACGTGTCACAAGTATGGCTCAAGTGGCAATGGTGTTTGTGGTCCTTTGACCTGAAGTCACAACATTCATCGAGTGAGGTAGAGCGTGCTTTGATGCTATCAAAAGTCTAGTTTTGAGAAAGTTGGATAATAAAGGTGGTTATTGGGTATGTTACGAATCATTTTGGTGCTTTCGTGTGAGCAGAGATTGGATTTGTCCTCCTATATGACAACAGTTGCATCCAAGGGACCCTTGATGCAATGGGACTGAGAAATGCATGACCATGCTTGGTTGAGTAAATATATGATATTGGGCTCACCAATTTCTAGAAGTCCGTTCTAGATCAGGAAACTAGGATTGAATAATTATGAGGGTGACACAGTCTATACCTCTAGTTCTATCCGGATGTAAGGGATAAAGGGACATGACAACACTGATACATTGGTTATGATGGCTTTTGAGTTCTAAACTCTTATTGCTTAGGGAGCAATGATGTATTTCTAGATGTTGCTCATTGTTTGTGAAGCTTTTGTTTGATACTTTCAAGATCAAGTGGGAGACTGTTGGTGTTACCATTGTGATCTGAAAGTGATCAAACATGTAGTCTCACTGCCAACACATTATGATCCTATCAGGGTCGCACATAATAATGTTTGGAGAAATTGGGAGATTGGATTAGTTTGGCTTTACTCATATGATGAGTGAAAATGACTTAGCTCAGTCAGGCTTTGAAAGCGTCAAGTGCGTTGAGACCACTCAACGCTTTCGTCGAGTTTAGTGTTGACTCTTCGAATGATGGTGTTGAGTGTGTTGAGTTTACTTAACGATTCGTCGAGTCAAAGTGTTGATTCGACGAGTATGGCACTTAAGCATTGAGTTCACTCAACGATTCGTTGAGTCAAGGTGTTGATTCGATGAGTCTGGTTTTCAGGAGTTGAGTGCGTTGAGTTCACTCAACGCCTTTATCGAGTCAAAGGTTGATTCGATGAATCTGGCACTTAGGCGTTGAGTGCGTTGAGTTTACTCAATGCCTTCGTCAAGTCAAATGTTAATTCGACGGGTTTGGCGCTGAGAGCGTTGAGTTCACTCAACGCCTTAGTCGAGTCAAAGGTTGATACGGCAAGGCTGACGCTGAGTTCGTCGTGTATCTTATGGATACTCGACGATTCGTCGAGTATGTTTTGCATACTCGACAATTCGTCGAATATGCTATGGATACTCGACGATTCGTCGAGACAAGGGATGTTTGGTCGAAACACTGTATTCAAAGTCTTAGGTCTGCGAATATCGACAAGCTGTTTTGTTTATTCCTTTAGGTATAAATAGAAGAGTTTAGGGTTTCTCATGAGAGATCGACTGGTTGATTATGTCTAAGCACACGAGCCGAACTGTGAAAAAATCGGAGACCTAAAAGGCTGACGGAAGCTATTCCGCCTTCGCCGATCCCGTTGCTGTCGCTAAGCCTGATTTCGGTGAGTGTCGACTCCGCCTCTTCTGTAACGCACCTAGTAATCCGTGAAGATGTAGAGTGCACTCTCCTGACCTAGATCTTGTTCCACAAGATTCTACGGGTTCTCCCGTTCGTGTGGATCTACTATAGAGGTGCAGACACTATTCTCCACTAAAGACTCTAGCTGCTAAGTGATCGATGGATCTTTTGGAACATCTAGGTTGAGTATCGTCTCAATCCCGCAAAAATAATGTTATTTTACAACACTTTCTTCTTGATCAATGTATATCTCTAGATCCGAACTTTTTGGCCTTTTCTTGTTCCTTTATTCTGCTGTGCACAAGTGTTGTGTCGTATAAAAAACCCAACAGTATATGCAAAAGTTTACTTTTTCCTAAACCTTGTGCTCTTTTTCTCTACTATTTGAATTTTATAAAATTCAAATGTTTTTTTACCAAGGCTGGCTATTTTCGGCCGGGGTGCACGAATTTTGCCCCGACGCATGTTTTTTCTTCCGGGCAAACATTTTTTGCCCGAACGCAAGTTTTTTACCCGGGGGAGTGTTTTTTGCCCTAGAGCGTGTTTTTTCGCCTGAGCGCATGTGTTTTTCCTCAGAGTCTATTTTTTCGCTGGGGCGCGTGTGTTTGGACTGGAAGCCTGTTTTTTTCGCTCGGACACACGTTTTTTGTCCGGCCGCACATCTTTCGTCTGACCGTAGGCACGCATATTTCTGCCCTATGTATGTTTGTTCGCCCAAGCACATAAGTTTTTGTCTGGGTCCACGTTTTTCGCATGGACACTTGTTTTTTACCTGAAGCGTGTATTTTCGCCAGGGCAAGTGTTTTTTGCCCGGGCGCGCATTTTTAGTCTGATCGGTCGTTTTTTGCCCAGTCACGCATCTTTCTCCTGGTTGCGCGTCTTTTGCCCGACAGTGTGTTTTTCGTCCAAGCGCACTTTTTTGCTCGGGCATCTGTTTTTTGCTAGGGCACACTTTTTTTTGCCCGGCCGTATATGTTTTACCCGGGCGCGTGTTTTTCGCCCGAGTGTGCATTATTTGCCGGAGAAAAATGCGCGCTAGGGAGAAAATACGCGCCCCGACGAAAAAATGTGTGTCAGGGAAAAAGGCGGGTGCCCGGGCTAAAATAGTGTGCCCGGGTGAAAACACCCGTTCGGGCGAAAATATGTGCGTCCTAGCGAAAAATGTGTGGTCGTGTGAAAAATGCGGGTCCTGGAAAAAAACACATGCCTGAGTGAAAAAAGTGTACCCGAGCAAAAAATACGCGGTCGGGCAAAAAATGCGTGGTTGAGCGAAAGACGCGCGACCGAGCGAAAGACGCACAACCTAGCGAAAGATGTGCGTCGGGTAGAAAAATGTGCGGTAGAGCGAAAGACGCGCGACAAGGTGAAAACACGCGCCTAGGCAAAAAATGCCTGCCTGGGAAAAACATGCTCCCAGGTGAAAAACGTCCGCCCGAGCGGAAAAATGTTTGCTCTGGTGAAAAAACATGTGCCGGGGTGAAATACGTGCGCCCGGGTGAAAAACGTGCTCCTGGGAAAAAAACCGCTCGTGTGAAGTACGCACGTCTGCATGAGATACAACTTCGTGCGCAAAAAATGCCCTCCTGGGCGTAAAATACGCCCCGAGCCGAATAACGCGTGCCCGTGCGAATAATGCGCGCCCTAGTAAAAAAAATCTCGTCCATGTGAAAAGACCCCCTCCCGGTCGAAAAATGCCTTCCCAGCTGAAAAACACAAGCTCGACCGAAAAATGCGCGTTCGGGCCAAAAAATGTGTGCTCAGGCAAAAACACTCGATTATGTCGAAAATCCATGGGTGGAGGTATGAATTGATGATTTGATTTTTTAGTTCAAAGTCAAAGTCTTGGGTTTTCTCATAAAAGTCAATAAAAACGTAAAATTCATTGCGACGAACGCTATAATTCAATTACTAATCTTTAATACCATTTCCAAAAAATCAATATCGTCCAAATGAATGGACCCTTATATTGATTGTGATCTTTCATCTTCTCTTAGAAAAATAGAGTCTAATGTTTTTTGGGAGGTCTAAGAGCATCAAATACATCCTGAATCCAACGAGGATAGTCTGATCATAAGCTTCTAAGAAAATCCAACGCCGACAATTCGGGAGTCATAGTTTTCTTACTCTCAACTACTCAAGCCTCGCCCTCAAAAAAATTTCAAGTCAGCCTGAAATCAAAGAAATTCAAGCCAATCCAAATTAGCTCAAACACATTTGAGCTCTAGTCATGACGAATCTCTTAACACCGACTATGAGCCTGACTCGACTCGGCTTGAAGTCCGATCAATACAACAACTGTAACACCCCGTTTTTTTATAACAGGACTTGAGCTCGACGAAAGTCGAACGGGCGTTGCGATCGACGAAAGTCGATCTGCTGCCCTGAGATCGACGAAAGTCGATCTGCACCCCGGAGCTCGACGAATTTCGAACTATCCTAAGCTCAATGAATATCGTCGAGCGCTGATCGGCGAAAAGCTGTTGTTTTACGAAATCCTATGAGCTCGACGTTTTTTCGTGAGCTCGACGAATTGAGTTCGACGAATGTCAAAGGTGGTATGGTCGTGGCGTTTTTGGCTTCTGAGTGGCCTTTGAGCGACGGTTGACTTGTTATCTCAAATCCAGGTCGTTGCTGCTGGGTAGTGGGGAGATCGAGTGGCTAGGGTTATACCCGAGCCCTCTAACCTGAAGGGTTTTGAGAAGAGAAATTAATTCTCTGTCTTATCTTCTTCTTCCTCGTTTCCTGGAAGAGCAGAAACCCCAAAAAGGGTGGGTGCTGGGATGAGGTAATTGCTTTGCTAAAGGAGATCCAGTGGGTGGAATCGAGATCTGAGGATAGATCTGCGAAGAGGAAGGCAGCGTGATTCTTTCCATCCACATAGATTTTCTCCAATGGCACCAAATTGGCTTCCAAGGGTAACGATCTTCTGCTTGGACAAGTGAAGTCCTCTTTTATACATATGCATGGAATCCTCCACCAAAAGGTTGAAATCGTAAGTGATTCCTTTGGGGTTGATAGTTGATATCCCCTGTTGGGTTTGCATTAGATCTAGAAATATGTAGTATGGAATAGGCATATTGTGTGAAGCCCATCCGAACATGTTAGTCTGGATTGGTGATGTTTATTCTGCGAACCGGAGAAGACTCCGCATATAAAACGTGTATTATATGGAGTCTTGGTGGTTTTCCTGTGAACTTGTTGTTCATCCCTAATGGCCGTGAGTTTCATTCTTTGTGAGTTGAGCCGTCGTGCTGCAACTATGAAAGGCCAGTGAGCTGAATGGGCAAGGTGAAGCTGTACCCGCGTCAGTCTAGTCTTGAAACTGAAAATTTGAGCAATAGGAAAGGCTGATCTGTACCCGCATTATGGTTGTCTAACTTGAGTGCCGAAGTTATTGGAGTTCGTTAGGATCACATAATGAAAGTCTTGGGTTGTTTGCCATCAAGACTAAAGTCTTCTGTCGTGGGCCATGGAGCATGAATGCTCATTATTTACCGTCATGACTGGGACATCTGAATGGTGGTGGGACCCTGGTTTTCCAGTATACCAAGAATTTGCCCTGAGAGCACGGAGCATCGGGCCATCGTGCCGACGTTTGTGATATATTGAAATGTGTGGTCGTGCACTTTCCTGCTATATATCTATTTGTAAATGCTATGCATGCAGAGATGGATTTCCTATGCCCCGAGCCAGGGTCAGGGTCATTATAATTGGTCAGCTGAATGCTGACTGTTGCCTTGTTTTCCACCGGTTGGTGGTTTGTCCCTATGCAGGTGCTGGAGAGCCAAGCGGGAAATAGCGGGCTAAAGCCATCGCTGCTAAGCTGGCCCTCGAAGGCCGTATTGTTTATATTTTACATGTGTGGCCGGCCTGCGCGCCGATGTTTGTAATCCACACTTCTGAAGAAAAATATAAGACCATAAGGACGTGGACTTGTGTATTTCTGTAACATTCCTATGATATATATAAATGTGGTAGTTTATATATAGTGGACATTCCTGATTGTTGAGTTCAATTGTAACCCGAAAACCTTCCGCTAGAATGCTCTGAGTTAGGACTCGTGTTGGAATTTGATATTAATACGTAACGTCGCCGACTGTTGTGTCAAATATGGCGTGGTGCCCCGGTCGAACCCTCTATTATATTTCATGTGACGGTTGGAGGTATTACAATTTGGTATCAGCTTGTTTGGTCTTCGTTCTCCGAATTCGTGGCCGAATTCTTTTGACGGGTGGCTAGCACGTGCATGTGCCGTCGTTATAACATAAATGAACTCAAGAATGTCCACTTAGGAATGAAAATATACCTGTTTAAGGAACCTGTGCATTCCTACTATTCGTGTTTGTTGTGTTTAGTGTCGCTAAATTGTATTTTGTACACATATAGGTGACAAAAAGTGGTACGAGGCAGTCGGAACCTCAAAATTCTACCAAGAGTACGACACCAACTGAGGTGCCCACACCCCCTCCTTCTGTCGAAACTGTACGCCTTATTATTGAGACAGTACTTGCGGTAATGAATGCACAAAAAACGGGGCAGACAAGGCTTGTAATGGCTCTAGTGTATGTTGGTGCGAGACAAATGCCGGTTGAGGCTTTGATTGATGAGCGAGTAGATGAACTACAGTTGAAAAGGTTTATGAGTTTTAGCCCTCCTATGTTTACAAGGGCAGGTTCCCCAACGCAGGGGGAGGAATGGCTTACAAGAGTTAAGAGGATTATGACGGCAATCAGGAAAGAGGAGGGACAAAAAGTCACCTAAGCCACCTTCCTATTGGTAGGGGAGGCGCGACTATGGTGGAAAGAAATGGAGTTGCATCACTTGGCCGGCAGACATTTAATGGAGGTCTGAATTGAGGAGTTCTCGCAGTTATTTTTGTCTAAACATCTGCCGATGATGCGGAGAATTTCAATGGAGATTGAGTTCTGTTGGAACCCCTAGGTGATTTGGGCTAGGTTCTCTTCTTAGGTTGTGACCCATGTTGTATAGAAGGGTCAAACTTTATTTGTTTATTAATTCTAGGCCATGTCCTTAGAGTCAACAGCACAAAGGACCAGCCTCCATCACTGCCAAAGACTCAAGACTTAGAGAAATCAAGAATTGGAAAAAGAAATCTACATTCGTCGAACTCAAGTCGACGATAGTCGTGCTCAGCTCAACTAACTCAGAGCTAAAATCTCTGAGCTGAGCTCGATAAACTTCATTCTCAGATCGACTAACTCTTCAACACTCAATGCCATAATTCACTCAAAGCCAAGGCAGACTCAGAGACAAAGAACACTCAATGCCATAATTCACTCAAAGCCAAGGCAGACTCAGAGACAAAGAACATTCAATGCCAAAATTCACTCAAAGTAAAGGCAAACTCAGAGACAAAGAACACTCAATGCCAAATGTGTTAGTCACTCAACGCCAAAAGATTGACCAAGTTCTTAGGTTGACTAACGTCACAGTCTCAGGTCAACGAACTTAGGGCACAGAATAAGAATATTTCATCAAGCAGCAGTCAGCTATTCAGAAGGCGACGATCTTGTAACTAAGGTCGACGAACAGCAATACTTAGCTCGACGAACTATTGACCCAGCTCGACGAATTCTGTCTTCTGGTCGACGATTCCAGACTAAGTTATTTCCTTCCTTCTGTTTCTATTATACTGCAGTAATTCCTGTGTAATTAATGCTCTAACATTCTCTGAATATTACCGTTAGACAGAGCATTAATTATGGTTTTCATCAGGATTATTGCCTGCCAATTTTTCAATGAAACAGTTGGGGAAAGTAATCAATGTCGTGTAAATCTCAATGTCATCAGCATTGATTACAGGAGGAATTTGAAAATTCAAATGGTGGTCGACAAACCAATAAGTCATTTTTTTTTCTGCTGAAAGAAGAAAATACACGAGATTAACAACACAGAGAGACAAAAATATTATTCTTCTTCATCTTTCCTCAATCTTCTCCAAGGCTTTCCAAGCGACAAACATTCTTATCAGTCTTGAAGCCTGCTGTCGAGCAATCATCAAAAGCTGAAGGCCTACACCCTTGAACAAAGTTTCCACTCTTGAACCATTCAAGATCTCAGGGGGAGCTTTGAAAACAAATAAGAATCCACACAGTCTTCTCATTTTGACTTGAGAAAAGAAGACTTACATTACTCTCTCATTCCCACCTTTGTACAGGGTTTTAATTCCCTTCAAAATTATTCTGGTTGCAAGTCTCCTTCCAAAAGACTTGGGTTGGTTTTTGAGCACCTGATCAAAAGCTCATTGGTGACAGTCACCTGATCAAAACCTTTAGTGGATTCCTACCAAGGGTGGTAGAAGAGTGGATGTACCCAGTTTGGGGAACCACTATAAATCTCTTGTGTTGTCTGGTTGCTCTTTCTCTTTTGTTCTTGCTGTGGCTGTATTAGTTAGATATTCTATGACCTTTGTTTTACTTTAATTTGTGATAGTTAGATATAACTGTTAAAGGTAAAGATAGTTTATTGTTAAAGAAGAAAATTTTAAAATAACACTCAGACATACTCTATTCACCCCCCCTCTTGAGTATATCAGATCTAACCCTAACTTTCAATTGGTATCAGAGGAGGTTCTTTTGGTTGTACAAGCTAACCCTTGAACCAAAGATCCTAAGTTATATCTGTTCCCTATACATCTTCTAGATATATATAGCATGGCACAGAACAAAGAATATGCAAGCACCAGACCTCCAGTGTGTAACTTGTCCAAGTTCACACTCGGGAAGGCAAGAATCAGACTCTACATGAACTCTATTGATGAGTATATATTTAATTCCATCTTAACAGGACCACCAGCTCCAGTGGCTTCAACCCCATCAAATTCAGTAGACATGAGTGCAGTTCCACCCCCTGGATGGATAGATGCACAGAAAAAGGAAAAGATAGCTGATGCCAGAGCCATGAACATATTGGCACAAACAATGTCAGATGAGATATTTCAAAAGGTTGCTGAGTACACATCAGCCAAGGCCATTTGGGATTCCCTGAACCAGATGGTGGCTGGATCAGCAGATGAGAGGAAGGATAGAAGATCCAACCTCATTACTCAATATGAAAACATCAAAAAGGATGAAGCTGAAACAGTGGAAGATGTACAACAGACTCAGCTCCATTATCAGTGAGCTAAGGAATCTATATAAGGAAATCGCTTTGACTAAAGTGAATGATAAGATCCTCATGTGCTTCCCCAGCACATGGGACTAAAGAATCTGGCCCATCAGAGAAGTCAGAAGCACAACAAAGATCTCAACTGAAGCCCTACTAGGAAAGCTAAAGTCCTATGAGCAGCTGATAAAATCAAGGGAAGCAGTAGCTGAAGTCAATACTCCTACACCAACTAGAAAAGAGCACAACATAGCTTTCAAAGCTGTAGGAGACTCTGAAGTCATTCCTGTGAATGAAGAATTGATGAGTCTCTTTGCCAAGAGATTCTTTAAGATGGCTAGAAAAGATTTCAGAAGAAAACCATCCAAGTATGAAGACAAGCCAAGGCATGACAAAACACCATCTAAAGAAGTAGTATGTTTTGGCTGCAGGAAACCTGGGCATTTCATCTCTGAGTGCCCAAAAGTTAAGAAGAAGGATAGAAGAAAGGAGGGTGACTTAAGGAAGGGTCACTACAGCAAGCCTTCCTCAAGCAAGAACAAGAGGAAGGACAAGGGATTTATTGCTAAGTCATGGAGTGACACTGAAGAAGAGTCAACCTCCTCCAGCTCTAGTGAGGACGAAGAAGAGAAGAAGGCCAAAGAAGTCTGCCTCATGGCTATTGAGGCAGATAGTAGCAGATCAGATGCTGATGAGTCTGAAGACGAAGAGTACTTATTAGCTGAGGATCAGGTAATAGCCTCCTATGATTTTGAATCAGAGGAATTTAAACTTGAATTTAAAAATTTGTGCTTAGACTTAATTATATCTGAGAAGGAAATCAAACTCCTCAGAAAAAAATTGAATGACCTAGATAAAACTACTGTAGAGAATGCTAACCTGACAAATGAACTTATCTCTGCTAATCAACAAATATCCTTTTTGAAATCTGAACTTAGAAAGGCCAAGATATTAGAAGAATCCTTAAATGGGAGAAGTCTACAATTATTAGATATCACTAGTATTGTGAATGCTAGAATCATCAATAGCAAACTAGGTTTAGGTGCCTCCCCTAGTAATCCACCTATAATTCAGAAAAACAATCTTTCCAAACCAGTAAAGTTTATATCCGATAAAGGAAAGAAAAATACTGAACAGGTGAATAAGGTTAATAAAGTTCTTGAACAGATTGAAATTAAAACTAACCTCAATAACTAGAAAAACAAAAATGACAATGTTCAACAATTATCGTTGAACGCAGATCGACGATATATGAACAGATCGTCGAACTCAGAATGACGATCTCTGAACGCAAACTTTAGTAATAATCATTCTTCGATCTATGATCGACGACATCAGTATGGTTCGTCGAACAGAGATCGACGATTTTGGTACTCCAAGAATGAATACTCTCATTCTTCAAGTAGAGATCGACGATCTCACCCAACATCGTCGAGCTCAGTTCGACGATCCAACCAGAAATCGTTGATCCCAGATTTTAACAACAGAAATCCAAATTCTAAGAGCAAATTTAATCCCTTTAGCACATGGATAATACCACCCAGAAGATATCATCCCAAAGGCTATAAAGATCAACCTGAATGCTCATATATTTCTAGTTATTCCTATGTAAATCAACAAGGACCCAAGGTCACCTGGGTCAAGAACAACCAAGTGTTACACTTACAGATGAAGACCTATCCAGCATATAATCAACACTGGTATCTGGATAGTGGCTGCTCCAAGCACTTGACAGGCAGCAAGGACAACTTAATTGACTATAAGTCCAAGCTGGGACCAAAGGTCATCTTTGGTGATTCAAAATGTGGCCAAACAGAGGGCTATGGCAAAATCAAGATTAGAGCTGTAACCTTCAAGAAAGTTGCATATGTGAGTGGAATGAAGCACAATCTCATCTCCATAAGCCAACTCTGTGATGAAGGCTATCAAGTATCATTCAACTCTGAATCCTGTACTATTACCTTAAGAGAAAACAAACCAGTTTTAATTGGCAGTAGACAAGGAAACATATATTTAGTTAATTTCCAGTCTATTACTTCAGATATCTGTCTGCTTAACTTAGTTAGTAGTCAAAATGACTTATGACATAAGAGACTAGGACATGTAAATCTGAAAACATTACTAGGTTATCTAAGGATAACCTTGTGAGAGATTTACCTTCTGGCCCTTACAAGAAGGAAGGCCTCTGCAGGGCTTGTAAACTAGGCAAGCAAACTAAATCTAGTTTTAAATCCATTAATAAGAGTAATTCACCTAGGATTCTGTACTTACTACATATGGACCTTTTTGGCCCTGTTTCTATACAAAGCCTAGGAGGGAAGTCTTATACCTTAGTGGTTGTAGATGACTTCTCCAGATTCACTTGGGTTTTCTTTTTGAGAGCAAAGTCAGATACTTTTCATGTTCTTACAGATTTTCTCAAGAACATGCAGATTGAGTATTCTACTCAAGTTGCATTGATCAGAAGTGATCATGGTACTGACTTTGAGTCTCTTCTTATGCTAGAGTTCTGTAGGAAAGAAGATGTAAGATAGTGCTTCTCAGCTCCTAGAACTCCTCAACAAAATGGGGTAGCTGAAAGAAAAAATAGAACACTCATTGAAGCTGCAGGCACATTACTTGCAGATGCTTACATGCCCCTATCCTATTGGGCAGAGGCAGTAAGCATAGCAAACTATGTCCTGAATAGAAGCTTGATACACAAACTAAAACATAAGACCCCCTATGAATTGCTCAAAGGGAAGAAACCAATAATTAACTATTTTAAAGTTTTTTGTTGTGTATGCTACATTCATAATAATGACAAAAGGCACATTAGAAAGTTTGAAGCAAAGGCTGCAGTGGGAATTTTTCTAGGATATTCCCAAGTCAGCAAAGCTTATAGGGTTTTCAATAAATCCACATTGAAAATAGAATAATCCATGCATGTTACATTTTATGAGACTAATATGTTTTACAAGGAGAAAGAAATTTCTACCAGAAACCCCTTGTAGGTAAACAACTTGTGTGAAAAATTGGATAAATTAAAATTTACCTCCCAGTCTTCTCAACAAGCCAATGAAGAAAGTGAGTAATAAAATCTGGATGCAGTTGAACCCCCCACAGCAACAGAAGTAATTCCACAAGAGGAATCCTTCCCAAATGTTGCTGTAGAAACAACTCCACCTACTAATCTTGTCATACTGAGGGATCATCCCAGATCCCAAGTGATTGGAGACATAACAGTAGGTATACAGACAAGGCATCAACTTAATTAGGACCTGATGCATGCCTGTTTCCTCTCCCAAATTGAGCCTCAATCCATATCTGATGCAGAGCAAGATCCCCACTGGATCATTGCAATGCAAGAAGAGCTCAATAAGTTTGAGAGATGCAGGGTTTGGTTTTTCGTTCCAAGAACAAAAGACTACCCAGTCATTGGAACCAAATGGGTATTCAAAAATAAGCTTGATGCCCAAGGTGTGATTGTGAGGAACAAGGCTAGGCTTGTTGCTCAAGGGTATAGACAAGAGGAAGGGATTAACTATGATCAAATCTTTGCTCCAGTTGCCAGGCTAGAAGAAATAATGATATTTCTGGCATATGCCTCATTCAAAAAGTTCAAAGTCTATCAAATGGATGTGAAGAGTGACTTCTTGAATGGGGAACTTAAAGAAGAGTTTTTGTTGAACAGCCTCCAGGTTTTATTTCTCCAACTCATCCCTCTTTTGTGTTTAAGTTACACAAGACTCTCTATGGTTTAAAGCAAGCTCCAAGAGCTTTGTATGAGACCTTAGCCAGTTTTCTATTAGAGCATGGTTTTTCAAGAGGCATAGTTGATAGGACTTTATTTACCAAATTGCATCATGATAAAATATTGTTAGTAAAAATATATGTAGATGATATAATATTTAGCTCTACTGATCCCAAATTATGCAAGAGATTTTCTGATCTAATGCATTCAAAATTTGAGATGAGTAGCATGGGTGAGCTTTCCTACTTCCTTGGTCTCCAAGTGAAGCAGCTCCCTTATGGCATCTTCATTTCCTAGGCTAAATATGCCAAAGAGCTTATAAAGAAGTTTGGGATGGCTGATGCCTCAGTAAAGAAAACACCCATGCCTACAAATGCTGTGATAGACTCTGATGCACATGGGAAACCTGTGGATCAGAAACTATATAGGGGCATTGTTGGGTCCCTACTATACCTTACAACAAGCAGACCTGATATTATGTTTGATATATACCTTTGTGCAAGGTTCCAGGTGAACCCTAAAGAATCTCATTTAGTTTTTTTAAAAAGAATTTTGAGATATATAAAGGGTTGTCCTAGTCTAGGTCTCTGGTATCCTACTGAGTCAGAGTTTGAGTTAACTGGATACTCAGATGCTGACTTTGCTGGATGCAGAGTGGACAGAAAAAGTACCTCAGGAACTTATCAGTTCCTTGGTATGAGATTAGTGTCTTGGTTTTGCAAGAAGCAATCATCTGTGTCTACATCAACTGCTGAAGTAGAATACATTGCAGTAGGCAGTTGCTATTCCAAAATGCTGTGGATTCAAAACCAACTACTGGACTATGGTTTCAACTTAAATAATTCAACATTACTATGTGATAACACAAGTGCTATAGCAGTAACACAAAATCCAGTTCATCACAACAGAACTAAGCATATAGACATTAGGCATCATTTCATTAGAGAGTGTGTAGACAAAAATAAAATTAATCTTGTCTATATCTACACTGACTTACAAAGAGCTGATATCTTCACCAAACCTATGGATGAAAGAAATCATTTGTTCTTCATAAATCAGCTTGGAATGATAAATGGAGAAGAATTAGTTTAATTTCTGTCTGTACTCGACAAATGTTTCAAAGTTCATCGAACAGAGATCGACGAACTGGGAGAAGTTTGTGAGATATTCGTCGAATGGAGATCGACGAACTCTCTATGTGGAGTTAGATTCTTTGAACTAAGATCAACGAACCTACCTCAGAAAACTTTCGTCAAACGAATATCGACGAAATGTCTTCAACCCTTCAGACTGAGATCGACGAATCATTTAAGTCCAAATTATTTCGTCGACCTCAGATCGAAGATCTATTCATTTTTCGTGGAACGGAGTCTGTCAGTTCATATTCAGGAAAACACTATATTTATGTTTTCTTCGACCTCCGCCCCACGCTTTCAGTTCTCTTGCACTTGATCTTCGACTTTTCTTGCAGGTATTCTCATGGCGATCCCCGCAGGCTCTCTTGCAGCGATGAAGTTTGATACAGGATTTGATCTGGATTTCGAATCCTTCCAATACTCTGACCCTATATTCGTGAACATTCTACAAACTCTAGAAGACCAACATCTCAAGACTCTGCTATCAACACGCATCAAAATCTGTGGAACAGAAATCAGGGAATAGGTCTATACATCTACCACGGAGGAGAACGTGATGACAAGGGACTATCACTGGTAATGCCATCTCCCTCACTCCCATAGTTTTAACTGAAGTATTTGAATTGCATAATGGTGAGG
The DNA here is from genome assembly GCA_039513925.1 of Platanthera zijinensis. Classification (NCBI taxonomy): domain Eukaryota; kingdom Viridiplantae; phylum Streptophyta; class Magnoliopsida; order Asparagales; family Orchidaceae; genus Platanthera; species Platanthera zijinensis. Next base: position 82,855,937 of record CM077094.1, read on the forward strand.
AGGAATTAGAAATTGAAACTGAAGAGTTTGATATGATGCTGAGCCGCATGGGTTATTCAGGAGAAAACCCATAGAAACTGCTTAAGAAACATTTATCTGCTGAATATAAGTTCCTTGTAGATATTATAGGGAAAGTGCTGCTCAGAAAGCACTCTACATATGATTACATTACCAGGAATCAATTCCTGGTTATGTGTGCAATAGTAAACAACAAAGCCATTAACTGGGCTCAAGTTCTGTTTGATCTTATCAAAAAGAAGAACAATAAAAAGGAGGTATGTTTTGGAAGGATCCTAGGGATCTTCCTCAAAGAAAAGGCTGCCGGATACCTGGTCTCCCCGACCATATCCATTAATGCCTCAAAGAGACTTACCTGTGCTCTTTTTGGCAAGTGGGAGAGGATCATTACAAAGCCAACCAAGGATCCTTCCTCTTCAACCAGATCTTCTGAAAGTACAAGGGCTACATCAGCCACTCCTTACCCCTCTGCAGAGATTCCATCCACCCCGCCACCTCCTCCTGACTCTCAAGCTCTATCTCAGCCTCAAGTTCAACAAACCCCAGCCTCCACTTCTATTCTAATACATACCCCTACACCACCAACATCTCCAATTCCTTCCTCCCCTACCAATATTCCATCCAATCCTCCCTCTCCTAGGGCTGATACATCCATCCCTACACCTCCCCAATCTCCTTTTCCATCACATCTTGCTGATATCTCCCTCTCCACTCTCTCTTCAATCCCATCTCTCAATTTACTTTCATTTTCTCTAAACACTCCTTCTCCTCACCAATATCCTCAACAGGACCCCCTTGCAGACACTTCCAACCAACCATCTCCTCCAGCAACTACCTTCACTACCTCTATCCCTTCTCAACCTCCTCCTACCCAAACTGCTGACTCCATACCTTTAAATCCCTCTATCATCCAACCACTTCTTGAGCTCCTCAAGCCTGTCCTCAAAACCCTCATTGTAGAGGCTATTTCCCCTCTAGTTATTTCCATATCATCTCTCTCTGCTCAACTCTCTACCCTCACATCTACCCTCTCTTTATCTGGGGGCCTAGCTTCAGTGCATACTGAAACCAGGCAGGGGGAGATACTTAATGATGAAGTAGCAGCAGCAGAACCAGCAGCATCAGGAATAAATGTTGACATGGAAACAGATTTTCTGAATTTTCTTGATACTGATATGGAATCAGATGATATAGAGATAACTAGCTCAGTAGCAGATGTAGATAATTAATGTACAAATATTATAGTATCTAATGCTAAAGAGACCGGCTTGCAAGAAGTTTTGCCTGGAAGGATCTACTTCATTAAATCTAAAGTAAATCTACATATTCTGCTAAAGATTTTTGGATCTTATATTCAGTTCTGCCTCTCCTTTCCCACTCAGTCATCCAGAGCAATAGTATGCTACACCTCCCCTGCAAGTTCAGAAGTATTAGACATTATAAAGAAAAGTCTGATAGCTCATCCAATAGTACTGTATGAACAAAGATCTAGCCCTCCTGGGCCAACTTATATCATGGATAATAGCACTATTCCCAGTTTAGATGATCTAATAAATCAGGACATATCTATGGAAGCTGAAGGTATTCCCACCCAAGCTAGCAAAGAAATTTCCAAGGATTTGATCAGTCAAATTGATGAAATGTATGACAATCCTTTGTCTGATGATAATGATGATGGTGATGATTCTGATGATGCTCCAAAGAAGAAACTAATCTCCAAGAAAAGGAAAGCTCCACCTCCTCCACCTGCTCCCAAACCTGGAAATACCAATGATACACCATATTATATCCTACAAAACATAACTCCATACAAGGGTATGCCAGCATGGATGCGGCTATCTAAAAATGAACAGAAAGCAAGGAAGAAAAGTAGGAGGTATTCTCCTCCTCCACAAAGGTTCAGAAGAGATCATCCTCCTCCTCCTCCTCCAGCTGCAGGTGCCTCAGGAATCTTATCTCAGAGCTCAAGAGGATTCACTAAACCTACTCTCACTAAAACTTATCAGAGACAGGGAAGACCCTCTTATTCTTATGAGATAGTCAGCACAAACAGAGACATCAGTCTTATCCCAGATATCAGTCAGCTCAACAGCCCATCTCATAGCCAACATTTTCCCCTCCTCCATCTCCTGACAAAGCTAATGAACCTGAAGAACTTCCAACTCCAGCTTATGATCCTGAAGCTAGTCCAACTACAAGAATGGCTAGATTCAAGGAATCTGTGGCTCTTTCTCAAATAAGGCAAGCCAGAGAAAAATGCCAAGATCCATCTCAATTCTCTACCATGTCAGACTATAGAAAGAAAGAGTTTGAAAGGTACCATGTAGGGAAGCTGTTCAATGCTGAGGAATACATGAGTCTACATCCTGAAGCTTTGGTTCCAAGAACCACCTCTCAAAAGACTCTTGGAGATGCTGACATGACCATGACTATGAGACAAGCTCAAGACCCAAGCTGGAAAATCATATTTGCTAAGTCTTCCGACCTTCACAAGAACATTTAAACTGTTTATTTTTTGTATTTTCTGTGAACAATCTGGGTGTAGAGCATTATAAAGGTACTGATAGCTTATTTATTCTATCAGTTATCTCAGTTTTCATGCTATGTTTACTTCATTTTGTCTTGTGATCCTTTTCTTGTTTATTTGAAGTAACCTCACCCAAATATGGGGAGATTGTTGGAACCCCTAGGTGATTTGGTCTAGGTTCTCTTCTTAGGTTGTGACCCATGTTGTATAGAAGGGTCAAACTTTATGTGTTTATTAAGTCTAGGCCATGTCCTTAGAGTCAACAACACAAAGGACTAGCCTCCATCACTGCCAAATACTTAAGACTTAGAGAAATCAAGAATTGGAAAAAGAAATCTACATTCGTCGAACTCAGGTCGACGATAGTCGTGCTCAGCTCAACTAACTCAGAGCTAAAATCTCTGAGCTGAGCTCGACGAACTTCATTCTCAGATCGACTAACTCTTCAACACTCAACGCCATAATTCACTCAAAGCCAAGGTAGACTCAGAGACAAAGAACACTCAATGCCATAATTCACTCAAAGCCAAGGCAGACTCAGAGACAAAGAACACTCAACGCCATAATTCACTCAAAGCCAAGGCAGACTCAGAGACAAAGAACACTCAATGCCAAATGTGCTAGTCACTCAACGCCAACAGATTGACCAAGTTCTTAGGTCGACTAACATCACAGTCTCAGGTCAACAAACTTAGGGCACAGAACAAGAAGATTTCATCAAGCAGCAGTCAGCTATTCAGAGGTCGACGATCTTGTAACTCAGCTCGACAAACAGCAATACTTAGCTCGACGAACTATGGACTCAGCTCGATGAATTCTTTCTTCTGGTCGATGATTCCAGACGAAGTTATTTCCTTCCTTCTGTTTCTATTATATTGCAGTAATTCCTGTGTAATTAATGCTCTAACATTCTATGAATATTACCGTTAGACAGAGCATTAATTATGGTTTTCATCAGGATTATTTCCTGCCAATTTTTCAATGAAACAGTTGGGGAAAGTAATCAATGCCGTGTAAATCTCAACGTCATCAACATTGATTATAGGAGGAATTTGAAAATTCAAATGGTGGTCGACAAACCAATAAGTCAATTGTTTTTCCTGCTGAAAGAAAAAAATAAATGAGATCAACAACACAGAGAGACAAAAATCTTATTCTTCTTCATCTGTCCTCAATCTGCTCCAAGGCTTTCCAAGCGAAACATTCTTATCAGTCTAGAAGCCTGCTGTCGAGCAATCATCAAAAGCTGAAGTCCTACACCCTTGAAAAAAGTTTCCACTCTTAAACCATTCAAGATCTCAGGGGGAGCTTTTACAACAAATAAGAATCCACACAGTCTTCTCATTTTGACTTGAGAAAAGAAGAATTACATCACTCTCTCATTCCAACCTTTGTACAGGGTTTTAATTCCCTTCAAAATTATTCTGGTTGCAAGTCTCCTTCCAAAAGACTTGGGTTGGTTTTTGAGCACCTGATCAAAAGCTCATTGGTGACAGTCACCTGATCAAAACCTGTAGTGGATTCCTACCAAGGGTGGTAGAAGAGTGGATGTACCCAGTTTGGGGAACCACTATAAATCTCTTGTGTTGTCTGGTTGCTCTTTCTCTTTTGTTCTTGTTGTGGCTATATTAGTTAGATATTATGTGACCTTTGTTTTACTTTAATTTGTGATAGTTAGATATAGCTGTTAAAGGTAAAGATAGTTTATTATTAAAGAAGAAAATTTTAAAATAACACTCAGACATACTATATTCACCCCCCTCTAGAGTATATCAGATCTAACCCTAACTTTCAAGTTCTAATGTTTAAATCAAGGTGAAGGTAGTGTTGATGACTACTTACATGAGTTTACACATTTGGGACGGTATGCGGGCTCTATCTTTGCTGAAGAAGAGCGTAAGACCAGTAGGTTCTACGAGGGACTACGAGATGAGCTGAGGTTGCTACTCTCGATTTCGGTGAGCCAAGGGTTTCAATCACTGGTGGATACAGCTCATTTTTTAGAGAAAGACATGAAAAGGGTACAAGGCAAGAGGGACTTGGCCGTGACAAAGCCCGAGTTCCAAGGGCCGTGTCCTGAAAAGTTTGGGTACCGCAAGAGATGGGGAAAGAAGTCCAAGTCTTTTGGACAGGCCCCTTCATCTATTGCTTCGGGGGTAACTTCTGGACAAGGACAACATACTTGTTATACATGTGGAAAGCCAGGACATTTTGCTCGAGACTGTCGATATGGATCTCAAAAGGTTGAAAAGAAGCCGAGTGCGACATATGCAGAAAAAGGAAAGACGGTGGTAGATTCTTCTACAATGCAGGCGCAGCCCCGAGTCTATAACCTTGGACAATAAGAGGCCATCAAACAGGCCGATGTCGTCACAGGTATGAGTAGTATATAGCTTTACTTTATACCTTGTGATATGCTTGTTTATAAAATGAGTATTGTAGGTTTTGTCCTTATACTGGACCATCCGACAATTGCGCTGTTTGATACAGGTGCTTCACATTCGTTCCTATCTGAGGACTTTGTCCTACGGATCGGGGTGCCTACGCGTACCACGATAAATAGTGTGAAGGTATTGTTACCTAATGGATTTTTGATGTGTGTGGATAAGTCTTGTTGTGTTGAGGTGCGAACTGAAAGTCGGGATTTTGTAGTGGAAGCGTCAGTACTGTTGATATTGGAATTCGATGTGATCTTTGGTATGGACTGACTTTCGAAACAGCGTGCTTGTATTGATTGCAACTCAAAGGAAGTCACACTTGGACAAAATACTGAGCTAGAGACGATATTCACTGGTATGCGAGGGTCGAGCAAGATGTTGATATCTGCTCTCCAGGTCGTCAAAGCTGTGCGAAAGAGTGCAGAGTTATTATTTACGCTTGTAGAGGCTGTGGAGCCTAAGTCCAGTATGAGAGATGTTCTGATTGTATCGGAGTATGCTGATGTGTTCCCAACAGATCTTCCTGGGTTACCTCCCCAAAGAGAAATCGTCTTCGCTATGAGTTGGTGCCAGGTGGGAAACCTGTGGCCCGCTCGCCATACAGAGTAGCGCCAAAGGAAATGGTAGAACTCAAAGTTTAGTGCAAGAGTTACTAGAGCAAGGTTATATACGGCCAAGTATGTCGCCTTGGAGCGCACCAGTTCTTTTTGTAAAGAAGAAGGATGGTAGATTGCGTCTATGTATTGATTATAGAGAGTTGAACAAGTTGACGGAAAAGAACAAGTATCCGATACCATGGATTGATGACTTGTTCGATCAACTAGTTGGATCAATGATATACTCTAAGCTGGATCTGAAATCTGGCTATCATCAGTTGAGAATTCGGGAATGTGACATCCCCAAAACTACGTTTGGAACACGCAACAGTCATTATGAGTTCACGGTAATGCCGTTTGGGATATCAAATACGCAATCGGTGTTCATGGACTTAATACAATAGACTTTTATGGAGTATCTGGATCTCTTTGTGATCGTCTTTATTGACGATATCTTGGTATACTCCCAATCCGAAGAAGTCATGCTAACCATTTACGGATGGTGTTGCACACTTTGAGGCGAAACAAGCTCTACACCAAGTTATCTAAATGCGAGTTTTGGTTGACATCGGTGGCTTTTCTTGGCCATATGATTAGTGGAGAGGGCATTGCGGTTGATCCGGTGAAAATAGTGGCAATAAGGGAGTGGCCTGTGCTTGCTATAGTAGCAGAAGTCAGGAGTTTCCTTGGACTGGCGGGCTACTATGTAAAACCCCTATCCGTCACATAGCATATAGCAATAGGTCCGGCCGGGGCCCGATGCCATATACCACGGACAGACTGGCATGTTACTAGATGAAACCATTCTTCCAATTATAACGTCCTACACAGAGCACCTAGCGGAAGTAATTTATTAAGTTGCGAAAGTAAGAACCCAGCCACAAGCATGAATGTCCACTAACAAAACCTAGCAGGAATGAAATAAAAAGTACTTAAAGTACTGGCCTAATGACCTTACAATAGTTCATTAAATTTAAAACAGTGTCTTACAAACTTCGGATCGTAGGCCGACCACACATGAATTAAACAAGTAAACAAACAAGGCTTTCGAGGGCAGGCTCAACAACTTGGGCTTTGACCCGCTATTTGCCACTCGGCTCCATAGCACCTGCAAGCATAATTCACCGCAATGGTGGAAAACAAGAATAACGGTCAGCTAAAGCGGACCAAATTATAATGATTCCGCCACCAAACTCGGGGCGGCAAAGCTCCTTCCCTGCACTTGTTACCGTAACAAGCAATATAGTGAATAAACACAACATTATAGGTGCAGGCTCACACGACCACACACCCCGTGCTCTCAGGGCACTAACTCGGTGAAACTTGTCAAAACCACGGTCTCACCACCATCCCTCGGACGGTAAATCTCGTGAGCATTTAGCCTTTCCGACCTAAGCCTAAGGCTCACACGACTATGCCAATGGCCAGTCCCTTTTTCAGTTATCTATCACAAAACCACATAGCCCGGGTCCATTTCCACTTGCCTATTGCTCACTCTGCCTAGTCACTTTAAGATGTACGCACGGGCCAAGCTTATCCCGGATCCCAAAATTGATCATACAAGCACATAACCCAGTTATGTTCAAGGTTGGCTCCCAGGCCACCAAGATGGCAGAAATGCATTTCTGCCCAGTTTTCCGGGTGCGCCTTGGGGTTATCCCCAAGGATCCCTGCTGCAATCGACCACGTATAAACTCGAAAACAACCAAAGGCACGAAGTCTTCTCATGTTAATCATGCATAGTAAAACATCACCAATCCAGACCAACTTGTCCGGGTAGGCTTCACACACCATGCCTATGTTCGTTTCTCAATTCCAGACTTTAAAGGCAAACAAGGAGGACTTTACATATCTATCCCAAGGAACACCGCAAACTCGCCGCACACTCGCGGGAGCGGGTTTTCCCTATGCAAAAGAAGAAGAGCTTCACATGCTCAAGTAGAGAATCATTACCCTAGCATTCTTCTTCGGCACCATGGAAATCTACACGGATGAAAAGCACCGGGATGATCTCGCCTCCGTAGATCTAGACTTGGTTTGCGATTTGGCGCTCCAAATCTCCTCCGACGATCGGATCTTCCCTCCTTCTTCCTCCTTGCTCTCCCTTCTCTCTAGAACTTAGAAAGAGATAGTCAAATGAAAAGTGAGGGTTTAAACCCCCAATCCCGGCCTTAACCCTAGGATGGAAAGGGCTGAGCCGTTAGATCCCAAAATAAGGAAACGAACAGCCATGATTCGCCCTGAAAATAAACTTCCTGGGCCAAACACGGCTTGCGACACGCCCGTGTCAAAGGCCATTTAACTCATTCATCGCCGAAACTGCCGCGTCCCGAAAAGAACACGGGCACTCGACACGCCCGTGTCAGGTTTGACACGCCCGTGTCATCCAATACACGCCCGTGTAGCTGGGCGTGTTCCTCCAATGACACAGGTCCATCACCAACCTGAAGATAACACGGGTATTCGACACGCCCGTGTCGAATTTGACACGCCCATGTCGGACCCGAACAATCCTGGGCTTAGGCCGTGTCTCTCCCCGATCTAACTCGGCTAACAACCCGAGCAGGCAACGGCTTGTGACACGCCCGTATCCCAAGCCGTATTCGCTGTTCTATGCTCGTCGACTGCAATTTTGTCGACCACACAACCATCGCCGAACCCAAGCACGACACGCCCCTGGGACACGCCCATGTTCCAGGCCGTGTCACCTCTACAAAATCCCAGATTGGCTAAAAATGCCACCCATCCCACTTTTGAGTTTCGGGGCGTTACAGCTCTCTCCTTCTTAAAAGAATTTCGTCCATGAAATTACCGAAAGGAAATGACACACAAAACCAAAAGCGGTACCTGAGTGGAATAACTCCGGGTACTCCTCAAGCTTGGTCTGCTCTCACTCCCAAGAGAGCTCCTCCCGACCGTAATTGTACCAATGAACCTTGACCATCCTGATTTCCTTGTTACAAAGTCGCTTGACTTCAGAGTCCTAATACGAACGGGTTTGACCCTTGTCGTTAACCCCTTGGTCCACCGGTACTTAATCAACTGCGATCACCTGCGAAGGCTCTTGCACCGCCTTCCGCAACACTGATATTTGGAATACATCATGTAGACCACTCAACTCCACCGATAGATTTAGACGATAAGCCGCTTCGCCGATCCGCTCCAGAATCTCAAATGGTCCAATGTATCTCGGGCTCAGCTTCTTCAAGCATCGTACCCGTGAAATACCTTTGAACAACTTTATCTTCAAATACACCTAATCGCCAACCGTGAACTCCACATTCCGATGCTTGGTATTGTAGTATTTAACTTGTCTATCCTGGGCGATCAGCAAATACTCTCGAATGGTTCGCACCAATGAAGTGGTGCTTTCCACCTCTTGCTTTTTGTACAACCTCGCCTCACCCATTTCTAACCGCGACAACAGTGTGCGACATTTTCTACCATATAGGGCCTCGAAGGGCGCCATTTGGATGCTCGCTTGGTAACTGTTGTTGTACGCAAACTCCACCAAATACAGATGATCTTCCCACTGCTTTCCGAAGTCCAAGACGCATATGCAAAGCATGTCCTCCATCGTCCTGTTGACCCTCTCGGTCTTCCCATCCGTCTGCGGATGAAAGGTTGTGCTGAACTTCAACTTAGTTCCCAGTATTTGCTGCACCAACCTCCAGTCATTGGACGTAAAACACTCATCTCTATCGCTAACGATGCTGCGGGGCACACCATGTAGTCTAACAATATTATCCACATAAAGCTTTGTCAGTTTCTCCACCGAATAATCCTTCCTATGCGGAATGAAGTGCGACACCTTTGTCAGCCGATCTACGATCACACAGATGACGTCTTTTCCCTTCTGCAACCTTGGAAAATCATGCACAAAGTCCATCGAAATATCGTCGAGCTTCCACTCCGGAATAGGCAAAGACTTCAAGAAACCCCCTGGCTTTTGGCACTCTGCTTTCACTAAGGCACAAGTCTGATACTTAGACACATATAGAGCCACATCCTTCTTGATTCCTGGCCACCAGAACAACTTCTTCAGATCTCGGTACATCTTCGTGCTCCCTAAGTGAATTGAGTACTTAATATGAAGAGCCTCATACATCAACTCCACCCGTAAATTACCCACGTTTGGGACGTACAAACGGCTGCCCTTCCTTAACAGTCCATCTTCAACTATAAATTAGGAATTTGACCCATCCGAAGCTGCATCCATGATTTCCTTCATGCTGCTATCCAAATCCATAGCCTTCCGAATCCGATCAGCCAGATCACACTGAACTTCCGTCCAGTTCAATAATACTTCGACGCTAGTCTTTTTGTCAACACAAGATATATCTAACGCCTCCAACTCCCGAATCAACCGCTCATCATGAATAGAAAACCAGTTTGCTTGTGCGGGAGCCCTACGACTCAATGCATCCACAACTACATTGCCTTTCCCGAGCACGTAATGAATTTTGAATGTATAGTCCCCTAGGAACTCCATCCATCTCCGCTGCTTCATGTTCAGATCATTCTGGTCCAACAGGTATTTCAGGATCTTGTGGTCGGTATAAAGATCGACCTTTACGCCGTACAAATAATGCCTCCATAGCTCTAGCGCAAAAATCACGGCCGCCAACTCCAAGTCGTGGACCGGATAATTCCTATAGTGCACTTTCAACTGACGCGAGCCATATGCAATAACACTTCCATGTTGCAGCAGTACACAGTCCAAACCACTGCCCGAAGCATCGCTGTAGATCTCAAAGCCTTCAGTCCCACTCGACGAACTTAGCACTGGCACCATGGTCAACCGACTCTTCAACTCTTCAAAAGCTTGTGCACACTCGCGCGTCAAAACAAACTTTTGATCTTTCCTGGTTAACGTCGTGAGGGGTAACGCTATCCGTGAGAAGTTCTCTAAGAAGCGCCAGTAATAGCCGACAAGCCCCAGAAAACTCCGGACTTCCGCTATCGTAGACAACACATGCTACTCCCGTATCGCAACAATCTTCGCCGGATCCACCGCAATCCCTTCTCCACTGACTATGTGACCAAGGAATGCTACTGAGGACAACCAGAACTCGCATTTGGAGAACTTTGCGTATAGTTCTTTCCTCCTCAGCGTCTCCAAAACCAAATGCAGATGCTTGAAGTGATCTTCTTCGCACTGCGAGTACACTAATATGTCGTCGATAAAGACGATCACAAAACGGTCTAAGTACTACCTGAACGTCCTGTTCATCAGATCCATGAACACTGATGGCGCATTAGTTAGCCCGAACGGCATGACAGTAAACTCGACATGCCCATACCTCCTGCTGAACGCTGTCTTTGGGATATCACTTTCCCTTATCCTTAGCTGATAGTAATTGGACTTAAGATCCAATTTTGAGTACACCGATGACCCGACTAACTAATCAAAAAGATCATCAATCCTTGGGATCGGGTTCTTTTCCGTTAACTTGTTCAGCTCTCTATAGTCGATACAGAGCCGCAAACTTCTGTCATTCTTCTTAAGGAAAAGGACCGATGCGCTCCAAGGCGACGAACTTTGACGCACATAGCCCTGCTCCAACAACTACTCTAGTTGAAACTTTAGCTCCGTCATCTCCTTACGCGCCAACCTATAAGGAGAGCCTAACACAGGTTTGGCACCTGGCACCAACTCAATTGTGAAATCGATCTCCCATTGAGGCTGAGGCTCCGGGAAGATTGTCCGGGAACACGTCAGGGTACTCGCTCACTACTAGGATACTACCCAAGGTGGGCATAGGCTTTACAGCCTCCACTAACGTTTAGAACAACTCTACACCAGCATAGATTGCCTTGACCACCTGAAGAGCAAACATTAAAGTCTTGCTCGACCCCTTCAGTCCCGCAAACGTTGTCTCCCGCCTAGCACCCAGCTTGACTTCCTTACAGTTGCAATCTATGTATGCTTTCTGCTCCGAAAGATAGTCCATACTGAAAATGACGTCAAACTCTACTAGCAGCAGTAATAATGCTAGTAAGTCGAACTCCTGACTTCCAATACGGATCTTTACGGCACATACTCTATCTGCATGCATAGAACACCCATTCGACAACAACACGTCCATTTTTTTCCTTCTCCATCGAAGAAGGGACTCCGATGCGCGATATGAAACCTTCGGACAAAAAGGAGTGCAAAGCTCCCGTATCGAATAGTGCCCTTGCCGGACTATCGCAAATCAGAACAAAGCCTATACAAACAGTAATAAGCTAACAATCACTAGGTAACATTATTTAGAGCTAACTTGCTATAAATTTAAACCGTACCTGTCACCACATCCTCTTGTTTGATGGCCTTCTACTAGCCCAAATTGTAGACTCTTGGTTGAGTCGAAGCATAATGGGATGTGGTTGACTCCACCGCCTTGCAATTTTCCTCGTAAGTTGCTCCCTGCTTCCTCTCGGACTTTGGACGTCCGCTCTAACAGTCACGAGCAAAGTTCCCCATCTTACCACAAGTAAAGTAAGTGCCCGGGGTTCAGTTGGTAGTTGCCACCGAGTCACCCGAAGAAGTGGCTGGATCTGATGTCTTAGCCTTCTTATTCCACCCGCGGAAACCGGATTTTGAAGACGGCACCTTGAATTCTGACTTCCAAATACCGGAGTCTTTCTTTGCCTGCAAATTCTTCATGTCTTTTTCCAAAGATCGGGCTGTGTTTACCAAGGTCAGGAAACCGTACGTCATCGGCCCCGAGAGTAGTAGTCTCAAATCATCTCTTAGACCTTCGTAGAATCGGTTTGTCTTTCGCTCCTCATCAGCGAAGGTAGCGCTTGCATACCGACCTAAGCGAGTAAACTTGTGGAGATATTCATTCACGCTACTCTCATCTTGTACCGGCTTCTGGAACTTGTTTTCTATAAAAGTCCTCTGAGCGGAGGGGAGGTATCGAGCCAAGAACAGTCTCAAAAATTCCTCTATTGAGACGTCAGTAAGCTGCCTACCCCTCAGATGGTGTAGCTCCAAGCCTTCCCACCATAATCTTGCGTCACCATCCAACAAGAACGTGGCAATTATGGTCTTCTGCCACTCTTCCGTATCTGTAGCTATCAGCACTCTCTTGACTCTAGAGAGTCAATCCTCTACTTGGGTTGGGGTTCCCGTCCCTGAGAACACTGGAGGATTGAATCCCATAACGTGCTTGAGCTGTTTCTCCGTTGCTCTCCTAGGCAACACTGGCTCCACTACAACCTGCTCTACCCTACTTGGCTCCGCCGCTTGGAGTGGTACCTGCTCCACAGTAGTGGCAGGCTGCTGCACCTATCTCGCAGGCTACGCATTAATCATCGCAAACATTGCCTCCGCTACCAATCGTTTGGTCTCAGACGAAGGAGGTGTTGCCGACGCATCATTTGGTGCGCTACTCGCCTCAGAAACTGGACGTTCTGACGGCCCTGCACCACTCCTGGTCACCTATAGTCGTACAAAACACCGTTAAGCGATCAAACAACATTGCAAAAAGCAGTTATAGGAACACACAGGTTCCTCAAACATGTGTATTTTCATTCCTAAGTGGACTGATGAGTCCTCTTTATATACCTATTTTCGGACTCATATAGGCTTATTTTCTTGTCTTTGCACACCGTTTAGCGCCATTAGCACTTCTTTTGGTTCGCTATGACATTCCACGTTTTGTGCACCTTTTTAGCCTATTTCTGTGCGTGTGTGTATTTTCCTTTTTGCTTGCATTTTATTAATGTCTGTGACTGCCATGTTCGACATCCAGTCCAGTTTTCCTGCAGGTTCTGGGATCGTGTGGGCGTCCGGGGTAGGACTTTCACCATTTTTGGCAAAGGAGTCAATGGTCGTGCGTTTTTACCCACGCACGACCATCAACCTCTTTGGCGCACGATCATCGGTCGTGCGCAGTCATGACCTCTCCTGTGAAAGTTCTGTCCCGGCATATCGCACGATCACCAGCCATACCGCGCACGATCACTGCTCGTGCGCTGCCGGTCGTGCGCAGTCATGACATCTTTTTCCACTTTTCTGCCTCCATATCGCACAATCACTGACCATATCGCGCACGACCACTGGTCGTGCGCCAGTGATCGTGCGCGCTGTTTATTCTGCTTTCTATAAATACGCAGGTTCCGCCCTATTTTCGGAGATCGCCCCGATCCGCCGTTTCTCCGCCATTTTCGTCTCCAAGGAGGGTTTCCGCCGCCCTCCATCATCCTCCACCATAGGGAGGGTCTCCGGGCAAGCTTTCAACGCCAAATCAACGCCGGAGCTTCCTCTCGGCCTCCTCCTTCATCCTCGAGCTTCAAGCGGAGTTTTGACCTAGCTTTCTCTATCAAGCTAGGAGGGGCTGGAGCCGCAATCTACGGGTCATTTCAACGAAGAAGACGGGTCCATTGGGAGTGAGTGACAACCTCCTCTACCCCGGACGCAGTTGAGGACCGAGCTTGGACTCGGATTGACAACCCGGGATTCCAACCGTGAACCCTCAATAAGGCTTTGGATTCGGTCGATTCGCACACCTCTTCCTCTTGTATTTGATAGCTTAGTTTAACTCTTTGTATTGATGAAGTACACTTTATTGTAGTTAATGATCTTGCACTTTTTCATGTCTATGTGATTTGTGTGATTTTGTTATTATTGCTTGAGGTGCGCCTTATTATTCCATCCTCCACCATCCGCCATTGCCGCACTAGCAATTGCTAGTGGCGTGCATTGCGAAGAGGTGCTTACGACCCTCATTCCGCCATTCTAACCACCTCATCCACTAGCCCACTCGTCCATCCGCCAAGCGATTCGGTGCATAGCGGCCCGTGTAGTTTCCATCCCGCCTGGCGAAGCATCGCATAGCGGCGTTGCATAGGAGTAGCTTGTAGATTTTATTTTCTGTTTCCGCAACCATCAAAACCCCCATCGTTACCGCCGACCCGAGGACTTCAATCTCAAGTCCTCCTCGACATTAACTCATCCCTTACTGTGTTCCTCAAGAGACCGACACTCGGGGATTTATTCCCAAACTTTATTACTTGTGCGACCGGTGCGCTTACCGTATTTTCCACACATCAAGTTTTTGGCGCCGTTGCCGGGGAACACAGTCGTTTGAGTTTTTGAAAAGGTAGATGCGAGATAGTCGCCCTTGTCCATTTGTTCATACCCTGTTTTGTTTTTATTTTAGTTTTTGAAATTGTTTACTTTATTTTTCCTGTCCCTTCCTTGTTTTCTTTTTTTTTTAATATTGCAGATCCGAGTTATTTTATTCTTGTGTGTAGTAATTCCCGGTAAATATTTCTGTTTGCGATGGATTCTGCTGCCGAGTGCCTATTATTGACGCTTTGCGGAGATGCATCGATGCCATAGCTGTTTCTAATGCCGAGCACTGTTTTCGGTGTATTCTATGTCAAGGTGTGGGCCATATGTTGAAGGATTGCCCACGCTTATGCAAGCCTTCTACCTCTGTGGACGCATCCGCAGCAGTCCCCTATTTGCGGGAGACTACTGTGGATGGGCCTACCAGGGTGTTGCCTGGCCCATACACTGACATGGCGCACCTTGCTCGATCTTTGCCCGTTGAGATTACGGAAGAATCTCTCGCCGCATATAGTTCCTTCATGGGTTCCTCAACCCCTTTTTACGAGCTTCCTTTGAGTGATCATTCTCACTCGGATGTTAGCCCACAAGGAGTGGATCGGGAACTCATGGACGATCCTGTATGGGACGATGAGAGTGTTCCGGTCGTCGACGGGGTGGCGTCTGCGGATGATGTTGCGTTGGGGCCTGCTCAATCAGTGCTTGATTTAGTGAGCAGCCTTGCCCCTCCGCAATTTTTGCCGGAGTTTTCTACTCCTTTTTCTTGTGAGTCGGCTGATGATGCCGTATTTGTGGATCATTCGGTGCCCGAGGTTGCGCCGAAGTGGGATGAGGATTCTACTATCTCCGACGGAGAATGTGGATCTTCGGAACACTTCTACGCACCTCGGTGGGACGAGGAATATCCTTTTTCCGATGCGGATGTTTGCACCTCTTTGTTGGACGAGGCCGTTCATCTTACCACTGCGGACCTCGAGTTGTCGGATTCCCCCCGATACGACTCGTATGATTCCGACAGTGATCTATGCTTGGATCCTGCTGGGAGTGAGACCGGGACCACTCCCCCGATTAGTTCCTTATGTTCTTCGTCTCCTTTATTTCTTGATACCCTTTCTATATCTGAGCCCGTGCGAGTTGAGTCTTCGCAGGTACCTCAGGAGGACTTGGAGCTTTTTGCTCGAGTCGTGGATGATAGCATCCTCTTTCACGAGGAGGGTGATTCCTCCTCTGTTGAGGAAGCTCCATTCACTGCTTTCTCCTCCTGCCGTCTCCCTGTAGTGGATGATACCTTGCAGGGCAAGGATTTTTTGTGTGAGTTAAGTGAGGACCAGGCCTCCTCCTCATCTTATATTCTGTTTCCTCTACTTGCAGTTTGCAAGTATTATTATTCAGGTAGAGGGGTTACTGCTCTTTCTCCGTATCGGTACTTGCTACCGCAACGGATAATGGAACAGTTACCTGTTCATTTTTCTTTTCATAGGCCCATTAGCTAGAACTGTATAGAATTTAATAAGTCGTGCTGGGATGACAGTAACCCCAGTAGTTATCTTATTTTCTGCATTTTTTTATTTTCATGTCTATTTTAGTTTTAGCAGTTCTTTTTGTATATTTTTCTTTTGTTTTTGCGGAGCTCACCCCTGCAGGTATTCATGGAAACTACGCATTGGCGGGGTTGTGATTCTTCGTTTGGCGGGCCTGCTTCTAGTTTTCACGAGTCTTCTGGTATGCTCACTGGCTGAGCATTGGGTAACCTCTTCCCTTAGCTCATTCTGATTTTAATTTCTCTATCATTTGATGTGTTGTTTAGTTTAAGTCTGGGGGAGAGCATGTTTACCTTTTGCACGCGCACCCTTCATGTGTATACTAGAAGCTTTTATAGTTATTGTTTTGTTTAGTTCATTTCTTGCACACCACTACACCCACTTGAGCGCGAGCTTAGCTGTTACCGTGCCGCGAGTTAAACTTGTGTCTTTGTTAGATTTGGAAAATTTCTGTGCTAGTTTAGGATTGTGCGATGGAGTAAAATGTTGGTCTTGCTGTGTTTCTAGTCAACTGCTCTCGTTTTGTATAGAAATTTGTGTAGATTTAATTTTTCTGTATGCTTATAGTTTTATATTTTTCTATTTGCGTAAATATTTCTTATTCTACTCAAAAGTTGGTGAATCCGGTGTGAATCAAATGGTAGCGTAGGAATGTGTGTAGCCGCCACTAGACTCGTATTGCTTGAGTCGGGAGGAAGGATTATCTTTCTCGGTTACTAAGAACTGGCCCCAAGCTACTCTCGAAGCATTGGTACACGGTTAGTCTAGCGTGAGAGTGATGTAGGCCACCTTTTGGCCCGGTTGAGCTTTGTACCCATTCCTAACATCGCCCTTGCTAGCTGTTGCTGTATAGGCCTGGGTGGACAGACGGTTAAAGACCGGGCGGTTTGGTAACCGCGCGGGTTGGCGGGTTGTCTCTGGCGGTCTGATATCTGAGCAGCGACAGCGGGTTGACATGCCGGTTTAGTAACCGGGCGGTTAGCCGGTTACTCTTTGGGATATCGATGGTCGGCGGCTCGTCTCCTGGTGGTAACCGAGCGGTTAGTGTTCTTACTAACCGCGCGGTTAGGCGGTTAGGCGGTTAACTTTGTATATGTTGTATTTCTGTATTTAGTCCCACATTGGGTATCTCTACTCTATCTTATCTCCTCCATTCTATATAAGGGAGGCTATACCTTTGTAATAGTTAGTTTTTTGGATAATAAAATTTCCATTACTCCAGTTTCCGGACTGTTTTTGGTCTATCCGCACATGGTATCAGAGGCAGCGATCTAGTCCCCCTGTTCCGTTGCCTTCTGTCCGCGCGGCCTCCTCTTTTCGCCGCATTCTTATCTTTCTGTTCGCCCGGTTTACTCATTCTTATCCGCGCGACCTCCCTTCTGCTTCTCTGCGCTCTTCTCCTTCTGTTCACCCGGTTTACTCATCCTTATCCGCGCGGATTTCTCCTTTGCTCTCCGCAGCTTGGTCGTGGCTTCTCTAGCCGCTGGTGTTCCCCTTGTGACCGCTGCGGTCTCCTTCTTCTACTACCCGCCCGGTTTACTTTCTTAACCGCGCGGTCTCCTCCTTCCAGAATGACTGTTTCTGATGTCTCCACCTCGACTACTGTCGTTACCCACCCTCCTCCTCCTCCTGCTACATCCGGGAACCTTGGAACAGTTTCTAAGCTTCTCGGCCCCAATTATCCCGATTGGAGTGTCTCGTTTACCTTTCTTCTCCGCTCTCAGCGCAAGCGTCATCATCTTACCGATGACCCTCCTCCTGCGGACTCTGACCAGTTTAATGACTGGGATGCGAATGACGCTCTTGTTCGTACGTGGCTGGCAAACAGCTTGTCCGATGAATGTCTTCCGGTCATCCGTCACGATGAGACGGTCAAGCAAGCTTGGCTTCACATAGCCGCCCTCTACTCCAAAGGGGGTCAAACATCTCGCATCTATACTCTGTATGCGGATCTCTTTGCTCGCCAATCCATGTCTCTTGCTGCGGCTTACCAACAGGTCCAAGCCCTTGGAGCGGAGATTCTTCAAAATCGTCCCCTCTCTGCTGACGTGGCCACCCAACTGAAGCACTTCCAGGAACTACTGGTTGTTTGTTACCTTCTGAGGCTCCCGGATTCCTATGATATGATCCGGCAGCAAATTCTTGGCGAAGCTGAATCTCCCACCCTGGATGCTACAGCTGCTCGCATTGCCGCTGTTACCTCTCTGCTCAATCGTCCCTTGCTTGCCACTCCTCCTGCTCTGGATGCCTATGCCCACCAAGCACATCGTGGTGGCTCGGGTGGACGTGGTCACCAGTCTGGCGGGTGCGGCCCTTCTCGCTATCTCTATTCTCACTGTGGTCGCACTGGCCACTTGATTGACTGATGCTGGACAAAGCATCCGCACCTTCGTCCCTCGGGTGATGCCCCCCACTCCTCCAACTCATCTGCCTCGGTGGCCACGACTTCAGGTAGCGCCCATGTGGTGACTCAAGGTAAATGGCTAATCGACTCTGGCGCCACTAATCATATGACGGGCAATCCTCAGTGTTTTTCTCTCCTAGAAACACATGATCGATTGCCCCCGGTTCTCGTTGCGGATGGCTCTCCCTCTCCGGTGCATGGGACTGGCATGGTTCAAGTTATTCCGTCCCTTCGTCTCGCGGATACTCTCTATGTGCCCAAGTTCCCGTGCAATTTATTGTCGGTTACTTCCCTTTGCAAGCAACTTCAGTGCTCCGTAACGTTTACTCCTGTTTCTTGTTCTTTTCAGGACCCGGACTCCAAGCGGACGATTGCTACTGGGACTGAGAGAGGCGGACTTTACTTCCTTGATGATGTATCTGCTCTTTCATCATTCTCATCCGCTTCTACAGATCTTCTTCAGTGGCACCTTCGTCTTGGGCATCCTCCATCACGTCTCATCCACCAACTGTTACCCCACCTACCTCAGCATGATTCTCCTATCAACTGTGATGCCTGTCAGCTTGGCAAGCATCACCGCTCCCCCTTTCCTCCTAAGCAAGGTCGTGGCTCTTCTAAGCCGTTCGACCTTGTTCACTCTGATGTATGGGGTCCTGCCCCCACCCTTACCATAGGGCGGGGTAGTTCCTATTTTGTAACCTTTATTGATGATTTCTCTCGATGTACATGGGTGTATCTTTTAAAAGATCACTCTGAACTATTTTTTGTATGGCAATCCTTCTATTTAATGATTAAAACTCAGTTTGGTGCTTCTGTGAAAGTTTTTCGTTCAGATAATGCTAAAGAATACCTGAGTAATGAATTTTCTTCTTTCTGTATGCAACACGGCATCATTCATCAAACTAGCTGCGTATATACCTCCCAGCAAAATGGGGTGGCGGAATGTAAAAACCGTCACCTCCTCGATGTCGCTCGCACTCTCATGGCACAGATGTAGGTTCCTCGTAGCTATTGGGGCTATGCAGTTCTCATCTCCTGCTTCCTCATCAATCGTCTTCCCTCGACAGTTCTTAAAGGCAAAACACCATTTTCCATTCTCTATCCGGCCAAGAATGCTTTTCCCTTACCTCTACGCATTTTTGGCTGCACCGCCTTTGTTCACAACCCTTCCGCAACTCGCGACAAGTTATCCCCACGTTCCACCAAGTGTATCTTTTTGGGTTATTCTACTACTCAAAAAGGTTACTGTTGCTTTGACCCTGTTCATCGTAAACAGTTCGTTTCTGTGGATGTAACGTTCTTTGAAAATGCCTCATACTTCTCTTCTGACCTTACTCTTTCTCCGGCTGACTTGCCCTCTCCAACCATTCCCTCCGTCCCATCCACTCCTCTTGAGATTCCTCCATCACCAACTCCACCGCACACTCCGTCTGTTGATCCCCTGCCATCTTCCTCCTCTCCTCGGCCGTCTCTCTCCTCTCCCGGGCCAGCCTTCTCCACCACGGATGCACCGGCGACTGAGGAACTAGATGACCTGGAACTGCCCATTGCTCTTCGTAAAGGGGTTCAGACGTGCACCCAGCACTCGCTGGCCGCTGTTGTTTCTTATGATCGGCTAACACCTTCTCGCAGGGACTTCGCCCTAGCCATCTCGGCGACTTCCACTCCTCGGAACTACCAGGAAGCCCTTGATGTTCCTCACTGGAAGGCGGCCATGGATGAAGAAATTGCTACTCTCTCTGAGCGGGGCACTTGGACTCTTGTGCGTCCTCCTTTTGGCACGGATGTGGTTGGATGTCGCTGGGTCTTTGTCGTCAAGTTCCGTCCGGATGGCAGTGTGGACCGGTACAAGGCCCGTCTTGTGGCCAAGGGATTTACACAGACTTACGGTGTTGATTACTTCGACACGTTCTCTCCGGTTGCTCGTCTCAACACTATTTGAGTTCTTCTATCGGTGGCAGTCAACAAGGATTAGCCCATTTCCCAGTTGGATGTCAAGAATGCCTTCCTCTATGGTGATCTTCATGAGGATGTCTACATGGAGCAACCTCCTGGGTATGTTGCTCAGGGGGAGACTCGAGTATGTCGGTTGAAAAAGGCCATCTATGGTCTAAAGCAGAGTCCTCGGGCATGGTTCGACAAGTTCAGTAGCATAGTTGGGGCAATCGGTTTCACAAGGAGTTCGGCGGATCACTCCTTGTTCATTCGCAAGACATCCTCGGGTCTGGTTGTGCTAGCCGTTTATGTGGATGACATACTTCTTACTGGCGACGACCAAGCTGGTGTAGCCTTGACGAAGGTCCATCTCCGCCAACACCTTGTCACGAAGGATATGGGTCCTCCAAAATACTTCTTGGGAATTGAAATCTCTCGGAAACCGTGCTCCTTGGTTCTCTCCCAACACAAGTATGCTCTTGACTTATTGAAAGAGGCAGGATTGACGGGCGCCAAACCTGCTCGGTGTCCCATGGCTCCTGGAGAAGACAAAACATGGACTGACGAATCACCTCCTCTATCGGACACTACGAGGTATCGGCGTCTTGTTGGCAAACTCATTTACCTCACGGTGACCAGACCAGACATCTCCTATGCAGTAGAAAAGGTCAGCCAGTTTATGCAGTCTCCTAGGGAATGTCATCTTCAATCCGCTCTAAGAATTCTGGAGTATGTAAAGTCATCTCCTGGGAAAGGTCTCCTCTTTCAGAAGAATGGCCATTTGAGAGTTGAAGCGTACTCCGATGCTAGCTATGCGGACGACAAAGAGGATCGCAAGTCAACATCAGGCTTTTGCACGTTTGTTGGAGGAAATCTGGTTAGCTGGAAGAGCAAGAAGCAATCCGTTGTCTCCAGATCTAGTGCGGAAGCAGAATATTGAAGTATGGCGTCTACCACGTGCGAGTTAAAATGGTTACGGGCTCTCATGCTGGATTTAGGAGAGGTCTACAGCTATCCGCTTCCCATGTTTTGCGACAACAAGGCGGCCATCTACATTTCCAAGAACCCGGTCTTTCATGAGCGGACAAAACACATAGAGGTTGACTGTCACTTCATTCGGGAAGAAGTGTTGAAGAACCAGATTTGCACTCCGTTTGTTACGTCAGAGAAAGAGTTAGCAGATATCTTCACAAAGCCTGTATCCGCTTCCTTTTTCCACATTTGCAGCAAGCTGGGCATGATCGACATATATGCTCCAGCTTGAGGGGGAGTGTTGCTGTATAGGCCTGGGCGGACAGGCGGTTAAAGACCGGGCGGTTTGGTAACCGCGCGGGTTGGCGGGTTGTCTCTGGCGGTCTGATATCTGAGCAGCGACAGCGGGTTGACATGATGGTTTGGTAACCGGGCGGTTAGCCGGTTACTCACTGGGATATCGATGGTCGGCGGCTCGTCTCCTGGTGGTAACCGAGCGGTTAGTGTTCTTACTAACCATGCGGTTAGGCGGTTAGGCGGTTAACTTTGTATATGCTGTATTTCTGTATTTAGTCCCACATTGGGTATCTCTACTCTATCTTATCTCCTCCATTCTATATAAGGGAGGCTATACCTTTGTAATAGTTAGTTTTTTGGATAATAAAATTTCCATTACTCCAGTTTCCGGACTGTTTTTGGTCTATCCGCACACTAGCCCCTTTGTGCCTACCCTTCCTTTTGATTCAGCTCCACTATATTCGCCAAAGCCCCATAGACGATCCTAGTCGCACACCCAAGTCGAGCTTAGTGTTTTATATTTTCATGTTGGGTTGTGATGTGGTGTTATTATTTGTGAAAATGTGGAAGTGCTTTCAAGTTATATCTGCTGAAATTATGAAAATAAAAAGATGAAAAAGAAAAGAAAATGATTAAAAAAAAGGGGGTGAAAATGAAAAGTGAAAAGAAAAAGTTTGATTGAAAATCTTTATTTGAGATGATTTGGATTTGGAGTAGGCGGTGCACACACCCATTTAGTAAAAGTTAAGTCTGGGGGTGTGGTGCACCCGTGTTTATTTTGTGGGCAGCGGGTACTAGTTTTGTACGTTAGCTCATTTGGGTTAGGTGCATACCCTTCATGTTTATCCTTGTTTTCCTCACCGTAATCCAAGCCCCATTATTACCCGAAGTCCTACGGACTTGCGCTTGAGTTGACTAGTGCCGTGGAGAGAGTGCGAACGGGCAAGCGTATGGTTTCCGACATTGGTGGATTCCTTTGGGGGTAATCTTGAGCCCCGGTCTTCGGCAATGCTCACCTTAGTGGCCTGTCTACTTTCTCCCTGCGTAGGACCGGTTGATTCACCGTTATTCCACTTTTGAGTAATAATAAATTTTTGCTACGCATTGTGAAAAATATAAAATATTTTGTATGCTTAAAAATTTCCTCTACTTTATTTTTATGCACGCGAGCATGCGACTTCGCATGGTACTCCGTTTTGCAATTTCTTTGTTAGCTAGTTCATTTTCCCCGTCTGCTTAGGTTTTGTTTGCTCGGGACGCGCAAACGGTTAAGTCTGGGGGTGTGATGAGTCCTCTTTATATACCTATTTTCGAACTCATCTAAGCTTATTTTCTTGTCTTTGCACACCGTTTAGCGCCATTAGCACTTCTTTTGGTTCGCTATGACATTCCACGTTTTGTGCACCTTTTTAGCCTATTTCTGTGCGTGTGTGTATTTTCCCTTTTTGCTTGCATTTTATTAATGTCTGTGACTGCCATGTTCGACATCCCGTCCAGTTTTCCTGCAGGTTCTGGGATCGTGTGGGCGTCCGGGGTAGGACTTTCACCATTTTTGGCAAAGGAGTCAATGGTCGTGCGTTTTTACCCACGCACGACCATCGACCTCTTTGGCGCACGATCATCGGTCGTGCGCAGTCATGACCTCTCCTGTGAAAGTTCTGTCCCGGCATATCGCACGATCACCAGCCATACCGCGCACGATCACTGCTCGTGCGCTGCCGGTCGTGCGCAGTCATGACATCTTTTTCCACTTTTCTGCCTCCATATCGCACGATAACTGACCATATCGCGCACGACCACTGGTCGTGCGCCAGTGATCGTGCGCGCTGTTTATTCTGCTTTCTATAAATACGCAGGTTCCGCCCTATTTTCGGAGATCGCCCCGATCCGCCGTTTCTCCGCCATTTTCGTCTCCAAGGAGGGTTTCCGCCGCCCTCCATCATCCTCCACCATAGGGAGGGTCTCTGGGCAAGCTTTCAACGCCAAATCAACGCCGGAGCTTCCTCTCGGCCTCCTCCTTCATCCTCGAGCTTCAAGCGGAGTTTTGACCTAGCTTTCTCCATCAAGCTAGGAGGGGCTGGAGCCGCAATCTACGGGTCATTTCAACGAAGAAGACGGGTCCATTGGGAGTGAGTGACAACCTCCTCTACCCCGGACACAGTTGAGGACCGAGCTTGGACTCGGATTGACAACCCGGGATTCCAACCGTGAACCCTCAATAAGGCTTCGGATTCGGTCGATTCGCACACCTCTTCCTCTTGTATTTGATAGCTTAGTTTAACTCTTTGTATTGATGAAGTACACTTTATTGTAGTTAATGATCTTGCACTTTTTCATGTCTATGTGATTTGTGTGATTTTGTTATTATTGCTTGAGGTGCGCCTTATTATTCCATCCTCCACCATCCGCCCTTGCCGCACTAGCAATTGCTAGTGGCATGCGTTGCGAAGAGGTGCTTATGACCCTCATTCCGCCGTTCTAACCACCTCATCCGCTAGCCTACTCGTCCATCCGCCAAGCGATTCGGTGCATAGCGGCCCGTGTAGTTTCCATCCCGCCTGGCGAAGCATCGCATAGCGGCGTTGCATAGGAGTAGCTTGTAGATTTTATTTTCTGTTTCCGCAACCATCAAAACCCCATCGTTACCGCCGACCCGAGGACTTCAATCTCAAGTCCTCCTCGACATTAACTCATCCCTTACTGTGTTCCTCAAGAGACCGACACTCGGGGATTTATTCCCAAACTTTATTACTTGTGTGACCGGTGCGCTTGCCGTATTTTCCACGTATCATGGACATTCATGGGTTCTTTTCATGTTATAACGATGACACACACACATGTGCTCACCACCACTTAAAGTGAATTCGGCCACGAATTCATTTAAGTCTGACCGAAACTGATAGTCTGATACCAAATTGTAATACCCCTATCCGTCACATAGCATATAGCAGTAGGTCCGGCCGGGGCCCGACGCCATATACTACGGACAGACCGGCGGGTTACTAGATGAAACCATCCTTCCAATCATAACATCCTACACAGAGCACCTAGCAGAAGTAATTTATGAAGTTGCGAAAGTAAGGACCCAACCACAAGCATGAATGTCCACTAACAAAACCCAACAGAAATGAAATACAAAGTAAATAAAGTACTGGCCTTATGGACTTACAATAGTTTACAAAATTTAAAATAGTATCTTACAAACTTCGGCTTGCAGGACGACCACACATGAATTAAACAAGTAAACAAACAAGGCCTTTGAGGGTCGGCTCTGCAACTTGGGCTTTGGCTCGCTATTTGCCACTCAGCTCCGCAGCACCTGCAAGCACAATTCACTACAACGGTGGCAAACAAGAATAACGGTCAGCTAAAGCCGACCAAATTATAATAATTCTGCCCCCAAACTCGGGGCGGCAAAGCTCCTTCCCTACACTTGTTAGCATAACAAGTAATATAGTGAATAAACACAACATCACAGGTGTAGGCTCATACGACCACACACCCCGTGCTCTCAGGGCACTAACTCGGTGAACCCGGTCAAAATGGCGATCTCACCACCATCCCTCGGACGGTAAATTTCGTGAGCATTTAGCCTTTCCGACCTAAGCCTAAGGCTCGCACGACTACGCCAATGGCCAGTCCCTTTTTCAGGTATCTGTCACCAAACCACATAGCCCGGGTCCGTTTCTACTTGCCCGTTACTCACTCTGCCTAGTCACTTTATGACGTACACGTGGGCTAAGCTTCTCCCGGATCCCAAAATCGATCATACAAGCACATAACCAAGTTATGTTCAAGGTTGGCTTCCAGGCCACCAAGATGGCAGAAATGCGTTTCCTCCTAGTTTTCCGGGTGCGCCTTGGGGTTAATCCTTAAGGATCCCTGCTGCAATCTATCACATAGAAACTCGAAAACTACCAAAGGCACAGAGTCTTCTCCGGCTAATCATGCATAGTAAAACATCACCGATCCAGACCAACTTGTCCGGGCAGGCTTCACACACCATGCCTATGTCTGTTTATCGATTCCAGACTCTAAATGCAAATAAGGGGGACTTTATATATCTACCCTAAGGAACACCGCAAACTCGCCGCACACTCGCGGGAGCGGGTTTTCCCTATGCAAAAGAAGAAGAGCTTCACATGCTCTAGTAGAGAATCGTTACCCTAGCATTCTTCTTTAGCGCCATGGAAATCTACACGGATGAAAAGCACCGGGATGATCTCGCCTCCGTAGATCTGGACTTGGTTTGCAATTTGGCGCTCCGAATCTCCTCCGGCAACCGGATCTTCCTTCCTTCTTCTTCCTTGCTCTCCCTTCTCTCTAGAACTTAGAAAGAGAAAGGCCAATGAAAAGTGAGGGTTTAAACCCATAATCCCGACCTTAACCCTAAGATGGAAAGGCCTGAGCCGTTAGATTCAAAAATACGGAAACGAACAGCCACGATTCGCCTTGAAAATAAACTTCCTGGGCTGAACACGGCTTGCGACATGCCCGTGTAACTCATTCGCCGCCAAAACCGTCGCGTCCCGAAAAGAACACGGGCACTCGACATGCCCGTGTAAGTCTTGACATGCCCGTGTAGCTTGGCATGTTCCTCCAA
Organism: Platanthera zijinensis; assembly: GCA_039513925.1. NCBI lineage: Eukaryota > Viridiplantae > Streptophyta > Magnoliopsida > Asparagales > Orchidaceae > Platanthera > Platanthera zijinensis. The sequence goes on from CM077094.1 coordinate 82,882,335, forward strand.
TGACACAGGTCCAACACCAACCCGAGGAGAACACAAGTATTTGACACGCCCGTACCGAATTTGACACGCTTGTGTCAGACCCAAACACGCCTGGGCTCAGGCCCGTTTCTCTCCCCGACCCAACTCGGCTAACAACCCGAGCGGGACACGGCTTGTGACACACCCGTGTCGCAAGCTGTGTTCGTTGTTCGACGCTCGTCGATTGTAATTTTTTTGACCACACGACCATCGCCGAACCCAAGCACAATACGCCCCTAGGACACGCCCGTGTCCCAGGCCGTGTCACCTCTACCAAATCCCAGACTTGGCTCAAAACGCCACCCGTCCCTCTTTTGAGTTTCGGGGCATTACATACTACAGGCACTTCGTAGAGAACTTTTCGAGGATAGCCTTGCCTCTCACCACATTGACGAGGATGGATCAAAAGTTCATTTGGACACCGAAGTGTGCACGACATTTTGAGGAGCTAAAGAGTCGTTTGACCACGACACCAATCTTATCTTCGTCATGTGGTTGTGAAGATTTTGAAATTTATAGTGATGGCTCATGGAGCAGCTTAGGCTGCGTACTTCTGCAATTTAGTAAAGTGATAGCTTATGGCTCATGCCAGTTGAAGGTGCATGAACGGAATTATCCCGTCCACGACTTAGAGTTGGCGGCGGTGATTTTTGCACTTAAACTGTTGCAACCTTAAAATTACTGATCTCTCTTGTCCTGATTGTTGTGTGCTTATTTCGGGACGAAATTCGTTTAAAGGGGGGAGGGTTGTAACACCCCGTTTTTTTATAACAGGACTTGAGCTCTACGAAAGTCGAATGGGTGCTGCGATCGATGAAAGTCGATCTGCTGCACTGAGATCAACGAAAGTCGATCTGCGCCCCTGAGTTCGATGAAGTTCGAACTGTCCTAAGCTCAATGAATATCGTCGAGCGCTGATCGGCGAAAAGTTATTGTTCGACGAAATCCTATGAGCTCGACGTTTTTCCGTGAGCTCGACGAATGTCGAAGGCGGTATGGTCGTGGCATTTTTGTCCACTGAGTGTCCTTTGAGTGGCGGTTGACTTGTTATCTCAAATCCAGTTCGTTGCTGCTAGGTAGTGGGGAGATCGAGTGGCTAGGGTTATAACCGAGCCCTCTAACTCGAGGGGTTTTGAGAAGAGAAATTAATTCTCTATCTTATCTTCTTCTTCATCATTTCCTAGAAGAGCAGAAAACCGAGAAAGGGTGGTTGCTGGGCTGAGGTAATTGCTTTGCAGAAGGAGATCCAGTGGGTGGAATCGAGATCTGAGGATAGATCTGCGAAGAGGAAGGCGGCGTGATTCTTTCCATCCACATAGATTTTCTCCAATGGCACCAAAACGGCTTCCAAGGGTAACGATCTTCTGCTTGGACAAGTGAAGTCCTCTTTTATACATATGCATGAAATCCTCCACCAAAAGGTGGAAATCGTAAGTGATTCCTTTGGTGTTGATAGTTGATATCCCCTGTTGGGTTTGCATTAGATCTGGAAATGTGTAGTACGGAATAGGCATGTTGTGTGAAGCCCATCCCGACATGTTGGTCTGGATTGGTGATGTTTATTCTGTGAACCGGAGAAGACTCTGCGTATAAAACGTGTATTGTATGGAGTCTTGGTGGTTTGCCTGTGAAGTAAAGTAATAGAAAGTACTGGAGGAATTATCAGGAAATTGTTTTGGGGCTGTGAACTTGTTGTTCAGCCCTAATGACCGTGAGTGCCATTCTTTGTGAGTTGAGCCGCCGTGCTGCAACTATGAAAGGCCAGTGAGCCGAATGGGCAAGGTAAAGTTTTACCCGCGTCAGTCCAGTCTTGAAACTGACGATTTGAGCAACGAGAAAGGCTGATCTGTACCCGCGTTATGGTTGTCTAACTGGAGTGTCGAAGTTATTGGCGTTCGTTAGGATCATATAATGAGAGTCTTGGGCTGTTTGCCATCAAGACTAAAGTCTCCTGCCGAGGGCCGTGGAGCATGAATGCTCATTGTTTACCGTCATGACTGGGACATCTGAACGGTGGTGGGACCCTGGTTTTCCGGTATACCAAGAATGTGCTCTGAGTGCACGGAGGGTCGGGTCGTCATGTCGGCGTTTGTGATATATGGAAATGTGTGGTTGTGCACTTTCCTTTTATATATCTATTTGTAAATGCTATGCATGCAGAGATGGATTTCCTATTCCCCGAGCCAAGGGCAGGGTCATTATAATTGGTCAGCTGAATGCTGACCGTTGCTTTGTTTTCCATCGGTTGGTGGTTTGTCCCTATGCAGGTGCTGGAGAGCCAAGCGGGAAATAGCAGGCTAAAGCCCTCGCTGCTAAGCTGGCCCTCGAAGGTCGTGTTGTTTATATTTTTCATGTATGACCAGCCTGCACGCCGATGTTTGTAATCCACACTTCTGAAGAAAAATGTAAGGCCATACGGCCGTGAACTTTTGTGTATTTCTGTAACATTCCTATGATATATATAAATGTGGTAGTTTATATATAGTGGACATTCCTGGTTGTGGAGTTCAATTGTAACCCTAAAAGCTTTCGCTAGAATGCTCTGAGTTAGGACTCGTGTTGGCTTTTGATATTAATACGTAACGTTGCCGACTGTTGTGTGGAATATGACATGGGGCTCCGGCCAGACCCTCTGTTATATTTTATGTCACGGATGAAAATGTTACAACACCAAATAACACTCAAGCCTTTATCCTACTATAATGGAGTCGGCTATATGAATCTTTTGTTGCCATTGTGCATTTGTGCCCTATCTTTAGTAATAATCTCTCTAATGCTTATGTACATGTCATTCCTTATAATTTCATTCAAAATATTTACTCGTCTGCTCATCTCCCATTTAAGATGCCTAGTGGTTAAACTCTCACAATATCTATTACATAGCTTTTAAATTTCTGAAAGGAATGGCTACATGAAAAACCATGCTTGATCAATCTTTGTAGAAGGCATCTATTGTATCATTAATTTTTTGCTTGATAAATTTTTGATTGGGATCTACGCAGTTTTTAACTATGGTACATGAAAAATATCTTGAATGTAACGCAACTCTGTTGGTACATTAACAAGCATGTAAGTCATATCCCTAATACATTCAACAAGTTTAAAGGGACCCACAAACCACAAATTTAGCTTCTATAGCTTGCTAATCCTTGATAGCCTGCTAAATTGCTTGAAATATACAAAGGGTTTATTTGGTGCGGTGGGGCGGTCATGAATATTGTGTCATGCAGTGTGGTTTGTGAATGAAGTGATCGTGAATTATGATTTGTGAACTATGATTTGTGAACGTAACTCTGTTTGAAAGAATTATGTTTATGGTTGTTATGATCAAAAAAGTTCTTTTGAACGTTTGATAATAAATGAGTGTGATGGCAGTCACGAACATTCTCAAAATCTCCCTTTTAAAAACATGCACAACAATTCATATCAAAAAATTAACAAAATAAAGTAAAATAAAGACCAATCGGTTGCATTAATAATTCTGCCAGTGGTCTGAAGTTCTACCAAATATCAGTTCTCTTAATAAATAAAATTTTAAAAAATTTCAACGGAACCAAAATTTTCACCTTTGGTACAGTTCTTCTCCTACCCGTGGTATAGTTGGTGTCATTCCCGTCAGGAGTACCGGCCGCTCGCCTCTGAGAGCCAGCCGCCGGCGTTGGCCTAACATCGTGGTCATTCTCATAGAGACCCAAACAAGGCATTCTCTCCCCGAGAAGGCCAAGACAACTGATACAGTCGTCCCCGGCCTCCAAATTCTCTAACTATCTAGGCTTTGCTTGGGGGGACTTATTTTCACCGGTCAAGCGGTTACGACCGCATGAATTATGGTCCGATTCATACGGTCGTAACCGCTTGACCGATGAAAATAAGTCCCCCCAAATAGAGCCCTAATCTTCATGTTAGTGCCACAACATTAGACTCCCGGATCCTCCTCCCTTAGTCTCAAGTTACACTCTCAATTACTCACTCTTAATCAACTGCACATGTTAAGAAATATAGTAATTAGAAAAAAAAATAAAAAAAATCTAAAAGAATACGATCAAAATTGTTAATTGTGCGCTTCACATGCATAATTAAGGAATTCATTGGGAATCCTTTGTTTTGACAGAATTGGTATTTTAGAATTGGATTTTCTACAAAAAACAATATCTGCATGTTGTTCAGCTAAGGTATTGAATTTAGTCAACATAATTGGAATTTTGGCATAAAATTTGTTCCGGCTAAATGATGGAATTGATATTGAAATTGACAGCATGCAATAATTGAAAAAAATTCAAAACGTGTGTGAATGCCGAACGCTTTAAATGATAATATGTTTTAAGACCCGAGTTATTCTCCTACGCATGCTTTTTCTCTCGTGCATACGATTTTCGTCTGAGAGCGCGTCATTTGCACGGGCGCACATTTTTCCCTGACATGTTTTTTTCGCTCGGACAAGCTTTTTTCGCCCGGACATGTTATTTTTCGCTTGGGAGCCTGTATTTCGCTCGAGCGCGGATTTTTTTGCGCGTGCACGCGGATTTTCGCTCAAGCACACGTTTTTTGCCCGAGCGCGTGTTTTTGGCCTCACCGCACGTTTTTTTGCATGGGCGCAGTTTTTTCGCCTGGGCGCGTGTTTTTCCCCTGACACGGTTTTTTCGTCTGAGCACACGTTTTTCGCCCGGTCGCACGTTTTTTGCACGAGCGCGCGTTTTTCGCGGAAGCACGCATTTTTCGCCCAGGCGCGCGTTCTTCGCTTGGGCACACGTTTACCTGATCGCGCGTTTTTCGCCTCTCCGCACATTTTTTTCGCACGGATGAGGTTTTTTCGGCTGGACTGGCGTTTTTCGCCCGGTCACGGTATTTTCGTCCTGGCTCGCGTTTTTCGCCCGATCGTGCATTTTTCGCACCGGTGCTTGTTTTTCGCCTGAGCGCGCATTTTTCGCCCGAGCGCTCTGAAAGTATCTAGTTGTCTACCTAAATCACCTAGAGGGGGTGAATATGCGAGTTCTGCGTATTTTTGCGGAATAAAAATATTGATAAAAACAAGCACATAGAAGCATAACACAGACACAAAGATTTATAGTAATTCCCCAAGATGGGTACGTCCACTGTCCCGCCTCGCCTATCCAGCACTTCGGACTAAACTCGGCTACTTCATCAAAACTCAGATTATCACAATCTTAAACCTCAGAGCCTCAACTCCTACAAAACAGAGACAACACCCCTACTACTCGAAAAATAACCTCTCCTACAAAACGGAGAACAAACTCTCCTACAAATCGATCCAAAAACACAAATCTACAAATTCGGAAATAGAAACTTCCTACAATAAGAAAATTTATTTTGTACAACTTTCTAGAATGAGAACAATCATCTTCTTCACCACAATCATCTTCTTCAGCACAATCATCTTCTTCCTACTCTCCTCTTCTTTCGTTTTTTTCGCCACGACGCCCGTTTTTCTTTAGTTTTTCTTCTTCCTACTCTCATCTTGTTCCTACTCTCCACTTCTTTCCATTTTTTAGAACAATCATCTTCGGCAAAGCCGGGGACTGAAGTTCTTGTAAGAAAAGTCGAGCTCGCCTTGGAGACTCGTCAAGTGAGCGTGATTGCAGGAGGCTTCTATTGGTTCTATCATGATGATCTGGAAGTGATATGGCATGTGGCCTCACTGCTAATGCAATATGAGCCTATGGGGTCGCACATAAGAGATTTGGAAAAGTTGGATAGATTTGTGTTGGCCTTGCTCATATGTGATATGAGTGAAGGACCAAGCCTATGATGATCTGGACATGGTGGAATTTCATTTCGGGACCTGCATTGTGAATGTGGAACGAGTGGTATGAAGTCGGCACGAGCTAAAGGGAAATTCATCGAGTATTGGTAATGGGTTTCGACGAAAGGTGTCGATTCGTCGAGGCTCCTCGCCGATTCGTCGAGTATCGTCCTGGCCAATCGCCGATTCGTCGAGTATCGACATGGATCCTTCACAATTCGTCGTGTATCGTCATGGTCACTCGTCGATTCATCGAATATTAGGCTGATACTCGCCGAATTCTGCTTCGACCAGTTTATTTATTCTAAGTGCGGTTTTCTGCAGGTCTGCGGGTATCAGTCTTCATGGTTCGCTGTATAAATAGGTTTTACTGTTGAACCGAGATGACAACTGTTCATTCCCGACCTAAATCTCGAAGCCGATGGCGTATCTACTCACGACGGAACTATTTCGCATCCGCGATTATCCCCGCTGATCCCGCCGACTACCGCTTATTGCTGCTGACTGTCCGCCACCCCTAGCTGCGGTAGGAAAGTGTTTCCAAGGCATCGTCTTCGTCATTACCGCCTCTCCTTGAACGGATCTAGTACTCTGTGGAGACGTTGAGGGCAAGCCTCTTTCCGACCTAGATTTTGTGTGATAAGAGTTTATGGTTCTCCGTGCTCATGTGGATATTCGTATAGGCGTGGACATTATTCTACGCTCAGAACTCCGGCCGTTGCCATTCGTTGGAATCAATCGGAGCCCCTTGACCCCGCTCGCTGATCGGTCGGCGAGACCATCGCCAGGGGCGCTGCCCCTTGGAACCCCGCAAGGTGCGCATGTGATTTCGTTGTGATATCTTTGTTACTCCTTAACAGTAACCGTCCCTTTAGTTGGTTTGTGAAACCAAGTGTGTTAGATTTTGAATCTCACATAGAGAGACGAGCTTGTCTAATGTGTAAGTGGAGTTGGTGTTGCTCATGTCCAGTGCATGTAAATCTGAGGACTTAGAAGTGTTCTAGATGTTCAGATTTAACCCAGTTCATCAAGTGTTGATGATATTTCTTGTGCACATCGGTGATGCATTTGGATTGTGTTTGCTGCTAAATGTTTATGGATGTGCACATTGGTTAAATATTAACTATGATTAAAGAGTTAATCAAATATCAAAATCCTTTAAGCAATATTAAGTATTCGGATGCCTTTCGATGGATGAAACTATTCCTGCCTCGATCGATGAAGTGTGGGCTTGCCAAAACAAGGTGCATTAATCTATCATAGTAAGGGTGCGAGCAGATAATTATGATATCCCACTTTCGACATCGGGTCAAGCTTAACTAGGTAACCTCAAAGGTTGAGTGCCTAGAGGCATATGGTTGGCATGCACCATATGATGGATGTGAATAAAGAGTTAATCACCAACAATACAGGAGTTGAATAGTGATGCAATCAGTAAACGTTGCCTACCTAAATAGCTACATTGTGAGATAAAGACAAAGCTGACTCATAGTGTTAGTGAAATATAGATCTTGTCCACTAAGAGAGTTACTCTCATGAACTCTTTGAATTGATATCAAAGGTTATTGATTTGATAAAAATAGTGAGATTTATTTTGATTAAATTCTAATTAAAAGAGAAAATAATATGTTAAAATGTAGTGTTAAATCCCTAGTTGGATTTGGGCTAGGTTCACTAATTTTGGCTGAGTCTGACCCAACATTGTATAGCCAGGGTCATGTCCAGTAGTCCTATAGTTTAGGCTAAGTCCTGTTAGTTCTACCTACTTGGACATCCCAACAAAGGACCTCAGAAGACTCAGACTTAGAAGATTTCAGAAGACAGTTTGATAAGTTCGAAATTCTTCGAACTCAGCTCGACGATCGTCGATCTCAGATCGACAAACTCAGAGTTAATTCTCTGTGCTGAGCTCGACGATATTCGAGCTCAGGTCGACATTTAGTTTTCTTCAATGAGATTCTCAGCTCGACAAACTCAGAATGCAGAATTGGAAAGTATTTCTCAGTTAGCAGTTTGCAGAGCTCAGGTAGACGAACTGGAATTCTCTGGTCGACGATCTTGGATCTCAGGTCGACGAATTCCTTTCAAAGTTCGACGTTTTCTGTCCCGTTTCCAGAATGAGTTTTTCTTCCTTCTGTTCCTTATTCTCTCATTTATTAGCAGTATTATTCTGAGTATTTAATGCACATATTCCCCTACATATATCCATTATTGGCTGCATTAAATATGGTATTCATCAGAATAATTATTTGCTTATTCTATCAAGGATAGTTGGGGAAACTCATAAATGCTTTTATTTCAGCCGTTTTGAATTCTCCAGATCAGCCAGCATTTAAGGAAATTATTTAAATTCAAAGGAAAATTTTATTTGGCAGAATAATAAAAGAGATTCTCTCTTTTCAAGGCAGAGACAAACAAGAAAACAAAAGCACTTCACAGAGAACATTCAACCAGCAAACGACTCTTTCATTCTCTCTCAGCGTTTTTCATTCTTTGCCAATACTCAAGACTGAAGAAAAACAATCATAAGAAATCAAGAGTCTTCTTCATCTTCAATTCCAGGAATCTACAGAAGCTTTCTGTTCAACATTCAATCTACTGGATTTCCTGGACATTGGCAGATCAAAGCAGAAGACCTACTCACCCTGAAGCAAAGCTCTTTCTTCCTGAACCTTCAACTTCTCAGGGGGGGGGGGGGCTTTGACACTATCAAAATCCACACAGTCTTCTCAAGCTTTTTTGAGAACAGAGAAGACTTCCATCAACCTCTTTCCACCTAATTGTACAGGGTTTTAACTCCCTTCAAAAGTTAGACTGGTTCAAAAGTCTCCTTCCAAAAAGACTTGAGTTTCATTTTTGGGCACCTGGTCAAAAGCTCAACGGGTTGTGATATCTCCCTACAAATAGATATTCTGGTGGCAGTCACTTGATCAAAAACCTGCTAGTGGATTCCTACCAGGGTGATAGAAGAGTGGATGTACCCAAGTTTAGGGGAACCACTATAAATTTCTTGTGTCGTTTGGTTGCACATTTTCTGTTTCTTTTGTTCTTGCTGTGTTTGTGATTGCTAGAATAGTTAGCCTATTTTCTTTTACATAACTATTATATGGTATCACTATTTTTACTCTAATATAAATTAAAAATAACAATAATTATTAATACTCTATTCACCCCCCCTCTAGAGTAAATCATATCTAACCCCTCCTTTCAATTAGTATCAGAGTGTGTTTGTTTGGTTGTACAAGATAACACTTGAACCAAGATCCAGTTAGATCAGATTTCCTCTTCTCAACTTTTCTTCTATCACAATGACACAGAAAAAGGATTATGCCAGCACCAGACCTCTAGTGTGCAACCTAAGTAAGTTTGCAATCTAGAAGGCAAAAATTAAGCTGTATATGAACTCTATTGATGAGGACATATTTAATTCCATTTTGACAGGACTTCCTGCAGCAGCAGCTGCTTCAACTTCTACCTCAATCACTTATGCTGCTCCACCACCTGAGTGGAAAGATTCACAGAAGAAAGCAAAAATTGCAGATGCCAAAGCAATGAACATATTGGCTCAAACCATGTCAGATGTCATCTTTCAAAAGGTGGCTGAATGCACCTCTACAAAAGCAATATGGGATTCTCTCAACCAGATGGTTGCTGGCTCAGCAGATGAGAGAAAGGATATGAGATCAGCTCTCATCTCACAGTATGAAAATTTCAAGAAAGATGAAGCTGAATCTGTCAGTGACATGTACAATAGATTAAGCTCTATCATCAGTGAGTTGAAGATCTTGGATAAAGACATCTCTCTCACAGAGGTGAATGACAAGATCCTAATGTGCATCCCAAGCTCATGGGACTCCAGGATCTGTCCAGTCAAAGAGGCCAGAAGCTTGAATGAGATTTCCACAGAATCTCTCCTAGGAAAGCTCAAATCATATGAGCAGTTGATCAAATCCAGAGAAGCTGTAGAACAAAGGAATACTCCACCAACAAGAAAGGAGCAAAATATAACGTTCAAAGCTGCTGAAGAGACTGAAGCTTCAACAGTCAATGAAGAATTGATGAGTCTCTTTGCCAAGAGATTCTACAAAATGACAAGAAAAGACTTCAGGAGAAAGTCATCCAGGAATGACAACAAGCCCAGGTATGACAAAACTCCTACTAAAGAAATAATGTGTTTTGGATGCAGGAAACCTGGACACTTCACCTCTGAATGCCCTGAGAATCAGAAAAAGGAGAGGATAAGCGAAAAAGACTCCAGGAGCAAGCACTACAATAGGCCTTCCTCCAACAAGCACAAAAGGAAAGAAAAGGGATTTGTTGCTGAAACCTGGAGTGACACAGAAGATGAATCCACATCTTCTAGCTCCAGTTAAGAGGAAGAAGAGACAAAGGCAAAGGAAATCTGCCTCATGGCTATCAATTCCTCTTGCAGCCCATCTGATGCTAAAGAAGAATCTGAAAATGAAGAAGTTTCAGAATCAGAAGCTGATCAGGTACTATCATCATTTGATTATAGTTCTGATAACTTTAAAATTGAATTTAAAACCATGTGGATAGATTTAATCAACTCTGAAAAAGTAATTAAACAACTTAGATAGAAACTAACTAAATAAAATAACCTAATGCTATAAAATGATAAGTTAAAAAATGAAATAACCTTAGCTAATGAACAAATAATAAAATTAAAGACTGAATTATGTGAGGCCAGGCAACTTGAGGAATCTCTCAATGGGAGAAGCCTTAAGCTGATGGACATAACAAGCACAGTAAATGCCAGGTTGAATGGCAAACTAGGCTTGGGTGCTTCATCAAGCCTACCCCCCTTAATTTAGAAAAATATACTAACAACACCAGTTAAATTTGTTTCTGAAAACGGAAAAGAAAAGATAGAAAATAATATTCCTAAATAAACAGATCTAAAACACAAGATTAAGAAAAAGAAAATAAGTAATAAGAACAATAATCAGAACTATGTTCAGCAGATTTCGTCGAACTTAGATCGACGAAATGTGTAAAGTTCATCGAACTCTAGTCGACGAACTCCAAACGCAAACATGTGCTATTATTATTCTCTGAACTACGATCGACGAAACCAGTATGGTTCGTCGACCGGAGATCGACGATATTGGGGCTCAAAAAATGAATATTTTCATTCTCTGAGTGGAGCTCAACGAACCCATCCCCATTCGTCGAACTCAGGTCGACGAACTCACCAGAATTCGTCGAACGCAGATCAGTATAACAAATATCTCAATCCTTTTGAAATCTATAATCCACCAAGAACATTTAATAATAAATTTAATCAATGGATTATCCCACCTAGGAAATATCATCCTTTAAGTTATAAAAGCCAACCTGAATACTCTTACATTTCTAGTTTTAGTTATGCGAAGAAAGAAGGACCCAAGGTAACCTGGGTCAAAAATGTCTAATCTGTTTTATTGCAGGAGAAAGACTGTTCTACCACAGAGTAACAGTGGTATTTGGACAGTGGTTGTTCCAAGCATATGACAGGAAATAAGGCAAACCTAACACACTACAAGGCAAAGTAAGGACCAAAAGTGATATTTGGTGACTCCAATTGTGGCCAGACTGAGGGCTATGGAAAAGTTAAAGTTGGAGCTGTCACCTTCAGGAATGTAGCTTATATAAGTGGACTGAAGCACAATCTCATCTCCATAAGTCAATTATGTGATGAATGGTTTCAGGTATCATTTACTAAAACCTCCTATTTTATCACTTCTTTGGACAATAGTGTAGTATTGACTGGCACTAGAATAGGAAATATTTAATTAGTTAACTTCCAATCAACCAAATCTGAAATCTTCCTATTTAATTCAACTAGTAATAAAATCACCTTTGGCATAGGAGATTAGGTCACGTTAACTTGAAAAATATTGCTAGATTATCTAAAGACAACCTTGTTAGAGGATTGCCTTCTTACCCCTATAAGAAGGAAAACCTTTGCAGGGCTTGTCAGTTAGGCAAGCAAACTAAAAATAGTTTTAAATCATTAAACAAAAGTGACTCACCTAGGATATTGTACTTACTACATATGAACCTTTTTGGCCCTATAGCAGTACAAATTCTAGGAGGAAAATCTTATAATTTAGTGATTGTAGATGACTTCTCTAGATTCACTTGGGTTTTCTTTCTGAGATCTAAGTCTTATAACTTTAAGATTCTTACAGATTTTCTCAAGATTATACAGATTGAGTACTCTACTCCAATTACATTGATCAGAAGTGATCATGGTACTGAGTTTGAATCTCTTCTTATGCAAGAGTTCTGTAGGAAGGTATCAGACAATGCTTCTCAGCTCCTAAAACACCAAAAATAGAATGGGGTTGTTGAAAGAAAGAATAGAACACTAATTGAATCTGCATGCACATTACTTGTAGATGATTATTTGCCCCTATCCTTTTTGGGCAGAGGCTGTAAGCACAACAAATTATGTGCTGAATAGAAGTCTTATACACAAACTTAAGAAAAAGACTCCTTATGAGCTACTGAAAGGGAAGAAACCTAAAGTAGATTACTTTAAAATTTTTGGATGTTTATGTTATATTCACAACAATAATAAGAAACATCTTAGAAAATTTGAAGCCAAGGCTGAAGTTGGAATTTTTCTTGGATATTCTCAAGTAAGCAAGGCTTATAGGGTTTATAACAAATCTACCTTAAAAATTGAAGAATCTATTCATGTTTCTTTTGATGAGACTAATATGTTTTACAAGGAGAAAGAAGCTTCTACCAGTAACTCTTTGCAGGTACCTCAACTTTGTGAAAAATTTGATGGCCTCAACCTTACTCAAAAGGTTACATCCCACTCCTCCTCACAAGTTGATGAAGAAAGTGAGGAAGATGATTTGGAAGTGGCTGAACTTACTCCAACAGCCAACATAATTCCACAAGAGGAATTAATTCCCCAGGTTGTTTCTGAACCAACTCCACCAACTGAACTTGTCAAACTTAGAGATCAACCAACATATCAAGTGATTGGAGACATATCAGCTGGTGTGCAGACAAGGCATCGACTCCACCAGGATATGATGCATGCCTGCTTCATATCTCAAATTGAGCCCCAATCCATCAAAGATGCTGAGTAAGATCCACACTGGATTATTGCTATGCAAGAGGAGCTCAACCAATTTGAGAGATATAGAGTTTGAGACTTAGTTATAAGACCCAAAGACTAGAGGCAATAAAGCAAGACTTGTTGCTCAAGGCTATATGCAAGAGGAAGGCATTGACTATGACCAGACTTTTGCACCTGTTGCCAGACTAGAGGCAATAATGATTTTCCTTGCTTATGCTGCTTTAAAGAAGTTAAAAGTCTATCTGTCAAAAGTGCATTTCTGAATGGAGAACTAAAAGAAGAGGTTTATGTTGAACAACCTCCAGGTTTTATCTCTTCATCTCATCCCTCTTATGTTTTTAGATTGCATAAAGCTCTCTATGGTCTAAAGCAAGCTCTAAGAGCTTGGTATGAGACCTTAGCTAGCTTTCTTTTAGAGCATAAGTTTTCTAGATGCATGGTAGATAGGACTTTATTTTTCAAGCATCATAATAATAAAATTCTTTTAGTACAAATATATTTAGATGACATTATATTTGGCTCTATAGATTCCAAACTATGGAAAAGGTTTTCCAACCTTATGCATTCTAAGTTTAAGATGAGTAGCATGAGTGAGCTTTCCTACTTCCTTGGCCTCCAAGTGAAGAAGACTCCTGATGACATTTTCTTATCTCAATCCAAATATGCTAAAGAGCTTATCAAAAGGTTTGGGATGGTTGATGCCTCAGCAAAGAAAACACCTATAGCTACAAATGTTGTGGTTAATTCTGATGAATAAGGGAAACCTATTGATCAGAAATTATATAGGACCATTGTTGGGTCCCTTATATATCTCACAGAAAGTAGGCCTGATATAATGTTTGCTACTTGTCTGTATACTAGGTTCCAGGTGAACCCTAAAAAATCTCATCTAATTTTCTTAAAAAGAATTTTAAGATATATAAAGAGTTGCCCAAATCTAGGACTCTAATATCCAACTGAGTCAGAATTTGAGTTAACTGGATACTCAGATGCTGACTTTGCTAGATGTAGAATGGATAGGAAAATCACATCAGGAGCATGCCAGTTCCTTGGTGCTAGACTTGTCTCCTGGTTTTGTAATAAGCAGACATCTCTATCTACATCAACAACAGAAGCTGAATATATAGTAGCTGGCAGTTGTTGTTCACAGATATTATGGATACAAAATCAACTCCTGGATTATGGATACAACTTAAATAATTCAACTCTATTCTGTGACAGTGCTAGTGCTATATCTATAGCACAGAATCCAGTGCATCATTCTAGGACCAAGCATATAGATGTAAGACATCATTTCATAAGAGAGTGTGTTGACAGGAAGAAAATTAATATTACCTTCATTTCCACTAATTTGCAAAGGGCAGATATCTTCACCAAACCCTTGGATGAGAAGAAACATCTATCCTTTATGAATCAGCTAGGCATGATGATTGGTGATACTTTAATTTAATTCTCTGTTTGTGGTCGAAGAATTTGCCAAAATTCGTCGAACGGAGCTCGACGAACTAAGGGAAGTTCTTGAGATATTTCGTCGACCTGAGATCGACGAACTCTCTGTGGAAGTCATTTTTCATCGACCTGAGATCGACGATCTGGCTTCAAAAATTTTTTTCGTCGACCTGAGTACGACGAAAAGTTTTTCCTTCTTCTGACTGAGATCGACGAACTCTTTTGTCAATAAAATATTTCGTCGACCCTAGATTGAAGATTTCTTTTGTTTCACAGGACGGAGTTTGTCATTTCATATTCTGACAAAACCTTATACCTAAGTTTTCTTTGACCTCCATCCCGCGCTTTCAGTTCCCTTGCACTTGATCTTTTTGTTTCCTTGTTGCAGGCGACTATGGCTATTCATGCAGGCGCTCTCGCAGGAATGAAGATTGACATGGGATTCGACATTGATTTTGAATCGTTTCAACACTCAGACCAGATCTTTCTCGATATTCTGTAGTTGTTTGAAGAACTGCACCTGAAGAACTTGATGACGACCAGAATGAAGATAGCCGCCATTGAAATCAGAGAATGGGTTTACACTTCATCAGCTCCAGATGCTGATACGATGGTTGGAACCATATCGGGTAACACCATCCCTCTAACCCTAGAAATTCTTACAGAGATTTTCGGATTGGTCAATGGAGATAAAGATCTTGAAATTGAATCATCTGAATTCGATGAGATGCTGACTTTGATGGGTTATTCTGGAGACAACCCCAACAAATTGCTGAAGAAACACTTGTCTACCGAGCATAAGTTTCTTGCAGACATAGTTGGCAAGTTATTATTAGGCAAGCATACCGCCCATGACCATATTACTAGACAACAGTTTCTAGTTATGTGTGTTGTAGTCAATAAGAAAGCCATTAATTGGGCTAGGATTCTGTTTAATCCGATAAGGAAGAAAAAAACTAAGAAAGAAGTGTGTTTTGGGAGGATTCTTGGCATCTTCCTTCAGGCAAAGGCCGTTGAATCACTGGTCGCCCCGACCATATTCATCAACGCCTCGAAGAGGCTTACCTGCGCCTTGTTTGGCAGGTGGGAGAGGAACCTCCCAAAGCCATCAAGGGATTCCTCCTCAAAGACTTCTAAGAGTACCAGGGTAGTTCGAGCCACTCCCCACCCTGTAGAGTATAATTCTATTCCTCCTCCTCCTCCTTCCATTCAAACTCTTTCCACATCCATCAAAAAAACCTCTATAGCTCCAGTTCATCAACCCACACCTACACCTACACCTCCTGCTTCCCCCTTCCACCATTCTTCACCAGTTCATCAACCTACACCTCCACAATCCCCCATTTCATCTCCAGTACAACACCAACAAAATTTAAAGAAAGCTCTTTCTCCAGATTCTGCTACTCCTCCTTTGTCCCCCCTTCCTTCTCATCTTGCAGATATACCTCCACTTCAAAATTTAACATCACTACCCTCATTCAAACTTCTTTCATCTCCAATCCATTCTTTATCTCCTCTAGATGAACTCATGACAGTCTGTTATCCCTCATCCTCTTCTGTCAATCCATCTATCTCTGCTCAAACCCCTCCAGAATTCATGGAGTTATCTTCACCCTCCATTTCTTCCATTTTGGAATCCATCACACCCCTACTTCAACAACTTATAGCAGAGGCCATTTCACCTCCTGTTTCTTCTATCTCCACCCTTGCTGCTCAGCTCTCAGCTCTCCCTATCCCTCCTTCTTCTATCAGGGGCCTGACTCCAGTTACTACTGAAACCAGGCAGGGGGAGATGCTCTGTAAAGAAGTAGCTCCAACAGTAACAGCAGCAGAAGCTCCAGCAGCAGCAGTAATAATAGTAGATGAAGACATTGTTGATACAGAGATTCCTGATGTAGAACTTGCTGAATTTTTTAATTAAGATTTTGAGTCAACTGAGTTACCTCTTTCTGTGGATATTCTTTATGGAAATTGTTTCATTTCTCCAGATCTTGAATTGAATTCAGTTCTTAATTCTTTTGATCTGTATAGAGACTGTCTTCCTTTTGTCTCTTTTCAGTTGTATACAGATATAGTTTTTTATACATCTCCTATCAGTTCAGATATATTACAGTAGATTCAGAATAGCTTTGAAGCTCTAGAGCCTAAACTTGTCTTAGTTCCAGAGGCTGAGCTTATCAAGGTGGCTGAGGATGAATTTTCTGAGCCCAAGGCTCTTTTTCCTCCCACTTTTGTTTTCTCCACCTCTCCATTGCCTTACATGGATGAGATCCTTGCTGAGGATATGGATCGGGAAACTGAAGAAGTTCCTGCTGAAGTCATTCCACCTCCAATAGTTCTTCCTCTAGTTGCTCATCCTCCAGCTGAAAATAAAGTTCCAAAGGAAGTTATTGTAGAGATTGATGCATTGTATGATAATCCACAAGGCTCTTCTGAAGATGATCCAGCTGATTATTCAGATTCTGATGATGGAAAGAAGAAAGTATTCAAGAAAAGAAAAGCTGCACCTAAAGCTGTCCCTAAGTCTAACCCTAATAATGACACTCCATACTATATTCTGTAGAAGATTACTCCTTATCCTGGAATGCCTCAGTGGATGTGGTTGTCCAAGAATGAGCAAAAAGAAAGGAAGAAGAAGAGAAGGTACAGGTCTTCTCCAAGACAATTCAGTAAATACCCTCCTCCTCCTCCTCCCTCTTCAGGCTCCTCATGCAATATCACTCATAAATCTGCTTCTGTGACCAGGACATATTAGAGAAATCCTAGGCACAGTAGTCAGCAATTCTCAGTAAGTAATCCTCCTCCAGACTCTTCCAAGAAAGTTCCTACTGAAGAATAAATACAGGACTCTAGTCCAAATAGGCCAGAGTCTCTTACCATTCCTTTTGTTGATCCAGAACAGGAGACCTCTGCCAAAATGGCTAGATTCCATGAGCTTATAAGACTTTCATAGATCAACAAAGCAAGAGCTGAAGGCAAGGACATTTCTCAATACTCAACTATGTCAGCCTTCAGAAAAGAAGAATTGAAAAGGTATGCAAAAGCTAATAAGTTCTTTAATATAGATGATTATATGAAACTCCACCCAGAGGCTATTGTCCCAAGAACATCATCACAAATTGTTATTGGAGCATCTGATATGTATATGTCAAAGAAAGAAGCTGCCAATCCAAATAGGGAAATCAAATTCAAACAGCCTGCTGAAGGATCAGATAAATACAAAGCCAAGCAGAAGAAATGAGTTTATTTATTATGTTGTTCCTATTTTCATTTGAACTCTATTTTTGTTTACATTATGAAGCACATACTGTAAATATCTGCTGAATTTTTATTTCTATCAGATATATTTTCTTTTACTTTATGATTGTTTGTTTTGTGTTGTATTAGTGACCTCCCCCAAATAGGGAGAGATTGTTGGATCCCTAGTTGGATTTAGGCTAGGTTCACTAATTTAGGCTGAGTCTGACCCAACATTGTATAGCCAGGGTCATGTCCAGTAGTCCTAGAGTTTAGGCTAAGTCCTGTTAGTTCTACCTCCTTGGACCAGCCAGCAAAGGACCTCAGAAGACTCAGACTTCGAAGATTTCAGAAGATAGTTTGATAAGTTTGAAATTCTTCGAACTCAGCTCGACGATCATCGATCTCAGATCGACGAACTCAAAGTTAATTCTCTGTGCTGAGCTTGATGATATTCGAGCTCAGGTCGACATTTAGTTTTCTTCGGTCAGATTCTCAGCTCGACGAACTCAGAATGCAGAATTGGAAAGTATTTCTCAGTTAGCAGTTCGCAGAGATCAGGTCGACGAACTGGAATTCTCTGGTCGACGATCTTGGATCTCAGGTCGACAAATTCCGTTAAGAGTTTGGCGTTTTCTGTCCCATTTCCAGAATGAGTTTTCTTCCTTCTGTTCCTTATTCTCTTATTTATTAGCAGTATTATTCTGAGTATTTAATGCACATATTCCCTTGGATATAGCCGTTATTGGCTGAATTAAATATGGTATTTATCAGAATAATTATTTACTTATTCTATCAAGGACAGTTGGGGAAACTCATAAATGCTTTTATTCCAGCCATTTTGAATTCTCCAGATCAGCCAACATTTAAGGAAATATTCAAATTCAATGGAGAATTTTATTTGGCAGAATAATAAAAGAGATTTTCTCTTTTCAAGGCAGATACAGACAAGAAAACAAAAGCACTGCATTAAGAATATTCAACCAGCAGACGACTCTTTTATTCTCTCTCAGTGTTTTTTATTCTTTGCCAATACTCAAGACTGAAGAAGAACAATCATAAGAAATCAAAAGTCTTCTTCATCTTCAGTTCCAGGAATCTACAGAAGCTTTCTGTTCAACATTCAATCTACTGGATTTCCTGGACATTGGCAGATCAAAGCTGAAGACCTACTCACCCTGAAGCAAAGCTTTTTCTTCCCGAACCTTCAACTTCTCGGGGGGGGGGGGGGGTGGGCTTTGACACTATCAAAATCCACACAGTCTTCTCAAGTTGTTTTTAATAAAGAGAAGACTTCCATCAACCTCTTTCCAACTCACTGTACAGGGTTTTAACTCCCTTCAAAAGTTAGACTGGTTCACAAGTCTCCTTCCAAAAAGACTTGAGTTTGGTTTTTGGGGACCTGGTCAAAAGCTCAAAGGGTTGTGATATCTCCCTGCAAATAGATATTCTGGTGGCAGTCACCTGATCAAAAACCTGCTAGTGGATTCCTACCAGGGTGGTAGAAGAGTGGATGTACCCAAGTTTAGGGGAACCACTATAAATTTCTTATGTCGTCTGGTTGCACATTTTCTGTTTCTTTTGTTCTTACTGTGTTTGTGATTGCTGGAATAGTTAGCCTATTTTCTTTTACATAATTATTATATGGTATCACTATTTTTACTCTGATATAAATTAAAAATAACTAAAATTTTTAATACTCTATTCGCCCCCTAGAGTAAATCAGATCTAACCCCTCCTTTCATGTAATACTAATTTGCTTTGTATGCATTCTTATAGAATATCCATGACAAGTGGCTCACACTCCACCCAGTCCCTCAAAGCGATCCTTGAGAGGGAAAAGCTGAGTGGAACAAATTATTTTGACTGGTACAGGAACCTGAGAATTGTTCTTAGGCAAGAGTGCATGCTCTATGTTTTCGAAGAGGTATCCTCTAATGAGCCTGCCAGCAATGCATCCCATGCTGATAAAGATGCTTACAAGAAGTATCTCGATGACTCCTTAGATGTCGAATGTCTCATGCTTGCGACCATGAACTTTGAGCTTCAGAAACAATACGAGAGTATGGGTTGCAAGGAAATTGACGAGCATCTCAAGAAAATGTTTCAAGGGCAAGCTCGTCAAGAGATATTTGACATCACCAAGGCATTGTTCTGGTGCAAGATGGGAGCTTGGGACCTAGTAGGGACTCACATACCCAAGATGATTGGGTATATCGAGAACCTTGAAAGATAAGGGTTCCCTCTGGGCCAAGAGTTGGCTATAGAACTGATCCTGTAATTATTGTCGGACAGTTATGAGAAATTTGTCTTGAACTATAACATGAATGAAATATATAAGACACTGCCCGAGCTCCTAGGCATGTTGCGAATTGCTGAGATTAATATGAAGACGGCTAAGCCTACTTGCCCCATACTGATAGTGCATAAAGGAAAGGGCAAGGACAAAGGATTCAAGAAGACGAAGGTAGGACCTAAGCTAGCTCTAGAGCCCAAATCTTCTGCACTGAAAATGAAAGGCTCAGGGAAAGAGGGAAAGTGCCACAACTATTACAAGGCTGGTCATTGGAGGAGGAATTTTCCTTCATACATTGAGAGTTTGCAAAAGATGAGGGCAGGTATGACTTCCGCTTCAGGTATTAATGTTATAGAGATAAACCTTTCTGCTCCTTTATCCTAGGTATTAGATACCGGATATGGTTCTCACATTTGTATAAATGTGTAGGAACTGGGAAGGAGAAGAATGCTGAGTAAAGGAGAGGTGGACCTACGCGTTGGCAATGGAGCAAGAGTTGCTGCTGTCACCGTAGGAGTTTACCGTCTTTCTTTGCCCAGTGAGCTTGTAATAGAATTAGATAATTGTTATTTTGTTCCTTCCATAATTAGAAACATTATATCCATTTCATGTTTGGACATGATGGTCTTTTATTTTATAATTAAGAACAATTGTTGTTCAATATTTAAGAATGATGTTTGTTATGGTGTAGCCCAAATATTTAATGGTTTATATGTTTTGAACTTAGACCATCAGATCTATAATATATAAAATACTAAAAGACTAAGAACGAATGACTCGAACCCTAAATACCTTTGACATTGTAATTTGGGCCATATAAATGAGAAACGTATATCCAAGCTCTATAAAGATGAGCTACTGGACTTATTTGATTGTGAGATATTTGAGAGATGCGAATCTTGTTTGTTATGCAAGATGACTAAGGTCCCTTTCACTGGCTTCAATGATAGGGCTGATGATCTCTTGGAAATAATACATAGTGATGTATGTGGACCCATGAGTTCTATGGCTAGAGGTGGGTACTTCTACTTTATTACATTTACTTAAGATTTTAGTAGATACGGATATATGTATCTTATGAAGTGCAAATCCGAAACCTTTGAAAAGTTCAAAATGTTTAAAAATGAAGTAGAGAACCAATTGGGTAAGAAGTTTAAAGCGCTCCGATCTGATCGAGGTGGCGAATACCTAAGCCATAAGTTTTGTGATCATCTGAAAGAGTGTGGTATTGTATCACAGCTCACTCCACTTAGAACACCACATCATAATAGCGTGTCTAAGCGAAGGAATCGTACTTTGTTAGATATGGTGCGATTGATGATGAGTCATGCATATCTGCCCGTTTTCTTTTGGGGATTTGCTCTAGAAAATACTGCTTTAACACTAAATCACGCTACAATGAAAGAGGTTCTAAAGACACCATATGAGATATGGACTGGGAAGCATCCTAGTATGTTGTTCATCAAGTTTTGGGGCTGTGAGGCATATGTGCAACATCCAATGCCTGACAAGCTGGAACCAAAGTCAGATAAGTATTATCTTGTGGGGTATCCTAAGGAAACTAAAGGGTACTATTTTTACCTACAGTTTGAGGGCAAAGTGTTTGTCACAAGGACATGTGTCTTTCTTGAGAAATAGTTTTTAAGTAGAAAGACTGCTAAGGTAGAACTTAAAGAAGTTTAAGAACCACAAACAGCGAATGAACTGGAATTGGAACCTGAGCAAGGACTACAAGTTGTTGTAGCTGGAGAGCCTGCTCAAGAAACACAAGTTCCACGTAGATCTGGTAAACCAAGGTTTGAGCCTGAGATATATGGATTTCTCATATCTCAAATAGGAAATGTGTTGCTTATGGATCATGATAATGAGCTAGCAATCTACCAAGAGGTTATGAGTGGACCAAACTCCGAGA
The DNA here is from genome assembly GCA_039513925.1 of Platanthera zijinensis. NCBI lineage: Eukaryota > Viridiplantae > Streptophyta > Magnoliopsida > Asparagales > Orchidaceae > Platanthera > Platanthera zijinensis. Next base: position 82,904,107 of record CM077094.1, read on the forward strand.
ACTGCTTGAGGCCATGAAATCTAAGATGGACTCCATGTATGAAAACCAAGTATGGACTTTGGTGGAACAAACTGAAGGGGTAAGACCCATAGGGTGCAAGTGGGTCTTCAAGAAGAAGACCGACATGGATGAGAATGTACAGACATTCAAAGGGCGTCTGGTGGCTAAGGGTTTCAAGCAAATTCATAATATTGACTATGATGAAATTTTTTCCCCTGTTGCTATGGTTAAGTCCATCGGCATTCTGCTTGTTATTGCTGCGTATTATGGCGACGAGATCTGGCAGATGGATGTCAAAACGACTTTCCTAAATGGAAACCACCTTGAGGAAGTGTATATGACACAACCCGAGGGTTTTGTATCTCTAGGTGAAGACACAAAAATATGCAAGGTACAGAGATCCATTTATAGATTGAAACAGGCTTCTCGAAGTTGGAATCTTTGTTTCGATGAAAAGATCAAAGAGTTTGGTTTTATCAAGAACGAGGATGAACCGTGTGTTTACAAACAGATTAGTAGAAGCATATATGTCTTCCTGATATTGTATGTGGATGACATACTACTTATCGGGAATGACAAACTGACCCTGCAAGTTATTAAGAACAACCTAGGGGACTGCTTTCCAATGAAGGACTTGGGTGATGTGACTTATATACTAGGTATTAAGATCTATAAAGATAGATCGAAGAAGTTGCTGGGTTTGACCCAAAGTACGTACATTGAAGAGGTGTTGAAACGGTTCAATATGCTTGAGTCTAAGAAAGGATTCTTACCCATTTGTCATAGTGTGAGTCTCTCTAAGGACCAGTGTCCTAAGTCTTGTTAAGATAAGGTCCGCATGAAGTTGATTCCATATGCTTCAGCAATTGGGTCAATTATGTATGTAATGATATGTACTAGACCCGATGTCTCTTATGCCTTGAGCATGACTAGCAGGTATTAGTCTGATCTCGATGAAAGTCACTGGATAGCCGTCAAGAACACCTAAAGTACTTGAGAAGGACTAAGAATACATTTTTGGTATTTGGTAGAGAGGAAGAGCTCGTTGTAAAGGGTTACACAGATGCTACCTTTCAAACTGATAGGGATGATTCAAAGTCTCAGTCAGGGTTTGTGTTTTGCCTAAATGGAGGTACTATTAGCTGGAAGAGTTCCAAGCAGGAGATAATTAACGATTCAACAATTGAAGCCGAGTATATCGCTGCCTCAAATACAGCGAAGGAGGCTGTATGGATTAGGAAATTCATCGGCAAGTTATATATAGTTCCTAATTGTTCATCCCGTAGATCTCTACTATGACAATAACGTTGCAATTGCACTTACTTCGGAACCTAGATCTCATCAGCGCTCCAAGAACATACTTCGGCGATTCCATCTAATTCGAGAGATTGTCGATCGAGGAGATGTGAGCATATGCAAAGTGCCGACTGAGGAGAACATTACAGATCAACTGACAAAGCCTCTCGCACAGAGAAAGCATGATAGTCATGTTAGATCAATGGGTATACGATACCTGAATGATAAACTCTAGTTTGAGACTTTTGGATTGTATGTTTGTTGGATGTAAAATATTTCATTTGATGAATAAAAGTACTAAATACATTTAATTTATATATTTTGACAAGTTTTTTTATTGTGTAATTATTTCTATTGTGATATAGTAGTAAAGTGTATAAATGTCCTCAGAGTATTTGCTTCTATAGGTCAAGTTGTGACTTTAAGTGAGAACCTATGATCTTAGAAGCTTCATTCTTAAAAGTGTAACGTCTCGATTTGTGCTAGGCCCCTCGTGCGCGCTTTTGAGTTAGGAGAGCTGATTTAGGCTCAGAGAGTGCATGCGATCAGGCTCGCACTCGTGGGGAAAAGAGAAGTTGGGCCTGTGTAGGAAACGGGTAGAGACACGGGCGTGTCCCTACCCGTGTGCATCTGCCATAACTTAAGTGGTGCTGGGTGGTCTTGAGAATGGAGTTGGGTGCCTGTTTTGAGTATGATACGGGTAGAGACACGGGCGTGTCCCTACCCGTGTGCCATGGCGTTGAGTGGCATGGTGTTGATTGATAAGTAGGATTTTCTAGAGAAGGACACGGGTAGAGACATGGGCGCGTACCTACCCGTGTGCCGTGGTGTTGAGTGGCATGGCATTGAGCGATGAGCAGAGAAGGACACGGGTAGAGACACGGGAGTGTCCCTACCCGTGTGCGTTGAGGCAAGATCAATGAAGTGTGTCCCGAGCAGGACACGGGTATAGACACGGTCTGAACCACTACCGTGTCACCTGAACACAGGTACAGAAACAGGCGTGTAAGTACCCGTGTATGTGTATAAAGCGACAGTCGAACCGTTGACGCCGTTTCGCCCGAACAGGACACGGGTAAGGACACGGGCGTGTCCTTACCCGTGTCACTTCTAAATTAAAAGGCAAAATGAAACCCTAGTCGTTTTCATTTTCTTCCAAGCCACATCTTCTGGAGAAAACTTTTGGAGGAGGGAAGAACTTGCTGGATCCAACCAAACTCCGTGAGGAATCGCCACCGCCGCCAAGGAAAAGGGATGTCAACGAGGAGAATGATAAGATCCATGGCCAGAAATGGTGGAACCACTGGAAATGAGGTGAGCTTCCTCCCCTCTCCCTTGGTGCTAGATCTATAGCTATTCTTAGGAAAGACATCGACTCAAATGAGTCTTGATGTGGGAGATGAAGGTTTCTAGGAGGGCAATGCTAGAACTTGTGTTCTAAGGTTTAGTCATCTTCAACCTCCCCTTCCTTCAAACTGATGATGGGGGTGGTTACGTGAAGAGGAATGACCTTAAGAGGGTGAATAAGGGTGGATGAACTTCTGGTTGTGATTTGGGAGGATCGGCCTGAGGAAGAAGATGAACCGACGCCATTCATTCCGACTCAAGATGCGTGCAGAAATCTATATTCTGCACGCAGCGACCCTCTTGGCTATCTTCAGGCAAGATATGGCCAGATCTGGGCTTTCGACTAAACACGAAATTCGTAGCGCTTGGAATTAACTTTCCAACAAGTGGTTACACGCCTTCAGGTGAAGTCTGTAGCCACAAGAATGTCTGATCGAAGTAGAGGGCTATCAGACTAAGCGTACAAAAATTATATTCTGTACGCAGCAGGCTTTGGAGCCAATTTAATGTGTGATACAGTCTGATCTGGGTTGCAGACTGAACATAAAAGTTGTAGCCCATGAAAAGACCTTTCCATTGAGGGGTTACACGCACTCACCGGATTCCTGTAGCCACAGGAATCCTAGGTTGAAGTTGCTGTCCAGCAAGTGTTCTGCACCTAAAATTCCTGGGTTAGTGTATAATTGGGTTTGGACTCGGAAGAGGTTTTGTAACAATTCGCCGTTAAGTTGTAGGCGAATCATAATATGCCTAATTATGATAATTTAACGCATGATGAACTTGTTGGATAGACCCCACGTAAATAGATGGTGAAATAAAATGTGGTTGAACAAAACGACTTGGTGGGGTTAGTGAACGAATGGTAATTAGTCGTTTAATAATAAGATTTACTAAAGCTTGGGTAATTGTTCGATGCTGGTTGTTATGAATATGTGTTGTTGATAATCGGATGATTAACTCATGTGCACACGAGTGATTGGGTTGGTAAAAAAATTGTCGTTGATGTCGTAAGAAGAGTCATAAATGGACGGTTGGGCTTGGTCCTCGGTGTTCATGTCCTGAGGCTCCATCCGGGCCAAGTGGATGATTGGGCTTGGTCCTCGTGCTCGTTTCCGAGGATTTTTCCATACCACGATGTGGTTGTATTACATGCGATGTGAGTCGACACGCGATATCGTAATCCCGGGTTAAGGATAGTGTGGAAGGTCTACGGGCTCGTTAATCATCACACCGATGGGGGTTGACAGATAGACCTTGGGTGGTTGGGCTTGGTCCTCGGTGTTCACATCCCAAGGATCCTTCCGTGCCAAGTGAATGGTTGGGCTTGGTCCTTGTGCTCATTTCTGAGGCTCCTTCCGTGTCACACCATAGGCCAGTTCGGGGCTAGGATCTCGGTGCACATCTACCCGAGACACCCGCTGAGCCGTAGTACGCATGTGAGCTCCGCTGTTGTGTTCTTAGCATTTAGGCGTACGGAGGCCTAGGCCAGGTAGTGTGGATACCAGCCTAGTAGTGGAGATGCCTGCTCCACTGTCACCATCTTGCCACGACGGATGACGCCTGAGATGTTAGCTACCCTCTCAAAATGTGGGAATTACAAGTCTGCGTCAACATAGCGAGTGCATGTGCGTGATTATGGGAGAGTCATTGTATTGCATACATGTCAATAATCTTCATTGCATACACAAGATCCTCATCGTATAAGTTTGTATGGGTACTCCTATACGATGAGTTACTTACTGGTGAACGATCCTCAACTTATATGTTTGTATGGGCATTCATATAAGTTGAGTTACTTTCTGTTATAATATTATACTCTCATGCTGCTGTAGATGGTAGAATTGCTAGAATAAAATGTTGCTCATTTGTTACACTACTTTAAATACATAATGATGTTCAGTCTATACCACCTGCTTGTACCTATGTTTCATATATATTGTACCCTCTTCCTTTCTCCTCCAGGTACCGACCTATCAGTCGCAACTGCTCTGTCAGTGGTTGGGACATATTGTTCGGGCCGCAACAATACCTTTCGGAGTGACGACACATGGAATACGTCATGAAGATTCTCTAGCTCCGGCGGTAACTCCAACCGATATGCTAACGGGCCAATCCTTTCCAATATGATGTAGGGCCCGACGTACCTTGGGCTGAGCTTCTTCACACCGCGTACCAGAGATACTTCATGTATCGGCCTGATCTTTAAAAATACCTTGTCGGCCACTTGAAATTCCACCATCTGGTGCTTTGCATTATAATATTTTGCTTGGCGACTTTGAGCCTCGAGCATGCGGTCCACTGTCACCGTCTGGCCATGAGGGTTGATGCCTGAGAGGTTAGCTACCTGCTCGAAAAGTAGGAACTACAAGTCTGTGTCGACATAGCGAGTGCATGTGCGTGATCATGTGTGAGTCATTGCATTGCATACATATCATTACACTTCATTGCATACATAAGATCCTCATTTTATAAGTTTGTATGGGCACTCTTATACGATGAGTTACTTACTGCTGAACGATCCTCAACTTATATGTTTGTATGGACATTCATATAAGTTAAGTTACTTTCTATTATAACATTATACTCTCATGCTCCTGTAGATGGTAGAATTGCTAGAATAAGATGTTGCTCATTTGTTACACTGCTTTATATACATAATGATGTTTAGTCTATACCACCTGCTTGTACCTATGTTTCATATATATTATACCATGTTCATTTCTCCGCCCGGTGCCGAGGAGTCACCGGGGGAGTGGATGTGAAGCCACTTAGTCTTTATGACTAACAGTTGCTACGTCTTCCTTTTTAGATGGAAACCCCGTAAGTGGAGCAGTAGGTTATGCAGCCGGACAGCCAGGTCAGGACGATAGGGCCTGAGGGGACAGTACCATCGCTACCGTCTGTTACAAATGTGAGTGTGAGAGGTTTTTGTTGTACCCCTTTTGGGGAAAAACTATTCACGTACTCTAATATTAGAAGCTTGTTGTACCTTCTTTACTTATGATTTTATGGACTATATGCTTTGTATGGATTTGACTTCTGTGTTATAATTTGGTTGGGTTGGCAATGAATGCTATTGGTTGTAGCCGGTAGAATAGGCGTCTTGTGGTATAGGCTAGCTCGAGTGTTAGTGCTACCGCAAGGAGGCTATTTTGGGCATAAGACCCCTCTCGTACCGTGTTTTGTGTTCCGGGAGGGGGGGGGTCTTACAAAAAGTCCCTGGTCATTTTATCATCTTAGAAGCTAAGGTAGATGATGATACCTTCAAGACTAGCATGTGCGTTGACTGATGACCCGTCCTCACAGGTTATGATATTGTGATATCAAGTCATCACATGGGTGCTTATTGTGAACAAGTTGTACTGGACAGAGCCACCATGAGAATACCTTGTGGATGGTTATATGAGCGTGTCATTAGTATAGCTCAAGTGGCAATGGTGTTTGTGGTTCTTTGACCAGAAGTCACAACACTCACTGAGTGAGGAAGAGCGTGCTTTGATGCTATCAAAAGTCAAGCCTTGAGAAAGTTGGATGATAAAGATGGTTATTGGGTACGTTACGAATCATTTGAGTGTTTGCGTGTGAGTAGAGATGAGATTTGTCCTCCTATATGAAAGGAGTTGCATCCATGGGCCCCTTGATGGAATGTGACTGAGAAATGCACGAACATGCTTGGTTGAGTCAATATATGATATTGGACTCACACATTTCTGGAAGTCCATTCTAGATCAAGAAAACTTGGATTGAATAATTATGAGGGTGATACGATCTGTACCTCTAGTTCTATCCGGATGTAAGGGACGAAGGGACATGAAAACACTGATATATTAGTCACAATGGCTTTTGAGTTTTAAACTCTTATTGCTTGGGGAGCAATGATGCATTGCTAGATGCCGCTCATTATTTGTGAAGCTTTTGTTTGTTACTTTCAAGATCAAGTGGGAGACTGTTGTTTCTACCATGGTGATATGGAAGTGATCAAGCATGTTTCCTTACTGCCAATGCAATATGAGCCTATGGGGTCGCACATAAGAGCTATGGAAAAGTTGGATAGGTTTGTGTTGGCCTTGCTCATATGTGATATGAGTGAAGGACTAATCCTATGACAATCTATACATGGTGGAATTTCATTTCGGGACCTTCATTGTGAATGTGGATCGACCTGTATGAAGTCGGCATGAGCTAAAAGGAAATTCGTCAAGTATTGGTAAGGTGTTTTGACGAAAGGTCTCGATTCGTCGAGTATCGTCGAGGCCCCTCGCCGATTCATCGAGTATCGTCCTGGTAGATCGCTAATTTGTCGAGTATCGACATGGCTCCTTTACAATTCGTCATGTATCGTCATGTTCACTCGTTGATTTATCGAATATCAGGCTGGTACCTGCCGAATTCTGCTTCGACCGGTTTATTTATTCTATGTGCGGTTTTCTGCTGGTCTGCGGGTATCGGTCTTCTTGGTTCGCTGTATAAATAGGTTTTACAATTGAACCGAGATGACAACTGTTCATTCCCGACCTAAATCGCAAAGACGACGGCGTATCTCCTCGCGACGGAACTTTTCTGCATCCGCGATTGTCGCCGTTGATCCTGCCGACCACCGCTTGTCGCCGCCGACTGTCCGCCATCCCTATCTATAGCAGGAAAGTGTTTCCAAGGCGTTGGTGTAGGGAACGTCCGGAATCGGAGATCTCCACGAACTAACGCTTTCCTACGCACTACACGTCGTAGATCTACCGCACCTACACAGCACCTATCGCCCACAATAGTTCTCGTCGCAAGAACGCAGCGCAAAATAACAAGGAGGAATGGTCGACTCGAAAACAACGATCGGAAATTTGAGTCGGAGTATTCCCCAAGAAAACACAAAGGTTGCCACTCCTTTTAGAGAGCAAGACCAAGGCTATTGGCCAAGATCCGCTCAAGCAAATAGGATCCACCCGATCCGGAATTAAAAAGCCAAGCAACGGCGAATTCGATTCAAAACTTGCAGCGATTAAATTAACTTTGCGGAGAAAACGATTTGCGAAAACCACCACAACTACTTAGAGAGTCACACAAGGAGAGGGAAGAGTTTACCCAACCGGGATGAAGTTTTCACACAAGATAACGGTGGGAGAATCGCTCTCTCCACGGATCCACCGGCGTCACACCGAAGGGATTGCTACCTTCTTCCCGGAGTCGCACCGAAGAAAGCCGCGCCGGAGTCGCTCCGAACGGATGGAGGAAGCAAAAGGGGGCCGACGGCGTCACACCACAAGCAAGGGGAAGAGGGGGGCGGCGGCTAGATGAAGCCTCCTCTCTTGGCCGAAATTTGCAAGGCAAAATTAGGTTTCTTCTTTTCTAATTATCTCATAACAAAGCCTCCTTATATAGGAGTTACAAACAAGCCTTAACCATTCATGATGGAGATGTAATCTCATCCATCCGAATGGCTAAATGCACACCAACATTAAAATTGTTCAAAATTAAAAATAACAAAACATGCAAATGAATATAAAATTATCACTAAACATGGGATAATTTTATATTCTAAATATGAAATAAAGTTTTCCCTAAAAAAATAAATAAGGCTAATTCTTTGCAGTGGATGAAGCACGCCGCGGGCGGAAGTTATAGCGTAGCCTTCCGTTAGCGTCCTCGTGCCGCCTCACGTCCTTGAGTTATATGGCCTTATCAATCGGATCAACATCAGCATCGTCAGCATCGTCATCAAATGGTGGAGGAGAGGCCACGCCATCAATCCTCCCTTGCTCAAATCCACGCATCTCCGTTGCGTGGTCCAAGCGATAGCGGTGAAGGAGAGCGGCATCCAAACTGTGCAGCTCCGTCTCGAGTACCCAAGAGTCATCCAAAGGGGGTCGATCTCGCCAACGGATGAGAAAGCGGTGGGTGTCGCCATCAGCAGTGGTAACAGTTTCAGCATCAAGTATCATCTCTGGAGTGGAAAACGTCCGTGGAAACCTGGGGAACATATTAGTAGTAGGCAGGAAAGAAGGCAACTTACCATCCGATGATATACCTGTGGGGACCGAAGGAGAGAGTTCATCCGTACTACCACTCCCCAACCCATGAGAATTTAGAGTGGGAGAAGAAGACGACAAAGAAGTCAACTCTTGTGGTGGTGACACAAACATCGTTAAATCCGAAACGTTAAAAATGGGGGAGATACCCCAATCAGCAGGCAAGTCCAAAACGAAAGCGTTGTCACCTAACTTTTTAACAATCCGAAAAGGGCCGGCGCGCTTTGGTGCTAACTTTTTAACGGTGCCAGTTGGCAAGCGTTCGGGAACCAAACAGACTAAAACTAGATCGCCAATTTTAAAGTTTGATACTCCCCTATGTAAATTAGCGTGCGCCTGATAAGAGTCGTATTGCGTAGTCAAAGTGGCCCGTATACGTGCATGTAAATCATGGATGTGCTGGGCGAAGGATTGTGCAAACTGACTTGCCTTGTACGTTGGGGGCAACGACACCAAGTCAAGCGGCACAGGAGCCTTATATCCGTGGACAATCTCATTCGGCGACAAACCCGTAGACCTATTCTTGGAATTATTGTAGGCTAATTGGGCATGGGGAAGGAGAAGATCCCAAGTGCTCTTGTGATCACTCACAAGGCATCGTAACAAATTTCCTAATCTCCGATTAACCACTTCCGTCTGCCCATCAGTTTGGGGATGATAGGCGGAGGAAAACAATAATTTTGTGCCCATTAATATCCAAAGAGTTTTTCAAAAATAACTAGTGAATTTTACGTCCCTATCCGAGACTATGGTCTTTGGCACTCCACGGTGACTAACGACTTCTTTAAAATATAATTTAGCGACGTGAGACGCATCATTTGTCCTACTGCATGGGATGAAATAAGCCATCTTTGAAAACCTATCCACCACTAAAAAAACTGAGTCGTGACGACGTAGAGTAATGGGGAGGCCTAATACAAAATCCATACTAACGTCTACCCAAGGCATGGAGGGAATAGGCAAGGGAGTATATAATCCAACGTTGGTTTTACTTCCCTTAGACACCTGATACATGCGGCAGCTACTCACTACCTGCCCCACCATAACCTTCAGTTTTGGCCAATAGAATTTGTCCTCGACTAGCGTAATGGTCTTATCTCTACCGAAGTGGCCACTCAACCCTCCGCTATGCAATTCCCATATGATATGTAGTCGTAACGATGACTGCGGGATACATAGCTTCCCGTTCCTAAACAGGTAACCGTCCTTGATAACGTATGCAGATATCGTGGAGGGGGAACTATCCTGGGCAGATAAATAAAAGTCCTGGAAGTCAGGACACGTAGCATACTCATCCTTGATCCGCTCAAATCCTACAACATGTACTTCCATAGAGGTGAGTAAAATAGTAAGACGACTAAGGGCGTCTGCGACTCGGTTATCAGCTCCCTTAAGGTGTTTGAGATTAAACGTGTAGCCTTGTAAGAAAGCTACCCACTTAGCGTGTCGTGGGCTGATCTTATGCTGGCCGTTGATGAAACGTAAAGCCTCATGATCGGAGAGGATCACAAACTCCTTGGAGAGGAGATAGTGCCTCCAATGGTGTAGACATCGGACTACAACATAAAATTCCCTATCGTAGTTTGAATAGTTCAACTTAGGACCGGACAACTTCTCGCTAAAATAACTAACGGGATGGCCCTCCTGGCTCAAGACACCTCCAATCCTTACCCCAGACGCATCACGTATGAGCTCAAAGACTTTAGAAAAGTCAGGTAGACGTAAGACAGGTGCCTCAGTCATAAGCTCCTTTATTCGTTCAAAGGCATAAGTGGCGGACTTCGTCCATGTAAACTCTCCCTTCTTCATACAGTCGGTGATAGGCGCCATAATACTACTGAAGTCTCGTATGAAACGACGATAAAACGTGGCTAACCAATGGAAGCTACGTACCTCACGTAGGGTGGTTGGCACGGGCCAGTCCTTAATGACCTGAACCTTGCCCGGATCAACTCGAATACCCTTAGAACCGACTATATAACCTAAGAACTCTACCTCCAAGGCATTGAAAGTGCATTTCTTAAGATTGAGAAATAAGGTCTCTTTCCGCAGGGTGGAAAGGATCACTCTCATGTGGGAGATGTGCTCGGTAGTAGAGGTGCTATAAATCAGTATATCGTCAAAGTAGATGACAACGAACTTCCCCATGAATGGCTGAAATACATGCGTCATCATCCGGGAGAAGGTACTAGGGGCATTGGATAACCCAAAGGGCATCACAAGCCATTCGTACAGACCATCCTTTGACTTAAACGCCGTCTCCACTCGTCGCCCTCTCGTATCCTAATCTGGTGATAGTGTAAGATCCTCCCCCTTACCAAGGGAGCCCTGATCTTACGCCCAGAACCGCCGCCTTACGGTGACACTAACTCACGGATTAGTCGACACCGCAAGATGCCGATCCTGCCAGCTAGTACGATCATAACCTGTTCGGCTAATATGAGAAACAGAAGTAAAGTATATAGTAAGCAAAACTACATAAGTCCACAGCCACAGAGTACATATCATATAAAAGAATGATGAGTACATAAATATAGTCCACAATGAGTACAACAAAAGAGTGAAATAAGGGCTTACACCCAGTACATCATATCAAATCACTCTCTCTCACAAATCTAAAACAGCGGAATCTATCATCTCAAATCATCACACCTGAACATGTGCTCCAGTAGTAGTAGTCGGCATCTGCTCCTCAAGTCCTGCCTCCTCGTCGTGCTGGTCCATCTCCTCGAGCTCCTAAAAATAGTATGGTCACCGACCATTAGTCAAAAAGACTAAGTCGTTTCCTCCACACCTCGCCCCGTCGCTCTTAGGCACCGAGCGGGAGGAAGAAGCGGAGGACAACAAGGGGTAGCAAAGGTGGAAGCAGGTGACAAGAGTATACTAGTAGTTGTAATAAGTATAGTTATCCTACTCTAGCAGTTCTAAGTAAGTAGTACAAGTAAGTAAAACAGTACTGTAAAAGAAAGAACTGAAAGTAAGAGCAGGAAAGTAAGTACTGAAAAGTAAACTATCTACCATCACAGACGTACCTTAACTTATAAAAATGCCCATACAAATTTATAAGTTAAGGTTTCCAGGAATTGTAACTTATCATATAAAAGAGCCCATACTAATTTATATGATAAGGATCTATGATTGCGTATGCCCTAATATGTATGAATGATTATGATGCAATTTATGTAGCAGGCAAGTGCAACTCACACACAACGACTCCGTGATCACAGACCTTTAGTTCCCACTTTTTGAGAGCTTGCATCACTCTCGGGTACTACCGTTGTGGCTACGGCAACAGTGGAGCGGGCTCTCCACTTCTAGGTGGGTATAAGCACTACCAGACCTAGACCCCTCTCATACGCCTCTGTACACGTCCCAGGTGCACTCTAGAGTCTTGCGTACGTATTTTGCTGACTACCCGTCAGTCTTGTAGGTCGAGTGTACGTCTTCGGGGATTCCGCAGTATTATATGTATAGCATACTGGCCCCTCCACCCGTACCCCTCGCCCGAGTCATCGTACTGCCATCGGTGCATCGACTGGCCAGTCCCGCCTGACTCGCCACTAATTTTATACACATGCAAGGTATTAATCTGAGCTTCCTGCTCGTATTGATATTGCTAACACATTCCCTCCAATCCCATTTGGGTGAGCAAGTGCTTGTATCCCTCCAACCTTATGAAACAGGTGAGCAAGCCACTCGTATCCCTCCAACCCGGTTAGGATGAGCTCATTACTTGCATCCCTCCAACCTTATGAAACAGGTGAGCAAATAATCAACGGACTCCAAGTCTCTCCAACCCGGCTCCGTGATAAGAACAAGTACAGTTTTACCTAGTCTATTAGGCAATTCTTGTCTACTGGTTATTATACTTAGTGATTTAGGGGTTAATCCCAGGACTGCCCAAGGTATGCCCATTGAAGGGGTCTCGAAGGCACTAGGAACTACGATGGGATGACAAGCCCAAAGTTCCCTTTCGCAAGGATAATTACTTTTAGTTGATGTCTACCCAAGATCCGCTACCAACTCTCATTGTTACTTTAGGACTAACCTAATGACTTAAGTTATCATTAATGGGAGGGCGACGGTCTTCCGCCGGTCTCCGCTCTAGTGGTTACCCCAAGAACTTGCACTTTTTACTCTCGTCACTAAGACGACACTAACCACCAGGGTTATATTCCCAACCATATTCACTAGCTCAATTGTCGATCTATCCCCTGGTGGTTCTAAGGTATAATCTAATTTTACTATGCGCAGCCCATGACCTAATACCATCCCGAAATCGAACTTCTAAATCCTTGGGCCAACAGACCCCAAATATTTATCCTAGGGTGGTATGGACTAATTAAGTGAATGTATTGATTTCCATAATTTTCCTAGGTCATTAAGGCCTTTAATTAAATCCTTTAAATCATTCCCTAGGTCATTTTACACATGAAGTGGTATCAATTAAAATCTACTGACCTAAGGGAATTTTCCTGAGTTGCAAATGAGTAAACTATTACTGTCTACAAGATCTCATAATTTCCATTTTTATATTTCTATTTATCCTATAATTAATATAGATTCTACATATTTATCATTTTCCAAATGAAGTATAAGAAATATATTAACCAAAATCCCAGGAAAATTACTGAGAATATATATCACTACTTTATGACTAATGGAAGAGTTTCATCAAATTCTACACTGTAGTGACCTATCAAATTCCATTCTTAATTAATTACCAAAATGCCATTAAGCTAACTCAATAATTGAAAGTGCATCCAAAAATTCTGAAATAATTCCACAAGGCTAATATCACAATTATACAACTATAGAAATATTTCTACAATTTTCCAACATGAAATTCCACCAAATCATAATTAAATACAAAAAGGGTAAGATAGTAATTTCAAGGTTTTTGCTCCAATAGATCTCAAATAGAGATATAAAATTTTCCTAAGTCAAATAAAACATCATTCTTTGACTTTACTAAATTTGGGAATTTCCTTTTTATCAAAATCTATTTTTCCAATTTATTTTCAAAAAGGACCTATGTTTTGAAAATTCCAAATAATGGGATTTTTGATCCCAAAAATCCCATAATTAATTCTAGGGGTGGTTTATGCCCTAATTAATCACTGGAATAAATTACATGTTTTTTTTATGCCTCAACTAGGCTGAATACTTAGTATATCATTTTTGGCTAAATGCACCCCGAGCCTAAGTAGTTCAATTCTTGCATGTGGGTCTTTCCCAACATGACTTGTTCCAATTTCAGAAAAATTTCTACCACTGGTCTATATGGTCCCTAAGGGCCAGCACCAAAATTTGGGGCCATTTGGAGTTAGCTAACTCCAAGAATCACCTAGTTAAGCCCTAGGGGTATTTTGGTAATTTACCCATGTTTTATTTTCCAATCAAGCCCATTTTTGGGCAGGGCCTAAATATGCCCTAATTATACCTCTGACCAAAATCTCAGGTCAAGGGGGCTTCTGGTTTGACTTGGGCAGCCCTTTAAAATTCTGCCAAATTGCTATTTGCAGCCCAAGCCAAATCTTATTTCTCAAACTTGCAAGTGAGATTACTCATCATGCAGTGAATCAATTTAGCCCAAATTTTAACCATGTGTCTAATATACCCATGAGAGGGTGCCACCAAAATTTAGGGCCTATTGGAGTTGGAGAACTCCAAAAATCACATTTATTTACTTTTGGGTATTTTTGTAAAAACTATAGCAAAATGTTCCCCAAAAATTCTGATGTTTGGGTAGGACCTAGATATGCCTAAGACATGCACATGACCAAAATTTCAGGTCATGAGGCTTACCGGTTTAGCATGGGCATTCAAATTAAAATCTGCCCTAGCCTAGGACCAGCCCTAGGATAATTGACCTACAGGACAGACCACTAGGTCAAAACCCATGATTAATGTGGCATTTGAAAGTTAAGACCTAGGGCTACATTTTCTATTCAGGGATCCTGACTTATAAGTGTCTCTAGGTGCTCTAAATTATACATGCAATTTAACTGAAAATATGTGACAGATTGTTACTATTCATATATTTCATTTCATACATATAAAATGATTTGCACGGATCTTAAAGCACAATTGGACGGCATCCTATCGTCTTCCCCAACAAACCGACGGCCTGGATTGGATCTTCCTGGGCCACTTTGCGGGCCCTTTTGCGGCCAGATGAGGCGGCGCCAAGGCCGGCCAACTGTGCCTACACCTTCACGGTGGTGGTGGCCGGCTTTTGCCGGCGACTAGGCGGCGGGAGGTGGCGGCGCCGGCGATCCCGAGAGGGATGAAATTCACGGAAAATCCAAGTTTTTCTCTCATGGCATCGGGCTCAATTGAGCCCAATATCTCCCCTAGTTGATCTAGGAAGCTAGTACGGGTAGAGGGGTGGCGAAACGGACCTTGATCCAAGTCCGGCGGCGGTGGTGGCGGCGGTTGGCCATGGCCGAGCTGCTCCAATGTCCTCCAGCCTGAATCCTCAATTCTCCATAGTTTGCTTTGATCCAGGACTTGATTTCCACTCCCCTCCACGTTCTGAAACTGTTGGTGGGCTTGTATTTGGCCTGGAGTGACTGTATAGGGAGATATGCCCGAGGTGAGCTCGGGGTGAAGCTTTGGATGCTTCACCCATGGTGCCAAGTGGCTGTCATGCCTCGAAATCCTCTGAAATGAATAGGGGAGGTCGGCCAGCATGCTTATGGGCTGAGGAGTGAAGGCCACATGGCCTCTTTTCATCACTTCCCCATTTCTCTCTCCTCTTTTTGGTGGTTTCTCCAAAATACCCCTTTGCATGTAATCTCTCTCCTAATTTTTGGGGTTAGTGGCTGTCCTTGTCCACTTGGCTGATCATGGGCCAAGTTTGGTGGGCTTGGCCCAAGAGAAATGACTTAGGCTCTCATTTTCACCCTTTATGTTAAAATGTTGACTTGTTGACTTTTTGAGTTGACTTGGTCAACATGATAAGTGGGCTGACCCCACTTGTTGGTCATGAGCCCAATGGCACCACCCAACTTGGGTTGGGTCAAGGGGGTGCCCTACTTAGGCTAATTGGGCTTATGAATGTGGGTTTGACCACTTTAGGCTCAAAGTTGACTTGGGTCAACTAGGGTCAAAATGTTGACCTAGTGGCATGGCCTAGGTCCACATAGATTGTATTTAGGGTTAAGGCCATGTGGTGGGGTCATGGTGTGGCTAGGGTTCCTATTTAGGCTAGTTTGACCTAGTTTGACTTGGTCCTAAGGTGGGCCCCACTTGGCTACACCCCACCACCTAGGGTCAAACCTAGCTAATACCCTAACACCCACCCCATGCCTAACCCAAATCTAAGTTAGGGGTCTAGAAGTAACATTTGGATGTTACAAATCCTATAAACAAAAAAAATAATTTCGTCCCCGAAATTTAAGTTCGGGTCTACGGGGTTCTAATTGCAGGAATCATAAAAACTCATTAGAGGTAACCACCCTCTTCCGAATGCACTTCCCTCATATTTTGGGCTACTCATATTGTGAGGACACGTTTTCAAGTCCCTCGACATTTTATGATCAAAATAAGCTTTAACCACTCCTTGGATTGTAGCCTTACGAGCCATAATCATCAAGTGCTCGTAAATCAACAACTTCATAAGTAGGAATCTTTTTCCATTCCGATCCACCTAGGTTTTCACTTATAATTCAACATGGACTTACAATCATCCCCAGATATCCTATACATTAGACCAACATTATTATGTATAGCAGTAAATCAACTTCCGAGATCCTGATGTGATGAAAAGATCATCATTTTATTTCTCCTAACTTCAAGACTCATCACATCTCTATCCAAGTAGTAATATATGGTTCGTAGTGTGTTCACCTTCCGAGCATACATCAAGCGATCAGTATGGATATTGATGTTCGTACCAGCGGCTCTCGATCACTTTTCACATATAGTCTAATCCATGAATTTATGAGCGTATCTTCTCAGGTATGGTGAGGTCTGATACACTTTTGATTTAGCAAAAAGGAAATCTTATTGAGCACCGGTTACCTTTGTATATGCCCTTGATAGTCAAGATCTATATATCATTGTCATGAGATCTTCTATTGGCGATCATAATGTTACCATGTGTGTATCCTGGTTCTTAATGCTATCATGATCAAGGGTCATATATACGTGTACAACCTTGACTCATTCTATAACTGAAACGTTTACTATCAATATGAACGTTGGTAACGAGTTTTTTGACCCTCGGTCGTTTTTTATGTTCAATCTAACCAATAAATTATAAGTGCATATTTTCAAAATTGAAGCACTTGACTTCTTCATCGATCGATCCTAATAAACATTCATTTGTTCTCGAATATTTTACTGTACCTTTGATAACAATTAAGTTTCTTCATTGTCATGGATTTCCTTACGGTGGTCATGGTGTTAACAATAGTCTGCCATGGTTCTTGATGTACCGGTAACCAATAGATCATGCCTATGCGTATGCTACAACTAATCATCGATCATATTTCAATTTGTTGAGTCGTTACCTTTGTAAATGTCATGCCTTAACAATTTAACCCTTTATGTGCTTGAAGTTTCAATTTGGTACGCTCATAGTAATTCTCCTATATATGGTCCACTTACTTGACAAGCATGGGTGAATACCCATCTAGAGCTATTATACTTACGAGATTAGCTTCAGCATGTGTAAACTTAATCCTCAAACTATTATGTCATGGTAGAGACTATCATATCTCTAAGTTCATGAGTTTTCGTTATTTGTATATTTCCAAAAATACATACCTTGCACTATCTGATATAGGCAATGCTGAAACTTATTCGTTTCCTTGTGCGTAGGGTATGCTCATATAGCCTACTCACGATCAAGCCTTCTGGATTATTATAACACTCGATTCTAAGGATAATAACATATCCTTAATCATGGGTTGATATTGAAATCCCGAACCTTTTGAGGGCGATTATTAATTCATCGAACATTTTCATTCTGATTTCTGAGAATAATGACATGTTCCTAATAAGGAGTTGTTTTGATATCCTGAATCTTTCCGAAGGTAGGTGTTATATCATCGAACGCATTGTTTTGCCCTTTGTGATCGTCAGAACATATCCAAAGGATCATTCCTATAAATTACCCTTTCTGAATCGGTAAGGCTTTTCACTTGCTTTTAAATTTCTGGGGTCATCACACCCTCAAAGTTCTAAACAGAATTTTTTTCAAACATTTTTGAGCTTTCCCTTTATGGCTCTTCTCATATAACAGTTACGATTTATAATCACTCCTTCATACTACCTTGACGTTACTTTATCACAATCTGTATGTTTCCAATTGATGACCTGGGTATGTTACGTAGGTTCGGGTAGTAGTGATCCGTCATTATGTTTATACTTCTTCCAAATTTAGATGATTCTTCCTTGATTTAAAATTTTCTAGGGTTATGGTGCACCCATTGTTGTAGACGTAATTATTCAGATATTTCGAATTCTCATTTCACATTGGTTTCCCTTACAGTACATCTGAGTCCCTTAACCACGTGTTACATTGTTTGGGTTAAGGTGTTTAGAGTATCCTTGAAACATGCTTGCTGATGCGGTAATCAAAATAAACCTTAATTGTTTGTACATCCTTCTACAACTCATACTGATTCTAATTCGGTCTTTTGAACGTGAATTTCTCTGAATTCACATGTATGCGTAAATGATTTATGCCGTGTCTGTATTAAGAAAATCATGAGTGTTCATTAGACTACGATTTAAGTGGGTACTTACTTCCTTAAACTCGAAATTGGGAAAATCTCTTGAAGTCTTATACGGTCTTCCCTAGTTTCAAGGTCATATGTATTTATCACTAAGCCAGCATTTATGCATCTTTCACGGAACTAAATTTGTTGTCCTCCTTGTTCACTTACTCCTACGGTCTTGGGGTACTTATGAGAGTGAAAAGCCATTCTCGAAACATTCTACTTTTCTATTTCACTTGTGAATTTATTGTGTTCCCAACTTGTCGTTAACAGTCTATGCTGCTTAAGATTAATAAGTAGGGTGAAGTTCTTCGAGAGTCCTAACCTTCCGGGGAGGATTTGATCATCATACTGGTCATGTATATACAATTCTCATCTTTACTTGAGTGACCTTTGAATATGTCAAGTTTTTAGATCACTATGCTTGCGACACATGCTTAATGAGAAAGGCTTAGAAAAATTCGAGTTGTTATCAGTATAGCCCTATAAACAAAAGGTTAAGCCCCCATATATTTTGGTTAATTTTCCTTTGACATTCACAATGTAGTCATCTTGTACATGCCTTAATCCTTAGGGCTAACAATCTTTGGCATGGATTTCCACTTTAATTGATATGTTATCTACCTTAGGCCTTCAAGGTTACCATTCGACAATCTGTTCAAGGTCAACATGTGACCAAACGAGGAAGTGTCTCTTCTAGAATTTGAATTCTTATTCGATCTTTGGTATTTATCACCGTGATTGTCTTGTGTAATCCAGTCATCGATACTAGTATTAAGCTTACGAGTACCCTACTGATCCACTATTAAGCTTATGCATCAATTCTTCTCGAGGTAGTCCCTATCAGTTTGAGTAAGAATTGGTAATATCATTCGATATGCGACTTAGGAACACCGAGGTTTAAGCCTTAAGTAGGGACTCTGGTATTTAGATCTTTCTTTAATCGACTTGGTTATCCATGTATCGTAACTAATCTACACCTGAAGTCGATCTTTGGCCTAAGGTATGACACAAAATCCTCTTGGTAAGTCAAACTAGGGTGGTGCCCTAATTGGATTGGCCTAACTCTTTGCCTAATGGAATGTTTTATGTGACTTTTTACACATGGGCACACCATTGCTTCCGCTGCATAGTTTGTCCGCAAACTACTGCTCGAGCGGGGTGTTCCAGTGTTGTGGACTTCTTTCTCATATGATCGTTTGTTCAAGTGATACCAGTTTGTAAGATCCTCCCCCTTACCAAGGGAGCCCTGATCTTATGCCCAGAACCGCCGCCTTACGGTGACACTAACTCACGGATTAGTCGACACCGCAAGACGCCGATCCTGCCGGCTAGTATGATCATAACCTGTTCTGCCAATATGAGAAACAGAAGTAAAGTATATAGTAAGCAAAACTACATAAGTCCACAGCCACAGAGTACATATCATATAAAAGAATGATGAGTACATAAATATAGTCCACAATGAGTACAACAAAAGAGTGAAATAAGGGCTTACGCCCAGTACATCATATCAAATCACTCTCTCTCACAAATCTAAAACAGCGGAATCTATCATCTCAAATCATCACACCTGAACATGTGCTCCAGTAGTAGTAGTCGGCATCTGCTCCTCAAGTCCTGCCTCCTCGTCGTGCTGGTCCATCTCCTCGAGCTCCTAAAAATAGTATGGTCACCGACCATTAGTCAAAAAGACTAAGTCGTTTCCTCCACACCTCGCCCCGTCGCTCTTAGGCACCGAGCGGGAGGAAGAAGCGGAGGACAACAAGGGGTAGCAAAGGTGGAAGCAGGTGACAAGAGTATACTAGCAGTTGTAATAAGTATAGTTATCCTACTCTAGCAGTTCTAAGTAAGTAGTACAAGTAAGTAAAACAGTACTGTAAAAGAAAGAACTGAAAGTAAGAGCAGGAAAGTAAGTACTGAAAAGTAAACTATCTACCATCACAGACGTACCTTAACTTATAAAAATGCCCATACAAATTTATAAGTTAAGGTTTCCAGGAATTGTAACTTATCATATAAAAGAGCCCATACTAATTTATATGATAAGGATCTATGACTGCGTATACCCTAATATGTATGAATGATTATGATGCAATTTATGTAGCAGGCAAGTGAAACTCACACACAACGACTCCGTGATCACAGAACTTTAGTTCCCACTTTTTGAGAGCTTGCATCACTCTCGGGTACTACCGTTGTGGCTACGGCAACAGTGGAGCGGGCTCTCCACTTCTAGGTGGGTATAAGCACTACCAGACCTAGACCCCTCTCATACGCCTCTGTACACGTCCTAGGTGCACTCTAGAGTCTTGCGTACGTATTTTGCTGACTACCCGTCAGTCTTGTAGGTCGAGTGTACGTCTTCGGGGATTCCGCAGTATTATATGTATAGCATACTGGCCCCTCCACCCGTACCCCTCGCCCGAGTCATCGTACTGCCATCGGTGCATCGACTGGCCAGTCCCGCCTGACTCGCCACTAATTTTATACACATGCAAGGTATTAATCTGAGCTTCCTGCTCGTATTGATATTGCTAACACATTCCCTCCAATCCCATTTGGGTGAGCAAGTGCTTGTATCCCTCCAACCTTATGAAACAGGTGAGCAAGCCACTCGTATCCCTCCAACCCGGTTAGGATGAGCTCATTACTTGTATCCCTCCAACCTTATGAAACAGGTGAGCAAATAATCAACGGACTCCAAGTCTCTCCAACCCGGCTCCGTGATAAGAACAAGTACAGTTTTACCTAGTCTATTAGGCAATTCTTGTCTACTGGTTATTATACTTAGTGATTTAGGGGTTAATCCCAGGACTGCCCAAGGTATGCCCATTGAAGGGGTCTCGAAGGCACTAGGAACTACGATGGGATGACAAGCCCAAAGTTCCCTTTCGCAAGGATAATTACTTTTAGTTGATGTCTACCCAAGATCCGCTACCAACTCTCATTGTTACTTTAGGACTAACCTAATGACTTAAGTTATCATTAATGGGAGGGCGACGGTCTTCCGCCGGTCTCCGCTCTAGTGGTTACCCCAAGAACTTGCACTTTTTACTCTCGTCACTAAGACGACACTAACCACCAGGGTTATATTTCCAACCATATTCACTAGCTCAATTGTCGATCTATCCCCTGCTGGTTCTAAGGTATAATCTAATTTTACTATGCGCAGCCCATGACCTAATACCATCCTGAAATCGAACTTCTAAATCCTTGGGCCAACAGACCCCAAATATTTATCCTAGGGTGGTATGGACTAATTAAGTGAATGTATTGATTTCCATAATTTTCCTAGGTCATTAAGGCCTTTAATTAAATCCTTTAAATCATTCCCTAGGTCATTTTACACATGAAGTGGTATCAATTAAAATCTACTGACCTAAGGGAATTTTCCTGAGTTGCAAATGAGTAAACTATTACTGTCTACAAGATCTCATAATTTCCATTTTTATATTTCTATTTATCCCATAATTAATATAGATTCTACATATTTATCATTTTCCAAATG
Source organism: Platanthera zijinensis (assembly GCA_039513925.1). NCBI lineage: Eukaryota > Viridiplantae > Streptophyta > Magnoliopsida > Asparagales > Orchidaceae > Platanthera > Platanthera zijinensis. Next base: position 82,926,012 of record CM077094.1, read on the forward strand.
AAGTATAAGAAATATATTAACCAAAATCCCAGGAAAATTACTGAGAATATATATCACTACTTTATGACTAATGGAAGAGTTTCATCAAATTCTACACTGTAGTGACCTATCAAATTCCATTCTTAATTAATTACCAAAATGTCATTAAGCTAACTCAATAATTGAAAGTGCATCCAAAAATTCTGAAATAATTCCACAAGGCTAATATCACAATTATACAACTATAGAAATATTTCTACAATTTTCCAACATGAAATTCCACCAAATCATAATTAAATACAAAAAGGGTAAGATAGTAATTTCAAGGTTTTTGCTCCAATAGATCTCAAACAGAGGTATAAAATTTTCCTAAGTCAAATAAAACATCATTCTTTGACTTTACTGAATTTGGGAATTTCCTTTTTATCAAAATCTATTTTTCCAATTTATTTTCAAAAAGGACCTATGTTTTGAAAATTCCAAATAATGGGATTTTTGATCCCAAAAATGCCATAATTAATTCTAGGGGTGGTTTATGCCCTAATTAATCACTGGAATAAATTCCATGATTTTTTTATGCCTCAACTAGGCTGAATACTTAGTATATCATTTTTGGTTAAATGCACCCCGAGCCTAAGTAGTTCAATTCTTGCATGTGGGTCTTTCCCAACATGATTTGTTCCAATTTCAGAAAAATTTCTACCACTGGTCTATATGGTCCCTAAGGGCCAGCACCAAAATTTGGGGCCATTTGGAGTTAGCTAACTCCAAGAATCACCTAGTTAAGCCCTAGGGGTATTTTGGTAATTTACCCATGTTTTATTTTCCAATCAAGCCCATTTTTGGGCAGGGCCTAAATATGCCCTAATTATACCTCTGACCAAAATCTCAGGTCAAGGGGGCTTCTGGTTTGACTTGGGCAGCCCTTTAAAATTCTGCCAAATTGCTATTTGCAGCCCAAGCCAAATCTTATTTCTCAAACTTGCAAGTGAGATTACTCATCATGCAGTGAATCAATTTAGCCCAAATTTTAACCATGTGTCTAATATACCCATGAGAGGGTGCCACCAAAATTTGGGGCCTATTGGAGTTGGAGAACTCCAAAAATCACATTTATTTACTTTTGGGTATTTTTGTAAAAACTATAGCAAAATGTTCCCCAAAAATTATTTTGTTTGGGTAGGACCTAGATATGCCTAAGAAATGCACATGACCAAAATTTCAGGTCATGAGGCTTACCGGTTTAGCATGGGCATTCAAATTAAAATCTGCCCTAGCCTAGGACCAGCCCTAGGATAATTGACCTACAGGACAGACCACTAGGTCAAAACCCATGATTCATGTGGCATTTGAAAGTTAAGACCTAGGGCTACATTTTCTATTCAGGGATCCTGACTTATAAGTGTCTCTAGGTGCTCTAAATTATACATGCAATTTAACTGAAAATATGTGACAGATTGTTACTATTCATATATTTCATTTCATACATATAAAATGATTTGCACGGATCTTAAAGCACAATTGGACGGCATCCTATCGTCTTCCCCAACAAACCGACGGCCTGGATTGGATCTTCCTGGGCCACTTTGCGGGCCCTTTTCCGGCCAGATGAGGCGGCGCCAAGGCCGGCCAACTGTGCCTACACCTTCACGGTGGTGGTGGCCGGCTTTTGCCGGCGACTAGGCGGCGGGAGGTGGCGGCGCCGGCGATCCCGAGAGGGATGAAATTCACGGAAAATCCAAGTTTTTCTCTCATGGCATCAGGCTCAATTGAGCCCAATATCTCCCCTAGTTGATCTAGGAAGCTAGTACGGGTAGAGGGGTGGCGAAACGGACCTTGATCCAAGTCCGGCGGCGGTGGTGGCGGCGGTTGGCCATGGCCGAGCTGCTCCAATGTCCTCCAGCCCGAATCCTCAATTCTCCACCGTTTGCTTTGATCCAGGACTTGATTTCCACTCCCCTCCACGTTCTAAAACTGTTGGTGGGCTTGTATTTGGCCTGGAGTGACTGTATAGGGAGATATGCCCGAGGTGAGCTCGGGGTGAAGCTTTGGATGCTTCACCCATGGTGCCAAGTGGCTGTCATGCCTCAAAATCCTCTGAAATGAATAGGGGAGGTCGGCCAGCATGCTTATGGGCTGAGGAGTGAAGGCCACATGGCCTCTTTTCATCACTTCCCCATTTCTCTCTCCTCTTTTTGGTGGTTTCTCCAAAATACCCCTTTGCATGTAATCTCTCTCCTAATTTTTGGGGTTAGTGGCTGTCCTTGTCCACTTGGCTGATCATGGGCCAAGTTTGGTGGGCTTGGCCCAAGAGAAATGACTTGGGCTCTCATTTTCACCCTTTATGTTAAAATGTTGACTTGTTGACTTTTTGAGTTGACTTGGTCAACATGATAAGTGGGTTGACCCCACTTGTTGGTCATGAGCCCAATGGCACCACCCAACTTGGGTTGGGTCAAGGGGGTGCCCTACTTAGGCTAATTGGGCTTATGAATGTGGGTTTGACCACTTTAGGCTCAAAGTTGACTTGGGTCAACTAGGGTCAAAATGTTGACCTAGTGGCATGGCCTAGGTCCACTTAGATTGTATTTAGGGTTAAGGCCATGTGGTGGGGTCATGGTGTGGCTAGGGTTCCTATTTAGGCTAGTTTGACCTAGTTTGACTTGGTCCTAAGGTGGGCCCCACTTGGCTACACCCCACCACCTAGGGTCAAACCTAGCTAATACCCTAACACCCACCCCATGCCTAACCCAAATCTAAGTTAGGGGTCTAGAAGTAACATTGGGATGTTACAGATAGCCACTCCGAAGATCTAATTTGGAGAATACGGTGGCTCCAGACAAGACATCCAACAAATCATCTAGGCGGGGAATGGGAAACCTATACTTGATGGTGATCTTGTTGATAGCCCGGCTATCAACGCACATCCTCCACATACCATCCTTCTTGGGGGCAAGAAGGGCTGGCACCGCACATGGGCTCATACTAGTCCTAATAAAACCTTTCTCTAGCAAACCCTCTATCTGGGACTGCAACTCCTAGTGAGCTGCGGGGTGGAGTCGATAATGGGGCTGATTTGGCAAGGAAGACCCCGGGATGAGATCTATCGCATGCTGGATATTCCTAAGCGGGGGTAATGTGGGCGGCAACTCATCCTGGTACACATCCCTATAATCTTCCAATAGTACCCGTAACTCACTAGGTAACTCATCCAAAATGCTAGAATCGGGCTTCGCACTTAGGAGGACTAGTGCATACATAATTCCATCAAGGAACGGATCTCTCTCAAACTCTTTCCTACCAATTAGATTCAACGTCTTCCGTTCTACCGGGATAGTGGTGTCCTTAGCCAATACTACGGGCTCCTTTGGGATGGTCGGTCTCAAGGTGATGGTTTTGCCATTGAATTTGAACTCATAAGTGTTGGCTCTACCAAAATGAGTAACATCACGGTCATATAGCCAAGGGCGGCCTAACAACACATGACAAGAGTCCATCGGAAGGACATCACACCACACCTCATCAACGTAGGACTTGAATGAGAGTGGGACCAGGCATCGCTTGGTAACGGGTACGGAGATCTTGTTGATCCAAGCGACCTTATATGGGGTCGGGTGTGGTTCCGTGGTCAAGGACATACGTGCTACGACGTTCTCAGATACGACATTCACACAGCTACCACTATCAACAATAAGCTTGCAAAGTTTCTCGCCACTCTTAAAAATCAGGGAAAATATGCTCGTCCTTTTCCACTCATCTAATGGACGAGGGGTGGCCAAGATACAACGCATCACCATAAGGGGGTGATCGTCCTCTAAGTCACTTGGGACCCCTTCCGGGTCGCTCTCCTCAGCAGCCTCATAAACGTAATCCGCAAGATCGGTCGTCGACTCTAACAGGGATATGGCTTTAGTTTTCGTTGGGCATTCGAAGGCGTAGTGACCTTGAATGCCGCAAGAGTAACATGTGGCGTTAGTCTTGCTAACCTTTCCGATAGGTATACGTTCGCTCGCGGGATTCTTAGTGTTCCTAGCAGTGATCACGACAGACTTTGACTCGGCGGACCGGAACTTCCCTTTGTCCTGATATGTGGAGGAAGATGATCCGGTAGCGGATTTCCCCTTTGTAAGGGAATAATGGGAGTGAGCCTTATATGCTAAGTGTTTCTCAATGTCGAGGGCGGCATTGAATGTCGTTTTTAGATCAGTGTGGCCATATCGTAAGAGCTTTCGCTGAATATCGGGATTAAGCCCCTTACGGAATCTAGAGAGGGTGACCTCGGGGATTTCCTTTAGATCACAACGCACCATTCGGTCCTTCAGTTCTCCCATATACTCCGCTATTGAATTTGAGCCCTGCCGCAGGGTGGCAAGCTCGTCAAACATCTGTGTCCGATGGTATGCGGGAACGTACTGATCGGTCAACAAATTCTTCATTACGGTCCACCCAATAATTGGGTTTCCGTCTCCCGCACCTAGCCTACGCTCTTCATTTAGCCAATAAGTTTTGGCACGGCCTGTCAACTTCATCCTGACAACTTGGACCTTTTGGGGGTCCGTGAGATGGTGCCAGTCATAGTAACATTCCATGTCCACTATCCACGTAAGGAAGTTCTGTGGATCTCCCATGCCGTCGAAAGTGGGGGCATCAATCTTGATGGCCCTAGTAATGTCAAAATATCGCTCGTGGCGATGGCCTCGAGGGGGCTCTCGTGGGGAGGCCCCATCCGAATCCGAATCGGAGATGTGTTGGCGTCGGCGGGGCAACTCAACATTAGCGGGTGGTGGTGATGGCCTAACTTGATTTTGTAAAATCTGTGCTAAAGTGGCCCTAAGCTCCGCCATATCATTACGTAGACCTGCTATCGCTTCAGCGTTATGAAGTTCATTCCCGTTCTCAGCCATCCTAGACGTAGACGGTGCCGTATATTCCGTGCCTAGCCTAGTGCGCATGCAAGACCCAGAAAATTATGAAAGATGATTTTTCCTAGGACTGTAGCTAGAATGAAAATAAAATTTTTTTTTTGAAAAGCTTGATGTGAGAAACACGTAGATCGTTAAAATTTTTTTTTTTTTTTGAAATTTTGCTGAAAATGAAGATTTCAGCCCGCTATTTGTAGACCAACTAGACAGAATTACGATGTTCTAATTTGCAGGCCAACCTAACGAGGCCGAATTAAAAAATTTTATGTTTTAAAGTTGCTGGAAATAAGTGCAGGAAGCTACAGTTTTTTTTTCAGATTTTTTTGACAAGTTTAAAATTTCGAGGGATTTACTAAACGCAGACCAATCCGAAAATTTCAGATCTTAGTAAATTCAGATCAACCAACGACGAACGCAGAGAGGATGTTTGCAACATGGAAGTTGAAACAACCGCCTCTGATACCAAATTGGTGTAGGGAACGTCCGGAATCGGAGATCTCCACGAACTAACGCTTTTCTACGCACTACACGCCGTAGATCTACCGCACCTACACAGCACCTATCGCCCACAATAGTTCTCGTCGCAAGAACGCAGCGCAAAATAACAAGGAGGAATGGTCGACTCGAAAACAACGATCGGAAATTTGAGTCGGAGTATTCCCCAAGAAAACACAAAGGTTGCCACTCATTTTAGAGAGCAAGACCAAGGCTATTGGCCAAGATCCGCTCAAGCAAATAGGATCCACCCGATCCGGAATTAAAAAGCCTAGCAACGACGAATTCGATTCAAAACTTGCAGCGATTAAATTAACTTTGCGGAGAAAATGATTTGCGAAAACCACCACAACTACTTAGAGAGTCACACAAGGAGAGGGAAGAGTTTACCCAACCGGGATGAAGTTTTCACACAAGATAACGGTGGGAGAATCGCTCTCTCCACGGATCCACCGGCGTCACACCGAAGGGATTGCAACCTTCTTCCCGGAGTCGCACCGAAGGAAGCCGCGCCGGAGTCGCTCCGAATGGATGGAGGAAGCAAAAGGGGGCCGGCGGCGTCACACCACAAGCAAGGGGAAGAGGGGGGGCGGCGGCTAGATGAAGCCTCCTCTCTTGGCCAAAATTTGCAAGGCAAAATTAGGTTTCTTCTTTTCTAATTATCTCATAACAAAGCCTCCTTATATAGGAGTTACAAACAAGCCTTAACCATTCATGATGGAGATGTAATCTCATCCATCCGAATGGCTAAATGCACACCAACATTAAAATTGTTCAAAATTAAAAATAACAAAACATGCAAATGAATATAAAATTATCACTAAACATGTGATAATTTTATATTCTAAATATGAAATAAAGTTTTCCCGAATAAAATAAATAAGGCTAATTCTTTGCAGTGGATGAAGCACGCCGCGGGCGGAAGTTATAGCGTAGCCTTCCGTTAGCGTCCTCGTGCCGCCTCACGTCCTTGAGTTGTGTTGCCTTATCAACCGGATCATCATCAGCATCGTCAGCATCGTCATCAAATGGTGGAGGAGAGGCCACGCCATCAGGCGTCTTCTTCATCGTTGCCGCCTCTCCTTGAACGGATCTAGTACTCCGTGGAGACGTTAAGGGAAAGCCTCTTTCTGACCTAGATCTTGTGCGACAAGAGTCTAGGGTTCTCCGTGCACGTGTGGATATCCGTAGAGGCATGGACATTATTCTACACTCGGAACTCCGGCCGTTGCCGTTCGTTCGAATCAATCGAAGCACCTAGGTTGAGTATTGACTCAATCCCGCGAAGGTATACATTTATTTATTGCAACATTACTTCTTGATTAATAGTCGTCGCAAGATCCACAACTTTCTTTTGGGTTTTCCTTGTTTTCTTATTCCGCTACACATAACTGTTATGTCGTATAAAAAAACCCAATAGCTTCGGCGGGCATGGGTCTGTTCCAAAATAAGTACTATATATATTTTTAAAAAATTAATTATCTATATAAACATTTTTTATTTTTTGTAATTATTTTATAAAAAAGATGTTAAATATTAATAGGATTATCAATAGTAACAATTATTTTTTAAAGAAGATTTACATGCATACTACAAAATAGTAGGGGTGTGCACAAAAAAACAAAATCGATAGAATCATGGTGAACCAACCAGTTCAATTTGGTTTCAGTTTCAACTGGCTGAAAACCGGTTCCATTTCCGGCGCGCTGAAAGTTTCTAGTTGTTTACCTAAATCACCTATAGAGGGGTGAATATGTGAGTTTTGTGTCTTTTTGCGAAATAAAAATATTGATAAAAACAAGCACAACAGAAACACAAGGATTTATAGTGCTTCCCCAAGATGGGTACGTCCACTGTCCCGCCTCGCCTATCTAGCACTTCGGGCTAGACTCGGCTACTTCACCAGAACTCAGATTATCACAATCTTACACCTAGGAGGCTCAACTCCTACAAAATCGAGACAACGCTCGTACAACTCGAAGAACAACCTCTCCTACAAAACGGAGAACAAACTCTCTTATAAATCGATCCAAAAACACGGATTTACAAACTCGGAAGTAGAAACTTTCAACAATAAGAAAATTTGTTTTGTACAACTTTCTAGAATGATAATAATCATCTTCTCAGAACAATCATCTTCTTCCTACTCTCCTCTTCTTTCATTTTTTTGTCATGTCGCCCGTTTTTCTTTCGTTTTTCTTCTTCCTACTCTAATCTTCATCATACTCTCCTCTTCTTTTCGTTTTCTCCTGATCGCGCATTTTATGCACATGTGTGCATTTTTCGACCAAGCACATATTTTTTCCCCGGCGCGTTGAAAGTATCTAGTTGTCTACCTAAATCACTTAGAGCGGTGTGAATATGTGAGTTCTTCATTTTTTTGCAGAAAAAATTAAAAACAAGCACACATAAGTACACCACAGACACAAGGTATGTCCATCATCCCTCCTCGCCTATCTAGCACTTCGGGCTAGACTCGACTACTTCACCAAAACTCAGATTATCAGAATCTTACACCAAGGAGACTCAATTCCTAACACTCGGAGACAACTCTCCTACAACTCGGAGAATAATCTCTCCTACAACTCAAATAACAAACTCTCATACAAATCGAAGAACAAACTCTCCTACAACTCGATCCAAAAACACGGTTCTACAAATTTAGAAGTAGAAACTTCCTAAAATAAGAAAATTTGTTTTGTACAACTTTAAAGATTGAGAACAATCTTCTTCTTCCGATCTGAATGGATTCAATCTTCTTCCTTCTCGGAGATTAGATCTTTGAATAAGGTTGAAGGAGAAGACTTTAAATCTTGAAAACCTTGATCTAAAAACTTGTAATCTGATTAGATTGAAAACATCTTTGAGGAATCTGAAAGTAGTGATATTGTAGAATCTCTTCTTATAAGGAATCACTGATTGTGAACTTCAAAGTTGTCGGGTTGTGTTTCCGAGAATAGTAGATCGAAAGAGAAGTTCTGCCGTTCACAATTTGGAAAATTAGGTCAAGAGAAATTTCTGTGATTCTTATAATTCTTAGCGATCTATTCTTATGAAATGAATCCTTGGTATTTATATAGAATCCATCTCAAACAACTAGAAATAATCTTCCAAAGCGAGCTTCCACGTGTACTGTATATGTCATCATTTGAAATAGAACCCGTCAGAAAAGTTGAACTAGAAAAATCATGAAGTCCATTCGTCGAGATGACTCGTGTCATACCCAGACCACTCGATGAATTACTTAGATTACACGGGAGCACTCAACAAATTACACGAAAGAACTCGACGAATTATACTAGACCATTCGACGAATTTTACTTAGTAAAAAATGGGACCAGAAGAAAATTTCTTGTTAACAGTCACTGGACTACTCGAGTATATTCGATGAATTCCATAAGTATTCACGTGACATCTCAACAAATGACATGAGACTTCACGTGTATACTCGACGAATTTAACTTAGCCGTTTCTAAAGAAGTTTTGAGAAACAATTAGAAATTTCCTGAGTAAACTCGACGAATTTCACGAGTATTCACGTCATGTCTCGACGAATGATATGAGATTTCACGTGTATACTCGACAAATTTTACTTAGGAAAATTTCTGATTCTTCCTGAACTCAGGAACCTTCTTTTCCCTTGATTCCTATGCACTTAAAAATGAAGTACACCCCAATAGAGAGATTACACATGAGTCAACACCATGTACTACAAAATGAGGGATTATATTATATAGTCCTGTGTTTGATGATTAGTTGTAATCTGACATTGCTGTGTACTTAGAAAATAAATCCTAAGAGTACATAACTTGAATGCATTGTCAAATACAACTCAATTTATCTTAGTTAAAGGGGGACTTCTTTAAATCAGGGTTATTGTGCAAGCAATACCCAACAATCTCTCCCTATTTGAAGAAGTCAAAACCCTATATACTAAGGTTAAATTCACATACAATAATCTTAAACAAAAATATATAAGGAAATGTAATTACATTATTAGACCTGTGAGCAGAAGGACCTTCTCCGTACCTTCTTCTCTTAAGAGCTGGTTGGGATAACACCTCAATAATTTCAACATCAACTCTAGTAGCAACATCATTCTGAGTAGCAGTCTCTATCCCATACTAGTAATAATCCATTGCAGATATTAGTGCATTCACCTTGCTATTAAGTTAATCCTCCCCCTTTCTGACTTCTGAAGAGAGGGCATTTACAATTGTATCTCAGAAGTAGATTAGATTGTTGGTTTAGCTCCCCCTTAGCCATAACTGGAAAATCTTTCTGGAAGCTGAATACTAAATCAACAGTAGCAACAATTTCACCATCATCATCATTCTCCTCAACATTACCATCAAGAACAACTGTCTCTGTAATCACTGTATCTGTAACCTCTGGAATCTCTATAATGACTTGAAATTGCTCAGAAGGGATGGGTACAACTTCATTAGGAATAGAAGTATGTGTCCCCCCCTCAGCAGCTGCACCAGAACTCTTAGGTGCTTCATTAGGCATAGAAGTTGGAATTCTCTCTTCTTCAAAGAATTCCTCTTCCTCTACTATAGCTCTAATCCCACTTGGTTGAAAAAGACTCTTCAGATCCAATAAGTGTGACTTAGAAACAAAATTCATATCTTCAGCAGTTTCGTTGAAATGACTTAAGAATGTTGGATCATACGGTTCACATATCCTTAGTTTGATAATATCAACTCCCATGTTTTATTTGATTCTATCATGTGTTTGGTAGAGTGTCTAGGTTTAAGGGTCCAATAAATATAAGGAGCTCTCCTCAGGAACCTACCGCCGAGCGGTACTAGTTAATGCTGAGCGATAGCCTGAATTAAATGGACAAGGCGCTCATGATACTACTGCATCGCGCTAAACCTACCGCCCGTGCTAGCTCTAAGAATTAATTGGGCTAGTCCTTCGGGATCCTACAACGCAGGCACTAGCTTTGTACCGCTCCGCGCTAGCCCAGGAGATGCCTGAACTGTCTCTAGGCGATACTATTCTTACCACTGGGCGCTAGCTTTATACTGCGCTGTATTAGCCACTCAACGATTATTGAGACAGATTCGTTGAGACAGCTACCTTTGAAAAAGGGAAAAAAATATTCGTTTCAAATATTTTTCCATATTTGCATGACAACTGTCACATTAAACACGCGAACCTACCGCCGAGCGCTAGTATTACTGCTGGCGGTAGCCTATTTTCACAAAGCCGTATAAAGGCGTGCCATTTTCTCTACTCCTTACCAATACGAAAAAAGACTGAGATTTACAACTCCTAGGGTTCAGCCGCCTCTCTATGGTACGTTCTGCCGTCTCCGTCGAAGAAAAAGAAGATGGCCTCCCTCCTGTTCGCACATGAATAACTTCGACAAGCCCAGGACTACATCGACTATGAAGAGTCGACCGGTTGCAAGCACACAAAGATCTCAAGCACCGGCTACGGATCGTTCGACGGAGGAATCGTCAAGAGGGGGATTTTAATATTTAAAATCCTTTAAACTTTTATCATAATCTTTCTCGTTTCTCTATATTCTTGTTGTGAGTGAAATCGACCGGGGAAGGTCGTAGGAATCCGGGGAAGGTCGTCAAATTTGGGGAGGATTCCGTTAGAAATCTTCCCGGGGAAGGGATGTCTAGATCGGGCGATCTAGCGGGGCTCTAAGACCCTTCCTTGCGTGGAAGTGAAGATCCGGCTCGAAGACCTTTCTTGGAGGGAAAGGGAGAGGGCCAATCGGTCTGGGGAGCGGGTCGGTATAGAAAACCAAAAAGCTTTTTCACTCACCGCCTTCGATCTCCGACATCACGGGGATTAAGATTTTGTAATTGTTAAAACAGTTATTGATTTAGTTTTTACAATAAAATTCATTTCTTGCTCCCTTACTTGTGTGTACGGCTGTGAAGGTTAGTTTATGTTGTCTTGAGGAGTACATAGATCTCCAAGGGATAATTTGTGAAGGAAAATGAGTTCTGAGACATACCACCGCGCATTAGTTACCTAATGCCCCACAGTAGCTTCTTGAACTAGTTTTTCTTGGAACGAAATAATTTGAATTTTTGATAAACCACGCAAACCTTATTCACCCCCTCTCTAAGGTCGTCCACTAGATCCAACAAGTGGTATCAGATCTAGGTTACTTCTAAAAGTCTTAATAACCTGAAGTAAGATGGACAACGCGGTTCACGCATTTCCTGAGGGACAGGGTATGAGTAGACCTCCACTATTCATGGGGAGCGACTACAATCACTAGAGAACATGAATGAAAATCTTTCTGATGACACAAAGGATGGACATGTGTTCCATGATCGAGATGAAATACACTGTACCCACCACCAATGTAGGTGATACCGTTTTAGTCAAACCACACGATAAATGGGATGACGCTAATAAGCTTAGATGTACGAAAAATGCCAAAGCAATGAACTCTTTATTTTGTGCATTGGATAAAAATGAATTTAATATAATCTGTAACTGTGAAACTGCATATGATATATGACGTCTACTTGAGCTTACTCATGACGGTACCTGGAAGGTGAAGGTGTCGAAGCTGTTCTGACTCTAATCTAAATACGAACAATTCCGGATGGAGATCGATGAGGAAGTAGACAACATGTATACACGCTTCACCAAGATTGTCAATGCCTCAAGATCCTATGGAAAGAGCTACTCAAATAGAGATTTGGTGAGGAAGATCCTGCGATATTTGCCTCCTCGCTTCAACCCGAAGGTGGCTGCGATTGCTGAATCACATGATATCAGCACCCTAAAGATAGAGAGGCTCATTGGAAACTTGAAGACACACAAACTTGAGTTGAAGATTCTAGCTGAGGAGTATCCCAGGGAGATAAAGAAGAAGGGGCTGGCACTGAAATCTGCAAGGGAGAGAAAGGCTGCTTAAGAATCTGAGGAAGATGATGAGGAAAGCCTCTATGTCCGGGAATTCAAAAGGTTCATGAAGAATCCCAAGAGTCAGGGAAAATTAAAGAAATTCCTGAAGAGAGGAGATTAAGAAGCCAGGAGGGGGAACTAGCCATCAAAGGAGATGGAGAGCGATGATGAGAAGTCCCAGCCTGAGTGCTATCACTGTCACAAGGCTTGGCACATAAAGTGGGAATGTCCAAGACTCTAGAAGGAAAAAGGAGAAGCAAAGCAGGCATAAAGTGAAGAAGAAGGTGCTGAAGGCGCTAACTTGAAATGAGGATGGATCTGATGAGTCAAGCACCTCTGACTCGAGCAGTGAAAATGAGACAAATATGTGCCTCAAGGGGAGAAACCAAGATGAATATGATGATGAGTCTAGTGTCCCAAGCGACACTGAGGTAACTCCACCCTCCTATAATGAACTTCTTGAGATTTATGAACACCTATGTGAGAAGTTAGATAGTGTTATACGTGAGAAAAAGTCCATTTGAAATGAAAACAAGATAATTAGAAAGGACTTAGAAAATTTAAAAAATGAATTAATAAAATGTGGCAAATAGAAGATCGAGTGCCTAGAGTGTCCTCACTTGATGGCAACGATAGAAGAGCAAAAAGCAAGTCTCTCTATGACAGTGTTGAAAGCCAACAATCTCACTAATGAAAAGAATGTCTTGGATAAAAGACTTTAAATATCTCTTGCCAAAATAAATGAAGGTAAACAATAGTTTGCCAATCGGTGTGTTATGCTAGTTACTGAAAACACCACCCTAAAGGCGAGGATCCATGATTTCAACTGTACTATCAAAAAATTTTAAATAGGGTAAAAATCACTAAACATGTTGTTGGGTGTACAGTGTCATGGATCTGTAAAATTTGGACTGGGATATGTAAGTCCGACGCTACCACCGAGCGACAATCATATTAAAGCTAAGAATAAAAAAATCATAAGAAGTTACACTGTTGGGTATTGCATCCACAATAACCCAGATTTGCATTAAGTCACCCTTGAACTAAGATGAATTAAGTTGTATTTGATCTTCTATTTTAGTTATGTGTTTACAGGTTCTATTGCTAAGTGTAGACCAATATCAGTCTACAATGGGTCATAAACACAGGACCATACAATGTAATCCCTCATTATGCGATCCAAGGTGTTGACTCATGTGTAGCCTCTCTTTTGGAATACACTTCATATTCAAGCACTTGGACTAATGGATGAAGAGTTGGTGTTGATTGGATTCAAGAAGGAAAATTTTTCTAAAGTCAGAAATTTTCTAAGTCTCTTACTTGAGTAGACTGTTAGTACTCGAGTAGAAGAAGTAGAAGCACTCGAGTAATCCTATACTTAGTACTCGAGAAGTTCTTCTTTACTCGAGTAATCAGTTCTAATTCTGGAGTGACAATCTTCTTGATCCAGAAAATTTTCTAATTCTTTGTTCTCGAGAAGTCTTATTTTACTTCTCGAGTGGATTCCCTATTCTCGAGTAATTCTATTCCACTCGAGTAATGATTTTATCCGTCTCGAATATTTCTGTTGAACTTCTTCTCGGGTAATTCAAGTCAATTTCTTGAGAGCCAGTCTTGCACTTGAGTAATGCTTCATTCCTCTCGAGTAACTTCAGAATTTCTTCTTCTCGAGTAATCTTCGCCATCCACTTGAGTAAAAGCTTCACTACTCAAGTAGTTCTACTTCACTCGAGAAATGAAGTTCAGTTTTGCAGAAATTTCGGTAAGTCCAGATTTGACAGGATTTTCAAATGATATGACGTGATTGGTCCACGTGTACGTCATTAAGGATAATTTTGACCGTTAGGGGATATCTTATATAAGGTCTTGTCAAACCGACTAACCCTAATAATAAGAAGAAAGAGTGCTATCAATTATTTTTTAAGTATTTTCTGAATCTCATTCTCTCTCTCCAAAAATGGAAGCCACCGCCACCGATATTTTTTGTGCAAGCGCTAGGGTTTTCGATCCAAAGATTCATATCAAGATTGATTTCCAGATCGAGATTATTGTTTGTTCTTCATCATCTCTCAGATCGGATGAAGTCAAAGGAAATTTTCAGATTTAATTCTTTTCAAGTTTCTTCTTCAACTTTTTTGATAGAGCCGCGAAGATAAAAGAAGAAGATCTAAGCCAACAGATTCAAGATCTGAGGATTATTTTTTGTATTTTCAATTACTCTCAATTTAATTCTTATAGGAGATTTCTCTCCGAGTTGTAGGATGTTTTATCTTCCGAGTGTAGATCCTTGTTGTGGATCGAGTTTGTAGGAACTTTGATCCGAGGCGTAGGATTGGTTTACAATCCGGGATAGTGGAGTAGCCGAGTCTAGTGCTTTGCAAGATCGGTGAGAGAAAGTGGATGTACCCAAGGTTGGGGAACCACTATAAATCTTTTGTCGTCTATGATTGCTTGGTAGATTTGTGTACATAAATCGTTAATTTTTTTTCCCGCATAAAGACGCACAACTCACTTATTCACCCCTCTCTAGGTGATTTAGGTAGACAACTGATCATTTTCAATTGGTATCAGAGGGAGGTTAATCACTTAAAGATTAACACCTTGATCAGATCTGTCCCTAGTTGTCTCTTGAGATCTGCCAAACATGGACAAGGCTAAAGATTTTGCCAAGCTTCCTTTGTGCACCAAGAATAACTTTCACATGCAGAAAGAAAGGATCAAATTTTTCATGGAAGCTGTGGATCCCAGGATCTTCATGATTGTTGAAGAAGGTCCTTACATTCCCATGACCATCTACACAATAGATCCAACAAAGCAAGTTCCAAAGAAATTTTTGGATCTATACAAAGACGAGATTGCACTTGTCTCCTTAGACAAGAAAGCCAAGAATATTATAGCAAGTGCAGGCTCCATGCTGCAGAACTTGATCCACTGCCAGTCTGCTAAGGAGATGTGGTAGTCCCTTGTCACTTTGATGGAAGGCACAAAAGAAGTTAGGGGTGATATAAGATCCCTTCTGAATCAGAAATACAAAGCCTTCCGACAAGGACCTAAAGACACAATTGCTGATACTTTTGAGAATTTCTTCAAGATAGTAATCGGCCTAAGAGTGTATGGCCGGGTATTCACAAATGGAGAGCTCAATGACAAGTTTTTGAGGTCCCTCACAAAGGAATTGGACAACAAAGTTTTTTCCATCCGGGAATTTGGCAAGTTAGCTGAGACAGACCCTCAGAACCTCTTTGGCAAGCTGATGTCCTATGAACTTTAGATTAACTCCAGAAAGGATGAAGAAGAGAAAAGTCAATTCTCTTTAAAGGAAAAGTCAGTTTCTTTAAAGGCAGACAGTTCAAGGAAGGGCAAAGCTGCTTCACCTGCACCTGCTCTAGAAGAAAGTGAAGTGGAGTCATCTGAGCCAAGCACTTCAGGCTCAGATCTATCTAAAGGAGAGTTATCACTACTCTCAAGACAATTCAAGAAGTTCTTGAACAAGAAGAAGCAATGGAGAGGCAAGGATGCCTCATACAAAAGTGTACGACATGATGGTGATCGACGAAAGAAAGGCTCAAGTAGCCATGACAGGTATAATTCTAAACCTAACAAACATATTTCGACTGACATAGTCTGTTATTAATGTAACAAGTAAGGCCATGTCATTGCTAATTTCCCCCACAAGAAAAAGGAGGGTGGAAAGAGAGAAGAAAAGAAGTACTCATACAACAAGAAGAGGACAGACAAGAGCCTGATAGACAAGAAGGGAAAAACCCTCAGTGACACTGACTCGTATGAGTCAAGTGAAGTAGAGGAGGCCTACTTTGGGCTGATGGCTCACACTAACAAAGAAGAAGAGCCCCAGTTTATTGGGGAGGTAAACTCTCACACTCCTCTTTCAGAATCTGAATCTTCTGAGCATGATAATGAGGACAACTCTTCTGACGTTGAGTCTGAACTCATGGCCCAGTACAAGGAGTTAATCAAGGCTTACTACAAATGTCGACGAGTCATGAAAACTCAAGCTAAAGAGATAAAGTCTCTAAAAGCTAAAGAGAGCTCTTTGAGAGAGGAAGTCACTAAGACTGACTCACTCAAGGAGAACTTCAATAATGCTATTGAAGAATATAATAAGGCTTTAGAGCATCTTGACTTAAAAGAGAAAATCATCAAAGAGTTGGAAGAATAACTCGCTGCTGAAAAGAAACTTGTTGAAAGTTTCTCAAAGCCTAACACTGTCCTTCCTCTCGTTGTTGAATTCTAAGCTAAGGCCAAGGGTGCTGGGCTAGGCCATGTAGAACTTCCAAGTAAATCTTCTAGGAGGAATAAGGCTCAGATAAAGAATAAGGCTGCCAAGAAGGCCTTATCCAAAGAAAAGGGGAAGGCCCCTCAAGATCAGACTACTTTTAAGAAAGTCATATTTTTAACTAATGAGTTTGATCTTGACTCGTCCTATGGTCACTTGATTAGGCCTACTTATGTAGAGCTAAAGTCCCGTTACCAAGAATGGACTCGCCCCAGAAACTTTGGTGAGAGTGTCTTTAAGGCACCTTATTAAGAAGTCATTCTTCAGAGCTATGGCCCTTATGATCATGGTCATAACTTCAAGAAAGCACCAAAGTTAAAGCCCATTGTGGAAAAGCCTTTGAAGGAGAAGAAATCATGTGATTTCCATCATCATGAATCTTCTTCCTCCAAGAATGCTACCCCTGCTAGACCACTATCTTAGAAGGTCAAGCAGGAGAACTTAAGGCAAACATACAATAGGTTCGACGGTTGGTGCTGTGGAAGAATTGGTCATTTTGCTATCGATTGCTGGTTTAATCCCAGAAATTTTGTAACTCCTCAAATTGGCAACATGAGAATGACCACTCATAATGCTAATCCTCATAGGGGGAGTGTTCTAACACGAGACCAAGGACCCAAACATGTTTTGGTTCCTAAGGCAAATTTATTATGATTGCAGGTATGTCTAAAGGCCACCAAAACTCCTATCTAGTATTTGGACAGTGGATGCTCTCGGCACATGACCGGGACAAGAAGCCTACTTCAGAACTTCTCTCTAGTTCTGAACGGACCAAAGGTCATCTTTTGAGGTTTAGACCAAGGAATCACTAAAGGCTACAGTATGATCACTAACGGTAGTGTATCCTTTTTGGATGTGGCTTATGTTGAAGGATTAGAACACAATCTCATAAGCATAAGCCAACTATACGATAAAGGATATATAGTTGAATTCCATGCTGACAAGTGCTTGATAAAGTCTGTTGACAATATGGAAACGATTCTATCAGACACTCAAAGAAGAAACATATTTTGTTTAAATTTCATCTGTATATACTCTTTTACACCAGTGTGCTTTTTAGCAAAAGATAGTGCGTCTCTTGGTGACCAATGGAACAAGAAATTAGCATATATTAATTTCAAAACAATTAATAAATTATTTTCACTGAACTTGGTACGTGATGCCCTAAATGTCAAGTACGTCAAAGACAGACCTTGCCATGTATGCGTAAAAGGCAAGCAAACAAGGGCTACCTGTAAAAGCGTTATTGCCAAAGACTCTAATAGATGTCTACATCTACTTCATATGGAATTATTCGGTCCACTGCAAGTTAGAAGTTTGGGAGGTAAGGATTATACGTTGGTTATTGTTGATGATTACTCTCACTTTTTGTGGGTGTTCTTTCTGAAACACAAGTCAGATACCTTCGATGTCTTTACAAATTTTGTTAGGCAGATCCAGATGAATACAATTGTTCCGTAGTCAAGATCAGAAGTGATAATGGAACTGAATTCAATTCTGGGGCCATGAAAGAATTTGTGAGAGCCTAGGTATCTTTCATGAGTTTTCCTCTCCTTGTACTCCAAAGCAAAATGGAGTAGCTGAGAGAAGGAATAGAACACTCATAGAGGCCTGCAGGACTATGTTGAGTGATGCTTCACTACCGGAGTATTTCTGGGATGAAGCCATCAACACTGCACGCCACGTGCAAAATCGAGCACTCATAAATAAGAAACATGACAAGACACCTTATAAACTTCTACATGACAGGAAACCGACTGTCTCATATTTTAGAATTTTTGGTTGTAAATGCTTCATGCTTAACAATGGTAAGTATCATACTATCATGTTTAGTGAAAAGAGTTTTGAAGGTATTTTTGTAGGTTATAGTAGCCATAATAAGGCATACAGGATATTTAATGGAAAAACTCTGGTTGTAGAAGAATCAATACATATTGTATTTGATGAGAAGAGCTTGCTGCAAAGCAGCTCTTCTAGTGTGCTCATTGAAGATGTAGGTACAAAGTTGAAAGAAATCAGCTTGGATGAACCGACTGAAGATAATGATGAAAAGTTCATCAAGATCACCACTCAAACCTCTATTGGAGAGACAGATGATCAAGATGATGAAATCGTCCAAGTTGATGAAGTCACTCCAGTGGTTGAAGTTCCAGATGCAAGGACTCTAGAACTCAGACATCTGAAGGATCACCCAATGGACCAAATCATAGGAGATCCCCGAGATGGTGTCAGAACTCGTAGAGGTACAACTAACGAGAATTTACATTTACGCTTTCTCTCACAGGTTGAACCAAAGAAGTTTGAGGAAGCAAACTCAGACGCATCATGGATCTTTTCCATGGAATAAGAACTGAACTAGTTCAAGAATTGCAAAGTTTGGAAACTTATTCCAAGACCCAAAGGTAAGATGTCATCGGGATAAATTGGGTCAACAGGAACAAGATGGACGAAGATGGAACGATCATAAAGAATAAGGCCAGACTCATCGCCAAAGGATATTGTCAAGAAGAAGGAATAAACTTCGACCAGACATATGCTCTAGTGGTAAGGATGGAGGCAATCAGGTTGTTCCTAGTATATGCTGCACTAAAGGGCTTCACTGTCTATCAAATGGACGTGAAGTCTGCCTTCCTTAATGGTGACATAAAGGAAGAAGTGTATGTGGAACAACCCCTAGGTTTCGTTGATTCTAACTCTCCTGATTATGTTTATCTATTATCTAAAGCGCTGTACGGTTTGAAACAAGCTCCTCGAGCTTGGTATGAAATGCTATCTAGCTTTCTCCTTGAGAACAAGTTCACAAGGGGAAAGATAGATAAGACATTATTTCTTAGGAAAATTAAAGGCAAGATTTTGCTAGTGCAAATCTATGTCGACGACATCATTTTTTGTTCTACAGACGATAACCCTTACAAGAAGTTCTCTAAACTCATACAAGGGAAGCTTGAAATGAGTAGTATGGGAGAGCTGAAGTATTTCTTTGGACTTCGGGTGAAACAATCTGAAGATGGAATTTTCATCTCGCAGACAAAGTTCACCAAGGAGTTGGTTAAGAAATTCGGAATGGAGAGTGCAACCTCTATGAGGACTCCAATGGGTTAAGCCATGTCTTTAGACAAGGATGAGAAAGGGAAACCTTTTGATGAAATCAAGTACAGAAGCATAGTTAGAACCTTGCTCTACCTTACTGCTAGTAGACCAGACATAATGTTTTCAACATGTGTCTGTGCTAGATTCCATGTGAACTGTAAGGAATCTCACTACGCTGCTGCAAAGCGGATTTTGAGATACCTTAAAGGTACACCGAATCTTGGCTTATGATACCCAAGAATTAATGACAACGAGCTGATTGGTTTTTCAGATGCTGACTTTGCAGGTAGTAAAGATGACAGAAAAAGTACTTCCGGAATTTGTCAATTCCTTGGAAGGAGACTTACTTTATGGAGTAGCAAAAAGCAAAACTGTGTCGCAATCTCAACGGCCGAGTCAGAATATATTTCTGCCAGCAATTGTTGTGCACAGTTGCTTTGGCTAAAGAATCAGCTGGAAGACTACAACATGAAGGTCAAAGACATTCCACTATTTTGTGACTCCTCTAGCACAATAACAATTGCCAACAACCCAGTCTCACACAGCCTGACAAAACACATCAAGCTAAGATATCACTTCATCCGGGAGCATGTGGAGCAAGGGGACGTAGATCTGCAGTATGTTCCAACAGATATGCAAGTTGCAGACATTTTCATGAAGCCGCTGGACGATACAAAGTTCAACTTCTACAAAACTAAGCTTGGCATGCTCAACAAAGAAGGATAGATATGGTGGAATCATTTCAAGGCTCAAAAATCGAGGACAAGTCAAAAAGGTTAGAAATTTCTCTAAGTGGACTTCACTTCTCGAGACAGAGGATTTGCTGAAATCAAGGACAAGTCAAAAAAGGTAACTGCTCTTGAGAACAAAATAAGCAGAGGATTTGCTGAAATCCAGCATAATACTGATAACTTAAAGCAACTCTTTCAGATTGGTGGGAAAGCATTAGACCACACTATCACTAGTGTTGGTGAAGTGATGAATCAATCAATCACTCTAGTAGGTAATCAAATTCAACTGGAGAAGAAAGCCAAAGAAAATATACAAAAGATCTGTGAAGAAGTTGGAACTTTCAAAGAGGATGCCATAGAAAAACTCTGTATAGAATTCAGAAAGGGGGAGATACTAGTGAAAGAACATGTAAAAAAAGTTTGCTGCAAATGCTAACTCTCTGGACTGAGAAATTAACTGAAATAAACAAAAATGTGCTCACTCTCTGGACTGAGAAATTAACTGAAATCAATAAAAATGTGCTAGCTCAGATCCAGTTAGTCAAATTCCATACTTATGATACTACTGTCTAGATGCACAACAAGATTTTCCCAAATTTCTAGGCTGATCCTAATGTCATTCCTCGTCATTTAAATCCTCTTGCTGAAGGACAGTCTTCTCAGATGTCAGCTCCAATGCCTACCTTCTCTCCCAGGCCTGAAGATCAAATTCCACCTCCAGCTTCATATGCTCAAGTATGGGAAGATGATATCCCACATGACTTACCTGAAATTTATATTCCAAAGAAAAGGAAGTATGGAGAAGTCCTTCTGCTAGTACATCAGTTCCCAATCCAAAATCAGAAAAGAGAAATGCTCAAGAATTTACTAAAGTTTGGAGCCCAACTTCAAAGTCCTTGATTCTAGATACTCTGAAACTTGTGATGGACTATAATGAAAGAAGAAATCTCCATTACAGTTCTTCTGAATAGGAGCTTTATGAGAAGTCCATGACAAAGAGAAGAATTTATGATAGAGAATATGGTAGTAATAACCCTAAGGCACCTCCAAGACCTCCAAGGTATTATCCAAAGCCATTCAGCTATCAGAGGAGGCAACAGGAAAAGTTTGATAAGCAACATCATCAACAACATTAGAGCCAGAACCGAATTTTTGAAATTTGAAATTGAGGATTGAATGCCTGTAGAAATGAAGTCTAAAACAATTCTAATTATATAATCTCTAGTTTTGATGATTATGTGTTTAATTCTTTGTCTTGCACTTTATCTTACTCTTACCTTTTCATATCTAGTTCTTTCTCTTGTGGTATAATTCACCTTAGTGTAGAGGGTTTTGACTTCTATAAATAGGGGGAGATTGTTGGATATTGCATCCACAATAACCCAGATTTGCATGAAGTCACCCTTGAACTAAGATGAATTAAGTTGTATTTGATCTTCTATTTTAGTTATGTGTTTGCAGGTTCTATTGCTAAGTGTAGACCAATGTCAGTCTACAGTGGGTCATAAACACAGGACCATACAATGTAATCCTTCATTGTGTGATCCAAGGTGTTGACTCATGTGTAGCCTCTCTATTGGGATACACTTCATATTCAAGCACTTGGACTAATGGATGAAGAGTTGGTGTTGATTGGATTCAAGAAGGAAAAATTTTCTAAAGTCAGAAATTTTCTAAGTCTCTTACTCAAGTAGACTGTTAGTACTCGAGTAGAAGAAGTAGAAGCACTCAAGTAATCCTATACTTAGTACTCAAGAAGTTCTTCTTTACTCGAGTAATCAGTTCTAGTTCTCGAGTAACAATCTTCTAGATCCAGAAAATTTTCTAAGTCTTTGTTCTCGAGAAGGCTTATTTTACTTATCGAGTGGATTCCCAGTTCTCAAGTAATTCTATTCCACTCGAGTAATGATTTTATCCGTCTCAAATATTTCTGTTAAACTTCTACTCGGGTAATTCAAGTCGATTTCTTGAGAGCCAGTCTTGCACTTGAGTAATGCTTCATTACTCTCGAGTAACTTCAGAATTTCTTCTTCTCGAGTAATCTTCGCCATCCACTTGAGTAAAAGCTTCACTACTCGAGTAGTTCCACTTCACTCGAGAAATGAAGTTCAGTTTTGTAGAAATTTCGCTAAGTCCAGATTTGACGGGATTTTCAAATGACATGACGTGATTGGTCCACGTGTACGTCATTAAGGATAATTTTGACCGTTAGGGTAGATCTTATATAAGGTCTTATCAAACCTACTAACCCTAATAATAGGAAGAAAGTGTGTTTTCAATTATTATTCTAAGTATTTTCTGAATCTCATTCTTTCTCCAAAAATGGTAGCTGCCGCCGCCGATCTTCTTCGTGCAAGCGCTAGGGTTTTTGATCCAAAGATTCAGATCAAGATTAATTTCTAGATCGAGATTATTGTTCGTTCTTCATTATTTCTCAGATCGAGTGAAGTCAAAGGAAATTTTCAGATCTAATTCTTGCCGAGTTTCTTCTTCAACTTTTCTGATATAGCCGTAAAGATAAAAGAAGAAGATCTAGGCCGATAGATTAAAGATCTGAGGATTATTGTTTGTATTTTCAATTACTCTCAATTTAATTCTTGTAGGATATATCTCTCCGAGTTGTAGGAAGTTTTTTCTTCCGAGTGTAGATCCTTATTGTGGATCGAGTTTGTAGGAACTTTGTTCCGAGGCGTAGGATTGGTTTAAAATCCGAGATAGTGGAGTAGCCGAGTCTAGTGATTTGCAAGATCGGTGAGGGAAAGTGGATGTACCCAAGGTTGGGGAACCACTATAAATCTTTTGTCGTCTGTGATTGCTTGGTAGATTTGTGTGCATAGATCGTTAAATTTTTTATTCCGCATAAAGACGCACAACTCACCTATTCACCCCCCTCTAGGTGATTTAAGTAGATAACTGATCATTTTCATACACATTAAGATCAACAGTTCTGAAGGGTTTTCCCCATCCTCAAGCACGAGCTCTAAGAACATGATTAAGGTTACAGCCAATGTCTATGCTTTGGGTGGAAACTGTCAGAAGTTTGGTCACACATCAGGGTCATGTCTGAGGAAAGGTAACAAGAAAGCTATGCAAGTCTAGCTACAAAAGTCTTCTACCTATCGTATTGGTGGAATAACTTGGGCAACCAGATCTTTACCCTCATACTCTTTTTAGGTGTGTTGGCAGGCTAAGGACAAGGAGAATGTGTGGTACTTGGACGATTGGTGTTCCAAGCACATGACAGGAGATAAAGACAAGTTCCTTAGTTTGGAGAAGAAGAAGGGAGACATGGTGACATTTGGGGACAATAGAAAAGGATGCATACTTGAAATCAGCACCATAGGTAATAAAGCATTTTCAATTTCTAATATACTGTTAATAGATGGAGTTAAGCATAATTTAATTTATATTAGCAACCTATGTGATAAAGGCCTAAATGTTATATTTGAATACTCTACAAACACCTACACAATTATAGATGCTAAAACTAATAGTGTTTTACTTGTTGATCTTAGAACCCATAATGTTTATGCTGTTAGCTTTGAGGATATATCTGCTTTTGATTTGAAATGCTTAGTTACCAAGAATGAGGAATTAAATTTTTGATATAGGAGACTAGGACATTTGGGAAGTAAGCTTATTGTCAAACTATCGAAAAATAAACTTGTTCGAGGACTTCCAAACTTAAGAGGTAGATTAAACTCTTTATGCGCTCCGTGTTAAAAAGGGAAATTTATTAAAACCTCATTCAGAAGCAAAAAATGACATTTCCACGACTAGACCGCTTGAACTCATTCACATGGATCTGTTTGGTCCTCTTAGTATATTTAGTCTTGGTGGAAAACGATACACCTTTATTCTTATTGATGACTACTCCTGTTATTGTTGGACGATCTTCCTTACGAACAAATCCGATACGTTCCTTGAGTTCACCAATTTATGTACTAGACTCCAAAATGATAAGGAACTAAAAATAAAATGC
This sequence comes from Platanthera zijinensis, assembly GCA_039513925.1. NCBI lineage: Eukaryota > Viridiplantae > Streptophyta > Magnoliopsida > Asparagales > Orchidaceae > Platanthera > Platanthera zijinensis. The sequence goes on from CM077094.1 coordinate 82,950,402, forward strand.
ATAAGGTCAGATCATGGGGGAAAATTTGAGAATGAAAATTTAACGAAATATTGTAATAATTTAGGAATTAAACACGAATTCTCAGCCCCACGGACTCCTCAACAAAATGGGGTAGTGAAGAGAAAGAATCACACGCTTCAATAGTTAGACGCACAATGCTCGCCAAGTTCGGCTTGCCTCGATATTTTTGTGCTGAAGCGGTTAACACGGCATATTATGTGATGAACAAAGTCATGCTTCGCCCAATTCTTAAGCTAACTTTGTATGAGCTCTATTTCAATAGGAAGCCGTCAGTTTTATATTTTAGAGTCTTCGTTTGCCCATGTTTTATTCTTAACACTAAGGATCAGTTAGGAAAAGTTGACGAAATATCAGACCATGGCATCCTATTAGGATATTCTAGTACGAGTCATGCCTATAGGGTGTATAACAAATGAACCTTCGTTGTTGAAGAATCAGCTCACGTTCACTTTAATGAAAATTAACAAACCATAGTCTCTAGGCAAAATGAAGAGGAAATTGATGATGATGCACAGTTAAAAGCTAAGAGTGAGGTGAAAGAAGTGTCAGATGAAGTTCCAACTCATGTAGATGAATATAGGCCTCCAAGTACTCTAAATTTCTTAAAAGAGCATCCACGAGAACTAGTAATAGGAGAGCCCACACATGGGGTTAGAACTCGATCGACATTACATGAGTCTTTTTTGAACCTGTGTTTTCTATCTGAAATTGAACCCAAAAATATCTCAGAAGCTTTAAAGGATGAATCATGGTTCTTGTCTATGAATGAAGAGTTAAACTAATTCAAGAGATGTAAAGTCTGGGAGTTAGTGGAACGTCCTGATAGACATCCAGTTATAGGTTTGAAATGGGTTTACAAAAACAAACATGATTGTGAGTCTAGGATAACTAGGAATAAAGCAAGGTTGGTGGCACAGGGTTACTCGCAGATAAAGGGTGTGGATTTTGAGAAGTCATTTGCACCGAATGCACGTCTTAAATCCATTCGTATGTTTTGGCATTTGCGATTTATAAGCAAATTAAATTATATCAAGTGGATGTTAAGAGTGCATTCTTGAACGAATATATTATGGAAGAGGTGTATATCGAGCAACCACTAGGATTCAAAAACGCTGACAATCCCAATCACGTATAAGTTGGTGAAAGTCTTGTACGGACTGAAGAAGACACCCCGTGCTTGGTATGATATGCTCATAACTCTTCTCCTAGGACATGGATTTAGGATAGGTAGAGCGGACACAATTCTTTTTGTGAAGCACGAGAATCTTGATTTGATTCTTTTAAGAATTTAAGTGGATAATATTATTTTTGGGGCCACCAATGAAAAATTGTGCAAAGAAATTATCACTTTAATGCAGTCTGAATTTGAAATGAGTCTCGTTGGAGAGTTAACTTATTTTTTAGGATTTCAGATTTCTCAACGTAATGATGGAATTTTTATAAGTCAATCAAAATATATAAAAGATATGTTTGTGCGATTCGACTTTGAAAATCTAAAACAAGTCAAAACTCCAATGAGAGCCTCTCTAAAATTAGGAAAGGATGAAAGTGGCATTTCAATGGATCAAACTGTATTTAGGGGAATGTTCAGATCACTACTCTACTTAAGTGCGTCTAGGCCCGATATTACATTTGCGGTATGTCCGTGTGCTAGATATCAATCCGATCCTAAAGAATCACACTTAAAAGTAGTTAAACATATCTTTAGGTATCTAATAGGCACCCAAAATCTTTTCCTTTGGTACCCACACACCACTTATTTCACACTCCACAGGTACCTTGACTCCGATTATGTTGGATGTTCACTTGATCGCAAGAGCACGAGTGGTACCTGTCACTTTCTTGGTTCGACACTAGTCTCATGGTCAAGTAAAAAACAAAACTTGGTCACCCTCTCTACTACTGAAGCCGAGTATATTGCCTTAGGGAGTTGTTGCGCATAAGCACTTTGGATGTCTCAAACGTTAGAAGATTTTGGCCTAATTTATAGGAACGCTACTCTTAGGTGCCACGACAAGAGTGCCATAGACTTGACCATTAATCCAGTGCATCACTCACGGTCCAAACATATTGACGTTCATCATCATTTCATTCGAGCTCACATTAAGAAAGAGAACATGCGAGTAAGCTTCATTGGGACTGACGACCAACTAGCTGACATATTCAAAAAACCCCTCTCAGGTGCGCGTTTCTCATTACTTTGACTAGAGCTGGGTATTTTTGATCTTTCTTTCAAGTCATGATGCGCCAAAAATGTTTGAAAAATCCCCCAAAAATCCAAAAACATGTCTTTTCAAATTTCCTTTTTTTTATTGATTTGTTGTTTATTTCATTTTTTTAATCCTTAACCAACAAAAAAAAACAAAAACAATATTAAACCCAAAAATAAAAAAAACAAAACAAAACATGGATTGCTCACTCTTAGGACACACTTGGATAAAACTTAGAGCATAACGATTATGTACAATATTGGACTTAGGCATGTTAATCCCTGTGAACTTTGTCTACATATGTCATGATGTGTCGAATCTATAGGTGCTTAACAACTGAGTGCATGTAGATATGTTAGTGTTCGTTGAATATGCCCTAGGTATGTGCGAGGATTTAGATAGCGAAATGATGTTATACTATTCACACATCCCTAGACGGAGAACTTCTGTAGAAGGTGTATGTCTAGATGCTATAACTCGTGATATTATATCTACCACGTTAGAAATAACTTGAATAATCACTATCACAATACATATGTGTTTTTATAAATGGTAGAATTTTGGGGCAAATCTCTAGTGGTCAAGTCCTATGTATACAAGTTAAAGTTTATCTATATATGTGGGTAGATTTCGATCGATTTGGGGTCCTTGAAATCCAAACAAAACAATTTTTTTATTTGATAGCTCAACGCCTATAAATAACAAACAATGGATGCTATTAAGCCTTGAGTCAAAAATATTGTTGGGAATATTGCCCTCAATGTTCCCTAGATTTAATTTTAATAAGCATCACGATCAACACTAAGAGCATAGTTGTATTTGATGTTGGTTAAGCTCATCATGTGCAGGATGTTCCTTGGAATAAGGTTAGACAGGTTGTCTAAGTGATGGTGACAGGTGGTCACAATGAAGGCAGGTGGAGAGACAAAAAATCTGTCTAACTCCATAGGCGTTGAGTGAGGACAGCTCACTCAACGCTATATGCAAAGAAATATGGTTAAGTCCACAGGCGTTATGTGAAGAAAGCTCCCTCAATGCCAGATGCCAAACAGCGCTGAGAGAAGACAAGACAGTCAAAGCCCTTTAGCATTGGCAAGGTAGGAAAGTGGCTAAGTCCACAGGCATTTAGTGAAGCCAGTTCACTCAATGCCATATAGCAAGAAGGGTTGAGTAAAGTCAAGTCAGTCAAAGCCCGACTATTTGCAAGGCAGAAAAGTGGCTAAGTCCACAGACATTGAGTGAAGGCAGTTCACTTCACGTCATACTGCAAAAAGCGTTGAGTAAATCTCAGATAGTCAAAGCTTTATCTTTGATAGTAAAGAAATCTGGTTATGTCTAGAAGCGTCGAGTGATGAAGGCTCACTCGACGCCTAAGCTGTTAAGACTACAAAAGTCTAGTTAGCATTGAGTGATGAAGACTCACTCAACGCACTCAACTCCTAAGCTGATAAAAAATTGTCTAAGTACTTTGGCATTGAGTGGTGAAGGCTCACTCAACGCCTACTGGTATAGAAAGATTGGCTAAGGCAAAAAGCATTGAGTGATGAAGGCTCACTCAACGCTCTCAATGCCTGAGATGCAAAAAGATTGGTTAAGGCCAAAAGCATTGAGTGAAGCTTGTTCACTCAACACACTCAACGCCTGAGATGCAGAAAGATTGGCTAAGACTAAAAGCGTTGAGTGAAGCATGTTCACTCAACGCTCTCAACGCTTCAGTTAGACAGAAATTTGTCTAAGTGTTTTGGCATTGAGTGAAGCTTGTTCACTCAATGCCTATACTAATGTGTTTGAATTTGACTAAGTCCACAGATGCTGACGTCAATAAAATTCAAAATGTTGAGGGATGGCTATAGTATGCGACAAACGGTGCCGCAGGCCTACTGTATGACTTTTCCTGTAAAAGCAAAGTTACAGCTATCAACTATGGTGGGCCCCACAGGTCAAAATAGCCATTGGACGGTGGAAGATAAGAAGGATAGATCAAATAATTGTAAATTAACTTTTGGAAAAGGAAAAACTTCATTTTCTTCCTTGCTAATGTTGTAGAGCCTGGAGAAGAAGTTCTAACTTCTGATCTGAGAGTTCAAAAAGTTAGCTGTAGCGATTTCCATCTGCTACAGCAAGATCAGAGATTTCTATGTAGAAGAAGAAGAAGCAGCCAAATCAAAACCCTAGCTACAGCCACTTCACAGTTCCAACTAAACATTTCTGAAGAACATTTTTTGGAAGCTATGAAGAAGAAGAAGACTGGGCTGAATATACTTAGTCCAAGAAGGGAAGAAGAAGCAGAGCAAGTTCAAAGCTACTATTCTGCAAGATACTTCCAGCACAAGCAGTTGTTTATTGAAGATCTACTCTTATTGCTGTGAAGAAGATAGGGCTGAGACTTTCTCAGTTCAGGAAGCAGAAGGCTCAGGGACTATTTCCCTAGAGTCAAAGTTGGGCTGAGTTCTCTCAGTCTAGGAAGGTAGACTCGAAGATCATATCTCTGTAGTCATAATTCACCAACCCACTTTCATCATGTAGGATCCTTTTGGATTCGAGTTGTAGGCCTAATTTATAAAGGCTGAGGAAGGATCTGGTTACAGATCTAGGTATAGTGCCTGTGTGCCTGAGGTAGGACTTTGGCGTCAGAGTAAGATCCAGTTTGGATCTAAGGTAGGTATTTTGAGCATGAGGTAGGAGAGTCATTCTCTCTGAGTTGTAGGGCACTTGTGCCTGAGTTGTAGGATCCTTTGGATCTGAGGTAGGGACTTTGTGCCTGAGCTGTAGGAGAGTCATTCTCTCTAAGGTAGGGCTATCCTCTCTTGCCTGAGTGTAGGACATGAGCTCAAGTCTGAGATAGATGATCTTTGGATCACAATGTTGTAGGATCTAGTCTTGGATCTGAGGTAGGGATTTGTGAATGAGATAAGTTTTGGAGTAGACTGAGTGGTCCTGCGGTATCGTGTTGTAAGTTTTTAGGAGCCGATATTGGAGAAGTGCCTTGAATAACAAGCTGTTAGAAAGGTGGGAGGGAAAGTCGACGTACCCATAATCTGGGGGAACCACTATAAAATTGCTGTGTTATCTGTGTGATTGTCTTGAAAGAAAATGTAACTACATCACTACAGACCCTAAAATAGATAAAAGAAAAAGATAGTAACAAATACTAAGAAACCTATTCCCCCCCTCTAAGTGATTTATCTATCCTTGAAATTAAATACTCTCAAGTGGTATCTGAGATAGTGGTATCAGTGATTAAGCTATCCTTGTTCACTCAACTCACTCAATGTCTGAGATAGCGGACGTACCCAAAATCTGGGGAACCACTATAAAATTACTGTGTTGTTTGTGTGATTATCTTGAAAGCAAAAGTAACTACATCACTACAGACCCTAAAATAGATAAAAGCAAAAGATAGTCCCAAAGACTAAGAAACCTATTCACCCCCCTCTAGGTGATTTAGCTATCCTTGAAATTAAATACTTTCAAGTGGTATCAGAGGGAGGTTGCTCAAAAAAGACTTAACAATCTGAGTAGATCTCAAAGGATAGCTAAAAGGTTTATACTTATGGGTTCAGGAGTGAATCATAAGGAGTGGAGCTCAATGAAGCTTCAAGTCTGCAGAGAAGAAGAAGTCCTCATTGGGCTGCTTGTATCTATTAAAGACAAAGATGAATACTATCCTACTACTTGGATAGGAATTAGAGCCCCATTGTACTCTATGTTCAGTGACAGTGATAAAGATGATGTCAATCTAGATGCAAGGATAGAGATCATGGCCCCTATATCACTTTTAGACAATGACTCAGAGGAGGATGATGATGATGAAGATGCCAACAACTATTATGGGCTGATGGCAATGACTAAGGATGAATCCTTCCAGGATCAGCCTGGTCTAGAAAATGTACATTCCCTATCTAGCTCCTCTTTTGTGACTGGATATGAGACTAGTCCAAATTCAGAAGCATCTTCATCCAGTGATGAAGATGACTTTGAGTCTGAGGTAGATTTCAATCAATTGATTGACCAGTATGGTGAAATTCTGGAGGCTTTGAGAAGGAGCAGGAAGTTGGCCAAAAATCAAGCTGAGGAGATTACCTCCCTTCAGCTAACTACTGCCTAGTAGGCTGAGATAACATTCTTGCTAGATCAGAAGGCTAGGGATGTCTGCCAACTAAAGGCCATCTCAATCACCCAAATTGAGACCATAAGCCAAAAGAACAAGAACATCTTGGATCTTAAAGAGAAACTTCTAAAGTAGAAAAAGATTGTGGCTAGTTTTTCAAAGCCCAAAATAGTGTTACCACTGATTGACTCCTTCACCTCTCAAAAAGATAAGAGGGGTTTATAGTTCAAGTGGAATTCTAGAGTTGCCCATTCAAAAGGGAAAGGCAAAGCTCCTGTAGTGCCTCAGGCCACCATTCACAAAGTAATCCTCCCTTCCAACAGGTATGGACAAGACTGCATGCATGGTCAATTGAAGAATGTGAATTCTCCTTGTAAGAGTACAAGTGTATTTTGCAATGGAAGAAGGAAGGGCATAGGTTTGAGTGCATAGAAGGCTCCCCATGAAGAAGTCCAAATGTCCCATCAGGGACCATTTGTATTTGGTGCTATAGTCCCCACACTCAAGAGTAAGGCCTTCTCTCAAGATCTCCCAACACACACTCAGACCAAGAGTAAGTCTGTCAGCAAGCCAGACTTGGGCACTTCTGAGGCCATCAACAACATGTCTTTTGCAAAGAAGATCACTGTTGGTATATCTCAAGAAAAACCAAGCTATTCTACTGCCAGACTCACCTTCAGTTAGATTGTGGCTTAGATAAAAAAGATAAAGGAAGCTGCTCCTCTTTTTGAATAGTTAGCTGCTACCAGACTTGCTCAGAAAAAAAGATATAAAATTCATGAGTGCTGGTGCTGTAGCAAAGTGGGGCATTTTTCCTTAGATTGCTGGCACAATCCTACTATGCCCAGAGCAAGTGGTAGTCTTCTTGTCAGAAAATCTGCAGGTAGACAAGGTCTATTTAAGGCTAACAAAAACCTAGGACCCAATAAAAATTAGGGGACTATGGTATGCTATTCTTGTTTTGCAGGATAGCCCAAGTGCCCATATCCCCATGTTGTACTTGGACAGAGGTTGTTTTAACCACATGTTTGGAACAAGGAGCTATCTTAAGGATCATGCCAGTAAGGAATGAACCTAAGATCTGCAGTTGGGAAGTTGGAGATGGATGTTGACCATCAAGGATACTCCTCCTATTTCCTAAGAGGAAAATGATGTTGTGTGCATTCCTGAAAAAGGATAAAGTGCACATGTCTTTGGTAAACTCCTTCAAGTGGTATCTGACTGGATAAATAGACCAGCTGGATCCAGTTATTGAAGCTAAAAGATGTCTGACTAGTGGGACATAATACTGCTCCCACTTCAGCAGGATAGTTAGGAAGAGAACAAGCTGGCTGTACTCATCACTGAGTAAATCATATGAAGGAGCTCTTCTAAGAGCATCCAAAAAGATGCACATGATCCTCAGCTGAAAAGAATCACTATGTAGAAGAGACAAACTGTCCAGTGATATATAGAAAAGACTTTCAAGTCAAGTGGTATCATCACCTAAAATGATGACTGAAAGTCATGAGGACAGAATCTGTACAAATGTTGAGTGGGAGACTATCAAGCTAAGATGCTCCTGCTAATGGGGAGAAAGTTCTGACTAGTTAGCTAAACAAGCTTGAATCTTACCTAATGTACCTCCAGCACATAATAGGTCAGCAAAATTGCTGAAGATCAGCTTATCCCTATGGACATTGCTGGGGTTGAGAGAAAGAATACCCAGATGGTTGCACTTATTGTGGGAAAGCCAGCACAATCAATTTAAGAACAGCTGGATTGCTCTAGCTACAGTTGATATAAGTCAGCAACTTCCTATGGGAAATGCAGAGATTAAGGGGGAGATTCTAACCGAACTCCCTGCTAAAGATAATAAGAGTGTCATTGAAATGACTAAAGATGATTCAAAGGATAGTGATCTATCTGGATGAAGAGACAGATCAGGCCAAAGCCTCCCTATCCTAGTCAATGGGAGATGTCAATGATTAAAGGCAATGGCCATGATCAAGAGGGAGTATGCAGTGCAAGTCCATGTGGTATACAAATGAGATATGCGCTACTAGTGGTTTTCAGTGCACACTGCCTATTTTCCTAATCAGGATTTTGTGTGTGTATCAAGGGGAGAATACGGTTTGGGTCACCAATATAATTAGAGGTTCATTGTGGCTTGAATAGTATATAGATGGTGAACTGCCACTATTCTTCAAGCAGTTCCAAAAAATGATGAAGAGGAGGAAGCAGTGGAAGAACAAATCTTCTTCCTCCTCACATTACAAGAAGGATCACAACAAATATGGGAAGATGCTATCCAAAGGAGACATGTATGATCCTTAACTCACAAAACATATTTCTTCTAACATAATATGTTATGTTGTAACAAGGTTGGGAATGTCAGTGCTGACTACCCAGTCAAAAGAAAAGAGATAGGTGAGAAGAAGCACCTCCACCATAGGGTGCAAGAAAGTTAGTAAAAGTAAGGATGAAACTTTTCTATTACAAAAGAGAAGGCTGATGTCATTAGAGCGGCAAGAAGCATACCATTATGGCTATATCCACTGCTGAGTTAGAGTATATATATGTAGGGAGCTACTGTGCATAGTTGCTATGAATCCAGCATCAGCTCCAGGTCTACAATATTGAGATAACATTCTCATATATTGTAAGTCAACTAGTTAAATTCCCATTCCTAGGAATCCTGTCTCTCATAGAAGGACTATGCATAAGGATTATGTATCATTCTATTAGGGAGCATATGGAAAAGGAAGACTTCTATCTTGAGTTTGTCCCCACAAACAAGAAAGTGGTTGACATGTTCACTAAGCAACTTGATGAAGTCAAGTTCAACACCCTCAAGTTTGATTTGGGTATGTTGAAGTTAGTATAGCTTCAGTTTCTCCATGTTATATTTTTGTTGCAGAACTCACCTCTCTTGCAGATAGATAAGTTTGACATTTGATATCAAGAATCTCAAGTGATATCAAGACTAAGATGGACTCAAGTATACAGTAAAGGGAATGATAACAGATGCTCCAGTTGAGGGGGGAGCAAGTCAAGATGCTCCTGGTGAGGGGGAGCAAATTCATAAGTTGCAGGAACTAGTTCAGCTTCCTATTAAGTAGCAACCAGCAGTTGTAGTGGATCAAAGATCATCATAACTGAACAACAGGTTCTCAGGACTATACCTAGTCTGAGGGGATATCAACCCTAATGGATGGCTGCTTCTATGCAGTCACTGCTGCTGCTATAAAGACATGCTACTGCAGGACAAGAGGAATAGCCAACACCACCCTTACTATAGCTGCATGAAGCCTTAAGTGGTATATGAGTGGCATTGGCTCAAGTGGAACAATGTTGCAGCTAACTCAAGTGGCTGCAGTGATATGTTGTATCAATATATCAACAAAAAAGGTATGAATCTTAGTCAAATAGTTTTTTCACTAGGATAATTTCTCAAGTGGCATCAACACTGGATTTTATCAAGTGGTATAACATCATGATTTAATCTCTCCCTTGATACTATCACCTCCCTCATTAGGAAACTTATTTTTTGAAGAAACTAGAAAGGGGGAGAGGTAGGCAATACCTTAAACCCTAAAGAGGGAGGTGTAGATGATCTGTTAAGATCCTATAGGGACAGGTAGGCTATACCCTCTACCTTAAAGGGAGGAGTAGAGCATACTGAGTAAAATACTAAGTAGAGCAGTACTTGCCAAAAAAAGTGGAGATGGTGGACATTACATTCCTTGGGGGACATGTAGAATACTGAGAAATGCATATTACCTGGAAACATTCAAGTAATATGAAGAGAGCAATGTTGAGCCATTGCATGTTATGTTTCAACCCTCAAGTGGCTTGAGGAAAGTCCTCCACTTAAATGTTAAGTTGTGAGGAGGCTGTAAGCTACTATGAAATTTTCAATTAGTATGAGAAAGCTTTCAATTGCTTCTAAATTTATATGCCTTATATATTAATGCTTCTTAGTATTGCTGTGTGTTCTGCCTTCTTCAAATAGGCGGATATTATTGGGAATACTGCCCTTAATATTCCCTAGATTTGATTTGAAGCGGCATCACCATCAACACTAAGAACATAGTTGTATTTGATGTTGGTTTAGCTTATTATGTATAGGATGTTCCTTGGAACAAGGTTAGACAGGTTGTCTAAGTGATGGTGACAGGTGGTCACAAGGTAGACAGGTGGAGAGATAGAAAATCTCTCTAAGTCCACAGGCATTGAGTGAGTATAGCTCACTCAATGCCAGATGCAAATAAATGTGGTAAGTCTACAAGGGTTGAGTGAAGAAAGCTCAATCAACACCAGATGCCAAAAAGTGCTGAGAGAAGACAGGACATTCAAAGTCCTTCAGCATTAGCAAGGAAGGAAAGTGGCTAAGTCCACATGCGTTGAGTGAAGCTAGTTCACTCAATGCCATACAAAAAGAAGGGTTGAGTAAAGTCAAGTCAGTCAAAGTCTGACTATTTGCAAGGAAGAAAAGTGGCTAAGTCCATAAGCGTTGAGTGAAGGCAGTTCACTCAACGCCATACTGTAAGAAGCGTTGAGTAAAGCTTATATAGTCAAAGCTTTATCTTTGATAGTAAAGAAATCTGGTTAAGTCTAGAAGCATCGAGTGATGAAGGCTTGCTCGACGCCTAAGCAGTTAAGACTACAAAAGTCTAGATGGCGTTGCGTGATGAAGACTCACTCAATGCACTCAATGCCTAATTTGACAGATAACTGTCTAAGTACTTTGACATTGAGTGATGAAGGCTCACTCAACGCTTACTGCTACATAAAGATTGGGTAAGGAAAAAGCATTGAGTGACGAAGGCTCACTCAACACTCTCAATGCATAAGATGCAAAAAGATTGGCTAATGCCAAAAGCGTTGAGTGAAGCTTGTTCACTCAACACACTCAACGCCTTAGATGAAAAAAGATTGGCTAAGGCCAAAAGCGTTGAGTGAAGCTTCTTCACTCAACGCTCTCAATGCTTGAGTAAGACAGAAATCTGTCTAGGTGTTTTGGCATTGAGTGAAGCTTGTTCACCAATGCCTGTACTAAAGTGTTTGAATTTGACTAAGTCCACAAATGCCGACGTTAGCAAAATTCAAAATGTTGCGGGATGGCTACACTGCGCGACAAATGGCGTCGCAGGCCTACTGTATAACTTTTCCTATAAAAGCAAAGTTGCAGCTGTCAACTATGGTGGGGCCCACAGGTCAAAATAGCCATTGGATGGCGGAAGATAAGAAGGATAGATCAGATATTTGTAAATTAACTTTTGGAAAAGGAAAAACTTCATCTTCTTCCTCACCATTATTACAAAGCCTGGAGAAGAAGTTCTAACTTCTGATCTGAGAGTTCAAAAAGTTAGCTGTAGCGATTTCCATCTGCTACAACAAGATTAGAGATTTCTCTGAAGAAAAAGAAGCAGCCAAGGCAAAACCCTAGCTACAACCACTTCACAGTTCCAGCTGAACATTTCTGAAGAATATTTTCTAGAAGCTGTGAAGAAGAAGAAGACTGGGATGAATCTACTCAGTCCAGGAAGGAAAAAAGAAGCAGAGCAAGTTCAAAGTTGCTGCTCTGCAAGATACTTCCAGCACAAATAGCTGTTTATTGAAGATCTACTCTTGTTACTGTGAACAAGATAGGGCTGAGACTTTCTCAGTTCAGGAAGCCGAAGGCTTAGGGACTATTTCCCTGGAGTCAAAGTTAGGCTGAGTTCTCTAAGTCCAGGAAGGTAGAATCAGATATCATATCTCTGTAGTCATAATTCACCAACCCACATTCATCCTGTAGGGCCTGTGTGCCTGAGGTAGGGCTTTGTCTTGAGAGTAGGATCCGGTTTGGATCAGAGGTAGGACTTTTGAGCTTGAGGTAGGAGAGTAATTCTCTCTGAGTTATAGGGAACTTGTGCCTGAGTTGTAGGATCCTTTGGATCTGAGGTAGGGCCTTTATTCCTGAACTGTAGGAGAGTCATTCTCTCTGAGGTAGGACTATCCTCCATAGCCTGAGTGTAAGACTTATGCTCAAGTCTGAGGTAGGTGATTTTGGATCACTACGCTGTATAATCCAGTCTTGGATCTTAGGAAGGGATTTGTGCCTGAGGTGTCTTGGAGGAGACTGAGTGGTCCTGCGGGATCGTGTTGTAGGCTCTTTGGAGTCGAGATTGGAGAATTTCCCTGACTAACAAGCTATTAGAAAGGTGGGACAGAAAGTGGATGTACCCATAATCTGGGGAACCACTATAAAATTGTTGTGTTGTCTGTGTGATTGTCTTGGAAGCAAAAGTAACTACTTCACTACAGACCCTAAAACAGATAAAATAAAAGATAGTCACAAAGTCTAAGAAACCTATTCATCCCCTCTAGGTGATTTAGCTGTCGTTGAAATTAAAGACTTTCAGATACCCCCCAAGCACTACTCACTACTCCTGATAAGTCTTTATGAGCATTGTGAGGATGAGCACCATGGTCCAAAAAAATCTTTTGATCTTGTGCACAGACTAGTATCTTAAGCCTATGTCCCATAGTTCTAGTCTTGATATCTCGTAGATAGCACTGTGACGTGATTTTTAACCTTATTTCTCTCGCGATAGCATTTTTACTTACTGAGATAAACCATGTAATTAATGTTCACTCTACTTGGTGTTTGTCTTCTGTTGCTACACGTTAACACGTCATTGCTTTATGTAACGCTTCCATGCATAAGAATTGGACTAACACGCCACTATATGTCTATATCACGCAAGTTCGAGCACCCGATTTCTATTTATGACTTCTGCAATGTTCCCCTGTATTAATTCTATAACTCTTGTGCATTGTACTCTACATCATCATGTGCTTAGTCTACTTGTGTTTTCCAATCTTTTGTAACTCTGAACGGTTATTTAAAACAATTTCTACGTACTCCACTCATCCATTTGACCTCTATGCTTAATATTCTCTGATTTCATGCTTGGTCACCCCTATTGTTTTTGCCTCTCGTTTCACTTTCTATAACGTGCACTGTTTACTTTCTTTCTCATACTCATTATATATTGCATTCCGTTTCTCCCGTGCATGTGTATGTTTGTTTATGGTCTAGCCCATGTCCTTTTGATAATATCAAAGTGGGAGAATAGATGGTTCATGAGTCATGGGTAAGTGTAGATCACATGTAGGGGGAGCTTAGTTCATCGTGTGCATGTAGATAGGGGGAGCATGTAGAACACATATATAGGGGGAGCGTACGTGTAGGGGAGCTATTTAGAACCTGAAACCTGAGATTTCAAGACTATCTCTTATATATATACCCTGTATCATGCACTTCATTATTATATCTCATGAACGGGACTTGATATTATCAAAAGAGGGAGAATGTTGGAGCCGACGTTTCACATATCCTTAGTTTTATAATATCAACTCCCATGTTGTATTTGATTACATCCTGTGTTTGGTAGAATATGTAGGTTTACAGGTCTAAGAAATATAAGGAGCTATCCTCAGGAACCTACCGCCGAGCGATAGTAGTTAACACCGGGCGGTAGCCAGAATTAAATGGACAAGGCGCTCGGGATACTACCGCGCTGCGCTTGATCTACCTCCCGCGCTAGCTCGAAGAATTAATTGGACTAGTTGCTCGGGATCCTACCACGCAGGTGCTAGCTTTATACCGCGCCACGCTAGCCCAGAAGATGCCTGAATTGTCTCTAAGCGGTATCGTTCCTACCGTTGGGCACTAGCTTTATACCGCGCCACGTTAGCCACTCAATGAATATCGAGACGGATTCGTTGAGAGAGCTGTTCTACCACGTGGCATTATCTTTCCTACCGCGCCATGCTACCTTTGAAAAAGGGAAAAAAAATATTCATTATAAATATTTTTCCATATTTGCAGGATAACTGTCACATCAAACGCACGAACCTACCGTCTAGCGATAGTATTACCACTGGTTGTAGCCTATTTTCACAAAGCTATATAAAAGGTGTGCCGTTTTCTCTACTCCTTACCAAGACGAAAAGAGACTGAGATCTACAACTCCTAGGGTTCGGCCGCCTCTCTGTGGTCCGTTTCACCATCTCTGTCGAAGGAAAAGAATACTGCCTCCCTCTCATTCGCGCACGAAGAACTCCGACGAGCCCAGGACTACATCGACTATGAAGAGTTCATCGGTTGCAAGCACACAAAGATCTCAAGCACCGGTCGCAGATCGCTCGACGGAGGAATCATGAAGAGGGAGAATTTAATCTTTTAAATCCTTTAAACGTTTATTGTAATCTTTCTCATTTCTCTACATTCTTGCGGTGAGGGAAATCGACCGGGGAAGGTCGTCAGAATCCTAGGAGGATTCTGTGAGAAATCGTCCTGGGGAAGAGACGTCTAGATCAGGTGATCTAGCAAGGCTCTAAGACCCTTCCTTGCATGGAGGTGAAGAGCCGACTCAAAGACTTTTCTTGGAGGGAAAGGGAGAGATCCAACCGGTCCGAGAAGTGGGTCGTATAGAAAACCAAAAAGCTTTTTCACTCACCGCCTTTGATATACGATGTCACGGGGATCAAGATTTTATAATTGTTAAAACAGTTGTTGATTTAGTTTATGCAATAAAATTCATTTCTTGCTTCCTTACTTGCGTGTATTGCTGTGAATGCTAGTTTGTGTTGTCCTGAGGAGTGCATAGATCTCCAAGGGAGAATCTGAAGAGGAAAATGAGTTCTGAGACATACCGCCGCGCGTTAGCTACCTAACGCCCCACAATAACTTCCTGGACTAGTTTTTCTTGGAACGAAATTATTCTAATTTTTGATAAACGACGCAAACCTTATTCACCCCCCTCTAAGGTCGGCCACTAGATCCAACAGAGAAGTCCTGATAAATTCGTCAAAATGACTTGTGAAGACTAGGGCAATTCGTCTAAATGTCGCGTGAAGGCTAGGGCAATTCGTCGAAATGACTCGTGAAGAAGTTTTGATTTCACGAGAAGTCTCGACGAATTCAATGAAATTACACGCGTATACTCGACAAAATTTCCTTCAAATTTTCGAGATGATGAATTCCTTTACTTGGCTGATTTCTTGACTCTTTATATATAATACCCTCATTCCATCACGAATAATATAACAGAAGGTCCGGCCGGGGCCCCACACCATATTACAGGAACATACGTAAGGGTTACGAAATGAAACCATAATTCCTCTATAATTATAAATGCACCCTAAAAAAGAGTTACAAACTAGCGGAAACATTAATGAGTTAAAAACAACTGCCCAATTAGGAATGTCCACTAACAGTAATAACCCAGAATGAAAAGACACACACCACATAGTTTTGGCCCTAAGGCCTTACATTAATATTGTTTTTCCAACACAATAGTGGATTCCAAACCTCGGCACATAGGTTGGCAAAATATGAAAACTATAACAAAAACTTGGGCCTTCAAGGGCCGACACAGCTTTGGGCTCCAGCATGCTACTTCCCGCTTGGCTCCACAGCACCTGCACGCAAAACATTCCACAAAGCAGTGATAAACAGGACAACGGTCAGCTGAAGCTTACCAAATTATAATGACCCCACCCCTTTCTCTAGGTGATGGTGCTCAATCCATATAAACAATAAGCATGTTTACATATTTAATATAATTGTGCAACTTAAGCACCATACATCACAAATGTTGGCGCAACCAGCCAAACATCCCGTGCACTTAGGGCACCTTAATGGTGTATCGGGTTTTCCCGGGTCTCGCCTGAAAGTATTTAGTTCTAAAAGTAGTTAAACACCAAGAGGGGGGGTGAATAGGGTTTTTAGTATTTTAATACTTTTTGCTTTGCTTTAGTGTGTTGTGAGTTCGTTAAGGTAGCTTTCAAGACAATCACACACAGAACACAAGAATTTTATAGTTGTTCTCCAGATTATGGGTACATCCACTATCCGTCACATCTTTCTAACAGTTTGTTAGACAAGGCCACTTCTCAAAACTTAGCTCCTAAGAGCTTACAACTCAGATCCCTTAGGATCTCTCAGTTTCCTCCAAGACCTACCTTAGGTGCAAAGCCCTTCCACTTAGATCCAACAAAGCTCCTACAGCTCAGTGATCCACATACCACCTACCTCAAACTTATCACTAAGTCCTACAACTCAGGCTAGGAGGATAGCTCTACCACTCAGAGAGAATGACTCTCCTACCTCAGGTCAATAGCCTTACAACTCAGATATAAACTGGATCCTACCTCAGATTCACCACTTGAATCCTACCTCAGATCTACAGAAGATCCTACACTCAGCCTTTATATATAAGGCTTACACTCAGATAAAATGATCCTACAGAGAGAGTAATGGTTTGTTGATAATGTTTATACATCAGAGAAATATTCTTTGTGTCTTCCTCCTTCTATGCTGAAATTGCTCAGTCTAATTTTCTTCATAGCTCCAGAAAGTGTTTAGCTTGAGCTTGTGAAGTAGCTACAGCTAGGTCTTCCCTTTGCTACTTCTTCTTTCTCAGAGATATCTCTTTGAACTTGCTTTTAAGGATGAGAAAGACAATAACTAACTTATTAGAACTTTCAGATCAGTAGTTTGAACAACTTCTCTTGGCTCTGCAATAATATCGAGATGAAGAAGATGAAGTTCAACAATTCCCAAAAGATAATCTTCTCTTTACAGATCTGTAGCTTTTTATCCTGATGTCCAACGACACTTTAAGAAGTGGGACCAGCTGTAGTTATTGGCTGCAACTTTTCTTTTGCATTAAATGCAGTACAGCAGGCATGCAACGCCATTTGTCATGTACTATAGACTTCCCGCTACATTTTGAATTTCTACTGACGTCAATACCCGTGGACTTAGTCGATTTCATACAATTCATTATAGGCATTGAGTGAACAACCTTCACTCAGCGCCAAAATAGTTAGCCAATTATCCTGCAGCAACAACTACAACCAAATGGCGTCAGTACCCATGAAGGTTGTTTACTCAACGCATTTTGACTTAACTGCTTTTTTTCTTTAGGAAGGCGTTGAGTGATGCTTATGCACTCAGCACTTTCTGCCTTAGCTCGCCATCTTGATGAGGCGTTGAGTGAACAGCCTTCAATCAATGCTTCTATACTTGGTAGAATTTCTTGTTAAGCTGGCGTTGAAAGAACAACATCACTCATTGCATCTGGACTTAGACATAATTTTTATCTTCGACTTCTGAGGCTTTGACTGAACTTTGTTCTATCGACGCTTTCTTCTTTAGGCATTGAACTTCCTTCACTCAACGCTTCTGAACTTAGCCAGAATCCTACTCTGATTCTCAAATGCTTTGACTACTTTAGCTTGACTCAACGCTTCTCGCTCTGGGCGTTGAGTGAACTATCTTCACTCAATGCTTTTGGACTTAACCAAATTCTTGCCTTGTAAATAGTTAGGCTTTGACTATCCATTGCTTTACTCAACGCTTCTTGTTATCTAGCGTTGAGTGAACCGCCTTCACTCAATGCCTGTGAACTTAGATAGATTTCTATCTTTACTACATTCTTCCTTGTGTCCACCTATCACTGTTGTAACACCTCTGAAAATCACATGGAATGTAATATAAGGTCCGGCCGGGGCCCCACACCATATTCCACAAATAGGCAGCGAAATTATATGTTAATATCAAAAGACTACTCGCGCCCTAACTCAGAGCATTCTAACATAAGCTTTAAGGTTGCATGAACTCATATATTTGAATATCCACTATATATAAACCATACCATTTTTATATATAACATGAATGTCAATTACAAATACACAAAAGTTATGGCCTTAAGGCCTTACAGTTATACTTCACAAGTGTGGTTTACAAACATCCGCGCGTAGGCCGGCCATAAAAGAAAAACGTAAAACTTCTTCGCTCGGTCTTCGAGGGCCAACATAACATCAAGGGATTCAGCTCGCTATTTCCCGCTCGGCTCTCCAGCACCTGCACAAGGACAATCCACCACAAGGGTGGAAAATAAGGCAATGATCAGCATTCAGCTGACCAATTTATAATGGCCTACCCCTTTTCTGGGGTAGAGGTATTCCTTCCCTACATACATAGCATTTTCACAAGCAGATATATCACAAGAACGTGCAATCACGCACAGTTCAATATATCACAAACGAATGCCTCAATGACCAAACGTTCCATGCACTCAGGGCACATTTTTGGTGTACCTGTTGCCAAGGTCCCCTCCCACCGTTCAGTGGTCCCAAACATAACAGTTAACTTTGAGCTTTTATAGTCTCTATGGCCCCGGTTTGATACTTTAGTCTTGACATCGTATAGCCTAAGGATCTCATTATGTGATCCTAATTAATGTCAAAAACTTAGGTCCTCAAGTTAGACAACCATAACGCGGATGCTCTTCAGCCATTGCCCGTTGCTCAAATCATCAATTCAATGTCTAATCTGACGCATGTCGGTTTCCCCTTATCAATTTGGCTCATTGGACTTTAGGAGCTCACAGCTCACAGTCTCCCAGAGACAATCTTGACAATCAAAAGGGTATCTAGGAGCTATCGCCGACGATACTCACTATCTCCATACGTTAACAACAGAATTCACCTTTTGTACCAGACCCAGCAAAACCCTGCAGTAACTAGCAGTGTTAGAAATACTGGACTTTCACATCACACAACACAAATAGCTAAACAAGAGCTATCACCATTGGCGATATTCACTGTCGCCCGACGATATCTAATAGGTCGTAAAATTATGGAATTTAGTTGGTATTTTCCTGGAGTGCAACTCCAGCACTTCCTGCTACTCGCAAGTCACAGGTACAACCCCGTAGACCCCATAAACTACTCGTTTATACTCGAAGTCTTCTCCGACACGTAAATCAAAACATCACCAATCCAGACCAACCTGTCTAGATGGGCTTTACACAACATGCCTATTCTGTACTACACATTTTCGGATCTATATGCAAGACTAACCAAGGATTTCATGAATTAACCCAAAGGAATTCCCTCCGCTTTTCCACCTTTTGGTGGGGGATTCCATGCATATGCTAAAAGAAGGACTTCACTTGTCCAAGAAGGAAGATCATTACCCTTGTATTTTCTTCGGAGCCACGGTGAAGCTTTTCTACTGGGACGGAAAGGTGCACCTAACTTCCCTCTTCGAGGATCTAGCCTCGGCTCTTACTTCCGATTACAAAACCTCCTTCACCAAGCTATTGAATCTCAGCTCCAGCCCTTAGCTCCAACCCTTAGCTCTTTCTCTCAAGAATATGGTTGAAATAAGGAGAGAGTGTGAGAAAAAGAGAATGAATTCTCATTCCTCTACTCCTCTACATAAGTGGCCTTGGGATTAATCTCAGCCACATGTTCATTTCATCAAAAGGGAGCAAAGGCCATGATTTCGGTTGAATAGTCAACATTAACGCTATCGCCTAGCGATATCCTCTATCTCCTGGGAGATAGCGTCGATAGCCGCATTGACCCCAATCAACCATTACTCATCGGCAACCTACCGGCCATCCGACACATGTGTAGCATTACGTGGCACTATCACCTGACGATATCCACTGTCGCTGTTCCAATAGCTCACTCAATGCTTTACAGCATCGAGTGTGTTGAGTTCACTAAATGCTTCATGGCGTTGAATGTGTTGAGCTCATTCAACGCTTCAAGGCATTGAGAGATTTGAGAACTGGGCTATCGCCATGCGATACGCACTATTACCACGGGATAGTATCTTACTCACTGATTCGTCAAAAGGCGTCGAGTGTGTTAAGCTTACTCAATGCTTCAAGGCATTGAGTGTTAACACTATCGCCATCGACAATACCCACTATCGCCCGACGATATCGACCAGAAGGTCTGCTATCAAATTTTGGGTGTTACAACCCTCCCCTTCTTATAAAAATTTTGTCCCGAAATTTTATTCATCTATAAGGGAAAAACATCAACTATTATGTTGCAACATGCAACAAAATGTTACA
This sequence comes from Platanthera zijinensis, assembly GCA_039513925.1. Taxonomy (NCBI): domain Eukaryota; kingdom Viridiplantae; phylum Streptophyta; class Magnoliopsida; order Asparagales; family Orchidaceae; genus Platanthera; species Platanthera zijinensis. The sequence goes on from CM077094.1 coordinate 82,970,660, forward strand.
ACAATTTGGGAAACTCATCACGTATAGTTTTCTTATGCTCCCATGTCCGTTCTCAATGGTCACCATTGTCTCAACGAACGTTGACCATCTCGATTGTTCTTTTTTGGAGCTACTCACTCTCCGGGCCCTTGATTTAAATGGGCTTAACCTTGGTCATCAGCCTTTATTCGACTAGTACTCGATCATCCGCAATCACTTGCGTTGGCTCTTTCATTGCTTTACTCAACAACGATATGTGCAACACATTGGGAAGCCATTTAGCTCCGCTAAAAGAGTTAATCGATAGGCCGCTTCTCCAATTCATTCAACCACTTTATACGGACCAATATACCTCGGACTCAACTTTTTCACATGCCAAATCCTAGACCAGCCTTTGAATGGCTTAATCGTCAAGTATACACATTCGCCAACTGCAAAATCCATGCTTTAGTGCTTGGCGTTGTAGTACTTTGCTTGCTTATCTTAGGCTACAAATAGCCACTCTCATAAAGTACGTATGGTCGAATCTACATTTTTGACCTCCTTACGCTTATATAGCTTTGACTTGTCTGTTTTCGCCCAAGCTAAAAGTGTACAACACTTCCAACCGTATTAGCTTCAAAGGGCATCGTCTTTATATTAGCTTGATAGCTATTATTGTTGACGAACTCAATTTTATAGAGATGGTTTTCCCACCTCTTCTGAAATCTAGGGTGCACAAAAGGAGCGCATCCTCCATAGTTCTGTTGGTCATTTCGGTCTAACCAACCATTTGAGGATGAAAGGTCGTACTGAACTTTAGTCTAGTTCCCAACCACTGATGGATTAGTCTCCAATCATTTATAGTAAAGCATCCATTTTGGTTACCAACGATTCTGCATGCACACCTTACAATCATATCATGTCGTCAATGTATAACGTAGCCAACTTTCCATGAAATCGTCATTTTTGTTCGATATGAAGGGCGATACTATTGTCAATCAGTCAAAGATCACAAACTCGACATCGTTTCCGCTCCGTGATCTTGGAAGTCCACGTACGAATTTCACAGGTGTGAGAAAAGGGCGAAAAAATGACCAAGAAGTAAATAACTGTAAATTTTTTTGCTCTAAAAAAATAAATAGTACATAGGTATGCCCCCATATTTATAGAAAATGGGGAAGATGAGAGAATAGAATAAGAGATGTTGGACTAAATAAGTGTCCGCCCGGTTAGGCGGTATGACAAGGTCAAACCGCAATACTGGACAACGAACTACAGATGATCGCCTGTAACCCCTCAAATTTCATGAGGCATGAGATGCTTCTCTGGGGGTTACCTCTCGGCGGTAGGTAGTTACCACGTGGCGGTAGCTCCAGGGTTTACGTTGAGAGCCTCGAGTTCTCGAGAAAGATTTTATTGCGTGGAGGAAAGTTGTTACTGCGTGGCGGTAGCAAGGGAATTTATCTGGCAGACCTCTCGGGAAGCTATCGCCCGGCGATAGAGTTACCGCTTGAGATAGACGGGTCAATTTATTTGTTATGGTTCTCGGGATCTTACCGCGCGGCGGTAGAAGTTAGTGTGTGGCGGTAGAGGCTGGTGTCGTGTCATAACAGACGTCCTCTATCACGCGGCATTAGCATCCTATCGCTTGGCGGTAGTGAAACCGTAATGGCCTTGGCCGCGTGTCGGCCTATAATTGGAGGATTTGGGCTGTTATGCTCAAAATGAGGCATTGAATTAAGGTACCGTGCGGCGGTATCTTGTTACCACGCGGCTGTAGCTTTATTTATATGCCTGATTTTGGCCGTTTTCACTTCATTTCTTTTGGAGTGAGGAGTTGGACTGGTTTTCCTTGAGGAGGAGGAGCGGCGCCGAAGGGTAAATCTCACCGTCGTTGAAGTTCCGGAGTTTCGATTTGCAAGCCAAGTCCGGATTTATGGAGGCAAGATCGTTGCGATCACGTTCATCCATCTAGATCTTTGGCATGGCACCGAAGAGAACGCAATGGGTAATTATTCTCAACTTGGACATGTAAAGTCCTCTTCCTTTTGCATAGGAAAACCTCTCCCGCGAGTGTGCGGTGAGCGTGAGGTTTTTCCTTCAGGTAGATACGATATATCCCCGTAGTTTTGCATATAGAGTTTAGAATCGAAGTGCGAACATAGGCATGTTGTGTGAAGACCATCTGGACAGGTTGGTCTTGATTGGTGATGTTTTCATTATGCTTGTATTGGCCAAAAAAGACTCTGTGATCTTTGTTTTTCGGGTTTATACACGGTAGATTGCAGTAGGGAATCTTGGGGACTAACTCCAAGGAGCACCCGAAAAACTGGGTAGAATCGCATTTCTGCCAGATACCGCGCGGCGGTAGTGCTACCGCAGGAGGTAGCTCCTTGAGAGCTTTGTTTATGGCCTATGTCGTGGAGACCCGGGGCTTGAGATGTAGTGCTCTGGGAGCCCAACCAGGTGGCCTGCGAGCCACCCATGTAGTACGAAAGGGTTATGCATTATTTGCTGAAATGGGAATGGGGAGGCCGAGCAATGTCTTGGTAGTTTTTTCCCGGCGATGTGAGCAACGGGAAAGGGATGAACCTACCCAGTAGCTATGTGGTGCATCCATGGGTAGTGATGCCTGTCGCAGACATAGTTATGGGTCTTAGACCTTGCGCAGGCCGTAAGGACTACCAAAATGCTCATGTTTGTTGCTGTCTGGTGAATGGTGGTGGGCCCTTGTTTTTGTCCGGACACCGAGAATGTGCCCTGAGAGCACGGGGTGTGTGGTCGTTCGTGCCTATGCCTGTGGTGAAGTGTGCTTAAATTGCACTTTCATTACTATGTTTGGTTTTGCTAATACTTTGTAGGGAAGAAGCCCCGTCGCCCCAAGTAAGGGGCGGGGTCATTATAATTTGGTCATCTTTAGCTGACCGTTGCCTTGTTTTGACACAGTTCGATGGATTGTTCTTATGCAGGAATAGGTGAGCCAAGTGGCAAGTAGCTGGCTAAAGCCCTTGATGTTGTGCTGGCCCTTGAAGGCCAAAGCGAAGTGTTTACTTTTAATGTTTTCATGTATGGTCGGCCAGCGTGCCGAAGTATGTAAAACACTCTATTTCAAGTTAAATGTTGTAAGGCCATAAGGTCAAGACTCTATGTGTATTTGTGCTTTCATTCCTGCTTTGGGTTATAGTGGACATTCATGTGCTGTGATGGGTTCTTCTAACTTACTTAAAAACTTCCGCTTGATTGCTTTGTGTTAGGTTTCAATATCATCTCATAGTATTTTGGTATTAATATGTAACTCTGCTGACTATCTATGGAATTTGGCATGGGGCCACGGTTGGACCTTCTGTTATATCCCATGTGACGGATGAGGGTGTTACAATTTGGTATCAGACTAAGTTGTTGGTCTTACTTAGGAGAATTCATGGACGATTTCTTTTTAAGGTATGGTGAGCACAGCCATATGCGTCATCATTATAACATGAAAAGAACCCATGAATGTCCACTTAGGAATGAAAATACACATGTTTGAGGAATCTGTGTGTTCCTATGATTGCTTTTAGCAATTTTGTTTGGTCACTTATTGGTGTATCCTGCAATAATAGGTGACTAGGAGTGGTGCTGGAAAGTCGGAACGCCGCACTCGGCAGAAAGCATTGCACCTAATAATGCGCCTGCAACCCCTCTTTCGGCAGTGACGATAAGACTTGTAGCATAGGGGGTGTTTACGATGATAAATACCCAGCCAGGGAGGCAAGAACAACCTCCTGCCCTTGTTATGGAGCAGGTGCCGCTTCATGCGGCAGAGCCTGAAATGGTGAAAGAGTGGCTGTAAAACCTTTGGTGCCAAGGAGAACGACAGAAAGACAGCTTAAATATGTGATGAGCTTTAATCCTCCCGTATTTACGGGGACAGGAACCCCAACCCAGACTAAGGATTGGCTCTCTCATGTTTAGAGAGTCATGACAGCGACTGAAATAGAGGAATGGTAGAAATCAACCATAACCGCTTTCCTGTTGGATGGAGAGGCGCGACTGTGGTGGGAAGAGCTGGCGCTGTACCTCTTGGTTGGAAGACAACTCACCGATGTTTTGATGGACGAGTTCTCGAGGTTATTCCTGGCTAGATACCTCCCCTAGGCACATAGAATCGATATGGAGAATCAGTTCGAGAGACTGACACAAGGAGATAGTTGTGTTGATGAGTATCTCCACAAGTTCACGAGGTTAAGACGTTATGCTTGCATTACTTTCACTGACGAGGAGCGTAAGACCAACCAATTCTATGAAGGTCTGCGTGATGACCTAAGGCTACTACTCTCTGGGCGGATGACGCAGGGTTTCCTAACTCTGGTCAATTCCGCCCGATCTCTGGAGAAAGATATGAAGAGGGTTTAGGGGAAGAAGGACTCAAGCTCGAAGAAGTCGGAATTCAAGGTACCGAGTTCATAAAAGTTTGAGTTTTGTAAGTGGAACAAGAAGGCTCGGACTTCGGGTCTAGCCACACCTTCTGGTACGTCTGGAGTTACTATAGTGCGAGGCCCGATTACTTGCTATAATTGTGGCAAGTAGGGACATTATGCCCGAGACTATTGGAGTGGGGGCCCGAAGTCAGAGAAGAATCCTAGAGCAACTTATGTGGAGAAGGGAAAGGAGGTGGAGTCAACCGCATCCAACTACACTCCAGCCCAGCCTAGAGTTTACAACCTTGGCCAGCAGGAGGCCATAAAACATGCTGATGTGGTGACAGGTATGATTTCTAGTATAGCACGTTTAGCTTTGTATACTAGTTGCCCTTTTTGCGTGCTAGCTTATGACTTGTTGTGCTAGGCTTTGTTTTGATCATTAATTGTCCTGTGAGAGCACTGCTCGATACGGGAGCTTCACACTCCTTATTATCTGAGGAATTTGTATTGCGCATCAGAGCACCGTCTTCAGTGGCAAGGGATAAATTGGACGTGCTGCTGCCTAACAGGTGTTCTATGCACGCGGATAGAGTTTGTAGCGTGATGGTATAGATTGGGAGTCAAGAGTTTGACTTGCAAGCGTCGCTACTATCGATAGTTGAGTTTGATGTGATATTTGGCATGGACTGGCTCTCGGAGCAGCATAAGTACATTGATTGCAATCACAAGGTGGTCAGACTAGGGGTGGATACAGAGAGTAAGACTACATTCTCTAGCATGAGGGGATCGAGCAAGACTTTGATGTTTGCTATCTAGATGGTTAAGACAGTTCGTAGTGGTACAAAGCTATTTTTCAACTTAGTGGAGACTTCGAAGCCCAAGCCAGGTCTAGATAATATCCCGATTGTGTCAGAGTTTCCTGATGTTTTCCCTGAAAATCTCCACAGAGCCCCATCTCAGCGCGAGATCGACTTCACCATCGAGCTAGTGCAAGGTGCCAAGCCTGTGCCATGCTCCCCATACTGCTCAGCACCTAAAGAGATAGCGGAATTGAAGGTATAGCTGCAAGAGCTATTAGATAAAGGGTATGCGCGTCCAAGTTCGTCGCCATGGAGCGCGCTAGTCCTATTTGTTTAAAAGAAGGACGGAAGCTTACGACTGTGTATTGATTATCGAGAGTAGAATATGCTGACAGAGAAGAATAGATATCCGATCCTGAGGATTGATGATCTATTCGATCAGCTGGTCTGGTCAACTGTGTACTCGAAGCTAGATTTGAAATCCGGGTACTATCAGCTAAGAATTAGGGAATGTGACATTCCCAAGATGGCTTTCAGCACACGTTATGGGCATTATGAATCCACCGTCATTCCATTTGGGCTGACGAATGCGCCATCCGTATTTGTGGATTTGATGAACAGGACGTTCAGGGAATACTTGGACCAGTTCGTGATAGTCTTCATCGATGATATACTAGTGTTCTCACAGTGCGAGGAGGATCATTTCAAGCATCTTCATATGGTTTTGGATACCATGAGGAGGAACCAACTGTATGCTAAATTCTCCAAATGTAAGTTTTGTCTATCCTCAGTAGCATTCCTTGGTCACGTGGTTAGTTGTGTGGAAATTGCAGTAGATCCGGTGAATGTAGCTGCGATACGGGAATGGCCTCTGATGTCTTCTGTGTCGGATGTCCGGATTTTTCTGGGACATACCGGCTATTACAGGCGCTTCGTGGAGAACTTCTCACGGATCGCACTGCCCATCATTACTTTGAAAAGGAAGGATCATAAGTTTGTTTGGTCGCTGGAGTGTGCACAAGCTTTCGAAGAACTAAAGTGTCGTCTGACCACGACGCCTGTCTTATGCTCATCTTGTGGTTCAGAGGGCTTTGAGATTTATAGTGACACCTCTGGGAGTGGATTAGGCTGTGTTTTCCTTCAACATGGGAAGGTGATAGCCAATGGATCACGTTAGTTGAAGGTGCATGAGAGGAATTACCCAGTCCATGATTTGGAGTTGGCGGCTGTGGTATTCGCTCTTAAGCTTTAGAGGCATTATCTGTATGGGGTTAAGGTCGATATCTATTCAGATCACAAGAACCTGAAGTATCTGATGGATTATAAGGATCTGAATATGCGACAACGTAGGTGGATGGAGTTCCTTGTGGATTACACCTACAAGATTCATTATATTCATGGGAAGGGGAACGTGGTGGCAGATGTTTTGAGCCATAGGACCCCTGCTCGGGCCAATTGGTTACAGATGCATGATGAGCGGCTTATTCGGGATCTGGAGGCCTTGGAAATCTCTTGTGTTGACAAGGGCGTTAGTGCAAACACATGTTTGGGTTGGACAGAGGTTCAATACGACCTCACAGACAGAATTCAGCGTGCATTGGAGTTGGACGTGAGCTTGAAACATCACTGGGCGGATGTCGTTGATGGGTCTAATGACCAGTTCTCTATCGATGATGACCTCTTATCGAAAGACAGCTGATTCTGCATCCCCAACATGGGGAAGTATCAAGAACAATTGATGTATGAGGCGCACTTTATGAAGTACTCGATTCACCCCGGGAGCACCAAGATGTTCAAGGACATGAAATTTTTTTGGTGGTCGGGTCTGAAGAAAAACATAGCATTATATGTGGCGAAATGTCAAACCTGTGCCTTGGTGAAGGCCGAATGCTAGAATCTTGGCAGATTCCTAAAGTCTTTGCCTATGCCGTAGTGGAAATTTGATGACATCTCCATGGATTTTGTGCACAGTTTGCCGAGATCGCACAAGTGGAACGATGCCATTTGGGTGATCGTTTAACGAAGATATCATACTTCATACCCAATATAAAGGATGATTCAGTTGAGAAACTAGCGAAGCTTTATGTGGACAACATAGTCTGTTTGCACGGCGTACCCCGGAGCATCGTTAGTGACCGAGATGGTCGTTTCACATTTAACGATTGGAGGCTCATTAATCAATTGTTGGGTACCAAGTTGAGCTTCAACATAGTTTTTCACCCACAGACAGATGGTCTGACTGAAATGGTGAACATGACGATGGAAGATATGCTTCGTATGTGTGCTTTGGATTTTGGGAAAAGGTGGGAAGACCATCTTTTTATGATTGAGTTTGCGTATAATAACAGCTACAAAGCCAATATCCAGATGGTGCCTTTTGAGGCTCTGTATGGAAAGAGGTGTCGTATGTCGTTGGATTGGGTAGAAACGGGAGAATCGAAGCTATACAAGCGAAGGGACGTTGAAAACGTCAAAAATTCGCTGAGGCTCCAATATTGCTCGGATCGCGACGAAACTTAACGGGCAAATTCAAAATTAATCGATTTAATTTCGTATGGCGAAATTTTACAATTGCGATGAGAATTCCAAGATTTGGTCGGCTCGACCCAACGGACATGAAAACACACTAATGTAGACTCGCTGTCAACTCCGCGTTAACGTAACGCTCTTACATCATTTTGACGTCACCAAGAGAATTAAAATAATTGATGGAAAATCAGGGGCGTTACACCAGCGGACAGGGAATGAAGACCGGTAGCGGCAAGGGAATAACTCGCAGCAAGCAGAGAAGAAGCCGACAACGACTATGAGATAAGGCCATGGCGAGCAGAAGCGCTGCGAGCAGGAAGGAAACACCACGACGAGCTGAGGAGTAGCGAGCTGAGAGTAGACCGCGGCGGGCTGAAGAGCAGCGAGCTGGAAGTAAACACCACGACGAGCTGAGAAATAACCGCGGGGGGCTGAGGAGCAGCGAGCTGGAAGTAGTCACCACTACGATCTGAGGAGCAGTAGCTGAGAAACAACTATTGCAGGCTGAGGAGCAGTGAGTTGAGACAAAGACCGCGACGGGCTGAGCAGCGAGTTGAGATAAAGACCGCAGCAGGCTGAGCAGAGAGCTGAGAAACACCACGACGAGCTGAGGAACAACCGCGGCGGGCTGAGAAGCGAGTTGAGATAAAGACCATGGTGGGCTGAGAAGAGACCACTGAAGAAAAAAAGAGGCGTAAAGAAGCAGAGACCAGCTAGCAAAATTGTGGCAGGCCACTGCGAGCACGGAAGGGCAGACCGCTGCGGCTAAAGGGGCAAACCGCAGAGACAGGCCGCTGAAGCTCACAGAAGCGGACTGTCGTGTCAAGAAAACAGCAGACGGGATGAGACGAACCAAGCAGACCGCGACGGACACAGAACAAGCCGCACGGAGGGTGCCAGCGGCGAAGTCTATAAAAGAGAGTTGAGATGAGTCCAGAAGAGGGAACAACACAAGGTGACCCGTGCAGACAAAAGAAGTCTATCCGCGGAGGGATGCAGATAGGAAGCCGCATAGCTACTGTAGCACTCTCGCCGGCCCAGATTTTGATCCCCAAATCGAATGTCAAAACAGCTTGAAATCAAAAAGTGCTCAACATGAAAGTTGTTCGTATTGACGATATCTACAACTTTTTTGTTGATTATTTTTCGATTTGAAAACATCTTGACCCCCAAAGTTCCTTGTTCGTACGCCCGCATAGTAGCCTTGCCCGCATATTGCGCATTCTGAGTTTTATAAAATTATTGTATAATGCCAATTCCAATACTAATTTTATCATTCAACCAAATAGCTTGTGGTTCAATTTCAATTTTGTTGACTGAATTCAATCATGCAGCAAAACAATATAATTGGAATTCTGTGCAAAACCAAATGCTGCAGATATTAATTTTTGTCGAAAAGTCAATTCCATCCAAACGACTGACCCTAAGAAATTTATGGGAATTAATCAATCACATCACAGTATCCATTCAAAAATTGGTTGAGTGCTGGTTTCCTGCTAAATATAATAATAATGAAGGTTGTAAAATTTATGTACATCAGCTATGAAGAATAACTAATGAACTTTGTAACCTGCTATTCCAAAATTGTATATAACCCCTTAATGGAGCAAACAAAATGCCAGGAATGGAGCAAACAAAATGCGTTTAATTTTGCTTGCAAACTGGGAATATCCCCATCCTTCCCTGAATGCATCAAATCATCTCAGTATTCAGTGGTCCTTAATCTTAATATGCAGGTATACATTATGAGAATTTCTGCAGGACCATATACTGGGATCTTTTCTGTAAAAATGCAAAATTATAGGTTCCTGATCGAACAGCCTTGGATGCGAGTGAGCTGTAGAAAGAGTGGTTGCGGACAGAACTTTTAAGGGTCTTGTAGCTCAGTTTCTGATAAGATGGGCTGCTCGGAGCTATTGCTGCCGCAGAAGTCCTTGGTCATCTGAAGAAGGAAAGTTCCTGAAAGAATTGTGAAAAATCCACAAATCTCTGAAATTATTTGTGTGGCATCTTGAGAATCCCATTCCTGGTTAAGCAGCACAATTATCAATTTATTTGATCAATGAACTATGCAGTTTAGAATCCAAAGGACACATTAACTAAATAAATTGTCCTTTTATATTATAGTGGAGATTGAGTTATTCAGAGACTTCCATCTATATTTATTAGTATTAATTGTAATGATGATTTCTCTGAATCCCAAGTGTTCAGATTAGCATATAAAATGGACAAATATATTATAATGGGATATGGCATTGCAAGGCGAAATAATATGATATTTGATATAAAATAGAAGATGTTTTGAAATTGTAGTTTGAAAGATGAATTAGAGTGCTGTTTTTTTTTATTTCGGTACAAATAAATATCCTAATGTTTTACTAAATATTCTCTTAAGTTTTTAAAAATGTCCAATCTCAATAGATACTTGTACCATCTACAGAAATACATTAAAAATACAGCGACCCGTTGGCAGGGTCCGGTAAGGCCCACGCCGGCTCCGCCGACCGCGGTGGCCTCCACAATCGGGTTATGTATGTTCCTGCGCATTTTTTTTGCTTTTTTTTGTTTTTTGGCGCGGTGGCCCCGTCGGACCGCTTCCGGCAGGCGACGTTCATCCCTGCGAGGCCACATAAATGTGGCAGCTTGGAGTTCTATACATCTCTCTCTTCTCCTCGTGGCTCTTGGGGCCGGCGGGATCCAGCAATGGCGATGACCGTGGTGGTGTACATTCAAAACAACGTCGACTGGGGGTGGTGGTTGGGGGTTCCAACTGTAACAACCCACAAAATAATAATAATAATAATAATAATAATAATAATAATAATAATAATAATAATAATAATAATAATAATAAAACAATATAAAAAGACCTAAAACTAACCCCCGGTCTAAACCTACCCCGCTCCCCCGATCTTAAATCCCGCAAGATACCGCAAACCGCATCCCGCACACAGCTCTTCCCGATCCCGCCCCGTCAGCCCCGATTCCGCCCCGTGCGTCCCCCGGCAGCCCCGATCCCGGCCTCCGGCGCCTCCTCCTCCTCCGGTAGGCCTCCGGCGCCCCTCCTCTGGCTTCCCCGTCGCCTCCTGCTCCTTCCCCGTGGCCGACGGTTCCTGCAAGCCACCTCCCTTGGCCGACTGCACCCTAGGCTCCGTCGCCAGCCAGTAAGGGCAGCTGTCGGCTGCTTCATCTCCTCCTCCTCCGGCTAGTGAAGGCAAAGACAACATTCTTCTCTGGCGACTCTAGCTCCTCCACGTTCCGGCCGGTGGAATTCGTGAGGGACTCCTAGGGTTTCGCTCGAAACCCCTCCTCGTGGATTCCTGAGCCCAGATCGGGTCTCCTTGGGTAAGGAATTTCATCAATCCCTCATATTCTATTTTGCCCTAATTTTTTAGGAGGATTTCCGCCCTCCGATTGACGTAATTTCGTCGGTCTCCCTTAGGTTTGTCGTGAATTCGACTAATTTCATTTATGTTTATGTTTCCGGTGCCGCTCGTCCAGTCTAGGTGGTTGGATCGCTCCAATCATGGGATTTTCGCCTCCAAATCGCCGCCAAAATTCCCGATCTCTCGCGGTAGCCACTTCTCCCCTCATTCTCGAGGGAGGTAAATTTCTACAACCCCCCCCCCCCTGTGGTGTGATGCGAATATCCAACGCATGCGCAAGTATAAAACTCTTGTTAATTCAATTTAAAATGCATTTATGGATCCTGAACAGGTTTAGCTCAAGCTCCTAACCTTGCTCGCGCCACTTAATTGTCGCCAGTTTTTTCGACGTGACCTTGAGGCAAGTAGAGAAATCTCTCTCGCTTGCAAACATGAAATTTATATTACTTGACGTGTTGCAATAAAATAGACCCTTATAAACTGAAATCGTCAAAATAATAATTTGTCATCTTGAATCCCTGAAATCATATACAACCATATGCAAATATTGAGGTAAGAGTGTTGTTTTGGTGTGACGCCTTGAATCGAGCTCCCGACTAACTGGTAATAGAAACCATTAGTCGATCATTGCAAGCACCGTCGTTGATAAGCCTTGCATCAATTTATACACTGGAATCCTGTACACCAAATGACAACACATTCACCCTTCAATATAGATCGCTTATGGTATTGCAGCTAGGCTAAACTCCGGAGTAGGCTATTAGCGTAAAAGAATCTTGTTAGACATGGTTACTTGTCTGGTTGCTACATGTAAGACTACCTCACTGAGCTCTAGTTTTCTTTACTTACTTTTTGCGTAAGCTATTGACTTGAATCATTATGTAACTTCATGTTCTGAGACATTTTTCATTCTGTTTGGATTTGCCTTAGGTTTCGTGACTGCGCCGCCCGGTTCCTGAGATTTCTTCCGCCAGCTACAACTTCTGTTTGGAGGTTTCTCTTTGTCTAATGTATCAGCAGGTTCTATGTATTTTGCTTCAGTACTATTGGGATTTTTCTGTTTATGTATTAGTTATCATCAGACATTTTCTCTTGTATCGTGGACAACTATTCAGGGCAAAACATTGTACTAGTTCATTTCACTTATGATATTCTACCATTGTGACTAATTGCATTCATTTAGTCTTAGCACTACTTGTGCCTTAGTTTTTTTAAAAGAAATGCATGGTTTCCGCACTAATCTAAAAATCTTTTAAAATTCTTTCAAAAATAGCTATTTTAAAAACTAGTTGTATAATTTCTGGTCCCGCCTTAACAGGCATGGGTTTTTTTTTCTGCATGCCTGTGGCATCACGACCCGCCCGAAGCGCACTCTGATCTTGTTGAGACGGGTCGTGACAGTTGGTATCAGAGCCAGGTTTGAAAAAAAAAAGGAAGTGTATTTTGAAAATATTACATATTTTTGAATTTTACTTGATTTATACATGCATCATTACTTCACTCACTCTATCATTGTCTGTTGTTCGAGGCTGAAACACGCACACACTCACTCATAAGCATGAGTAGTATGCGTACAGATGTTAAGGAAATATGGGCAAACTTAACATTTATATGCATATGAATTTCCACTAAGATAAACACCGCTTGCAAATATTAAATTGTATGGGCGGTTTAATATTTTCAAGTGCGTGACATTAGAATCATAATACGCATGACATGTTAAGTGATATGGGCGCTTAACATGACATGTGTATCCATTCATGGGCATTTTTTTCAGGAATGCATTGTAGGCATAATTACATTGCATGCATATCATAACTCATTGCACAAGTGCTAAGCTAAGAGCAACAGATGACGATTGTACACACATGGATTTCAAAATCATATTGTTATTGCACGCGATTTTATCGTCGCATTTGCATTTGCATGGCTATCACCTAGAGTTGTCCACTGAAAATGCTGTAACTATTACATGATTTATGGATCCAACAGTGTTAAAATGCTAGAACCTGTAGTCTTGATCCGTTATGCTTCGCCTGACCATTTTCTTCCTCAATTCTTTTGTCTCTCTTAGATGGCTCCTAAGCGATCGCAGCGAAAGAAAGCTACCCCTGCTGCAAGGGAGGCCCCTAGAGATGAAACTACCCAGCTTTTGAGACAACTTCTAGAGCGTGTCACCCGTCTGGAAGGGGAACGCCAAACTCCTGATCCAGCCTCTGGTTTCGGCAGCGCTGGGACGACTGGAGTAGCTGTTACCACCACCCCTCCTGCACCCGGATCTGGAACCGGCTTGTCTACTGGCACCCTCGAGGCCCCGCTTGTGCCAAGTCCGACTACTCCCGTAACGATGGCAGACACTCTAGCTTTCAAGAGACTAAATCCGCCTACTTACAGCGGCGACCGTGACTACTTCGTGATCACTGAATGGGTCTCCCAGATGGAGAAACACTTTGAGTATGCTGCAGTTCCCGAGGTCCAAAAGGTTCTCCTTGCGGCCTATCAGCTTACCGAAGATGCTTACACTTGGTGGCTTCAGCGTCACAGCCTCCCCGATTCTAGCACCTTGACTTGGGGACAGTTCAAGGATGCTCTCATGGGAAACTTCCTCGCTTCTGTGGAGCGGGACAAGTTAGCTGAGAAGTTCCTGTCCCTTCAGCAGTATGACAGGACAGTGACCGAGTATGCGAGAGAGTTCTCCCGCTTGTCCCTCCTTGCTGCGGAGTTTGTGCCAGATGAAGCCAAAAGGATCAGCCGTTTCGTGAAGGGACTCCGTCATGACTTCCAGCAGCATGTGGTAGCCCATGGCACCACCACCTACGCAGAGGCCGTGGGAGCCGCTTTGAAGGTGGAAGCAATTGAGCTGGATCGATCTACCAAGAAAGTCCAGTATGGCACCAGCAATGCCGCAACATCCGACCTTAAGCGCAAGAATGCTCCATCTCAGGAGCAAGGTCCCGGGCCTAAGGAGGTGTGCGCCTTCTGTCACAAGGTGGGTCATGTTGCCCAAGTATGTCGTTCTCTCCTGAAGAAGCAAAAGAAGGACATTCATGCCCCGTTGCCTCAGATGACGCTTGCCTCTGCTTCCACCGTCTGTGCGTACTGCAAGAAGCCGGGCCACCAGCTGAAGGACTGTCGTCGTAAGCAGAAGGCATGTTTCAAGTGCGGGCAGGTTGGACACCTCAAGCTAGACTGCCCTATGAGGGAAAGCCCGATTCCCGCTCAGCCACTGCAGGTTGTCCCCGGAGCTCAGGACAGGGGAAAGGCTGTGTTGAACGTCACCACTCAGGGGGAGGCGCTCGCATCTACCTCTGTCATCTCCGGTATGTTCTAAGTAGAGTTTTAATTTCCTACATCCTTTAATTACCTACCTTTAGTATGGATAATCTTGAAATGTGTTTATGATGTTTAATTCTAGGGAATTTTAGGGTCAAGAATAAGTGGATGCAAATCCTTTTCGATTCCGGGGCATCTCACTCTTTTATAGCACGCCACATCGTGGACCTTTATAGTTGGCCTACTTCGACACTTGAGGTCCCTTTCGAGGTTTCTGTACCCGGTCATATGCATCTCTCCACCAGCGGCATTCTCAATTGCCCGATCCTGCTTGAAGAATTGCAAGTTTTCTCCGATCTCATAGTTCTGGAGATGTCAGAATTTGACGTAATCTTGGGGATGAATTGGTTGGTCGCGTATCGAGCTAAGCTGGACTGTGTGGCAAAGAGGGTCAATCTCAGCATTCGCGGCAAGGACTACAGTGTTCATGTTCAGACCCGCAACCACCTGAAGGTAATTCGTGCTATGCGCGCCGCTCGCCTTCTTAGTCAGGGTTGTTCTGCTTATTTTGTGTATGCTTCACATTCGGATGTTATCATACCGCAACTTGAGTCTATCCTGATTGCTTCCGAGTTCCCTGACGTGTTCCCCACCGAGTTGCCTGGGATGCCTCCCGATCGTGATGTAGAGTTCTCTATTGATGTGGAGCCTGGAACGCGCCCCATATCTAAAGCTTCATACCGTATGGCACCGCGCGAGTTGGAAGAACTCAAATTGCAGTTGGATGAGATGCTCGAGCATGGATACATTCGTCCCAGCTCGTCTCCTTGGGGAGCCCCCGTCCTCTTCGTAAAGAAGAAGGATGGTTTCCTGAGGCTGTGTATCGACTATCGGGAGCTGAATAAGATCACCATCAAGAATAAGTATCCCCTCCCACGCGTCGATGACCTCTTTGATCAGCTCAAAGGCAGTTCTGTGTTTTCCAAGATAGATCTCAGAACGGGTTACCATCAACTAAAGATTAAGGAATCCGACATCCCCAAGACAGCCTTTCGAACTCGGTATGGACATTTTGAATTCTTAGTGATGTCTTTTGGGTTGACTAACGCCCCATCTGGTTTCATGGATATGATGAACCGTGCATTCTGTGAGTTTCTAGACAAATTCGTCATTGTCTTCATAGATGATATATTGGTCTACTCTAAGACTCGTGAAGAGCATGCAGTTCATCTTAGACATGTTCTCTCCACCCTACGTCAGCATCAACTCTATGCCAAGTTGGCAAAGTGCGAGTTCTGGCTGGATCGCGTTTCCTTCTTGGGACATGTCATTTCAGGGGATGGACTATCCGTTGACCCTGCCAAAGTCTCCGCAGTGATGGACTGGAAGCAGCCCACTACTCCCACCAAGATCCGCAGTTTCCTTAGGTTAGCTGGTTATTACCGGCGCTTCGTCAAGGGTTTCTCCTCCCTTGCCGCTCCTCTGACAAGGCTAACTCAAAAGCATGCAAGGTTTGAGTGGACAGATCAGTGTGAGCAGGCCTTTTCCGAGCTAAAGCAGCGACTATGTTCCGCGCCAGTATTAGCTCTTCCGTCAGACCAGTCAGACTTTTCAGTCTACACTGATGCTTCTGGAGTTGGGTTAGGCTGCGTGCTGATGCAGGATGACCGTGTTATTGCTTACGGGTCAAGGCAGCTGAAAATTCATGAGCGCAATTATCCCACCCATGATCTGGAATTCGCTGCAGTGGTGTTTGCCTTGAAGCTGTGGCGTCATTATCTCTATGGTGTGAAGTGCCACTTTTATACCGACCATCAGAGCCTGAAGTACATTTTTGTTCAGAAAGACCTCAATCTTCGTCAGAGACGTTGGCTCGAGTTTATTTCGGACTATGACTTGCAACTCACATATGTTCCTGGTAAGGCCAATTCAGTGGCAGATGCGTTGAGTCGGCAGGCTTCTGTCGCCGCTTGTGCACCCATGTCAGTTATTCTTGCAGCCCTGATTGATGACCTCGACCGGATGGACATATCCATCGCACCCGAGGTCATGAAGGGGTTTCTGGTCCATTATGGGTAGAGCAGGTGAAGGATTTACAGCCATCTGATCCCGCACTTCAGCGCATTCGCCGGCAAGTTGAACTTAGGACTCTTCCGGATTTCTCCATCTCTGATGATGTTCTGTATTTCCGAGGTCGACTCTGTATTCCAGATGTCCCTGAGTTGCTGGATAATATTTGCCGAGAAGCTCACGAGTCCCGCACATCTGGTCATCCTGGAAACAACAAGATGTATCATGACCTGAAGCAGATCGTGTGGTGGCCTGGCATGAAGAATTACATTGCACGCTTCATCTCTCGATGTCTGACGTGCCAGAAGGTGAAGGCTCAGCGCCAGCGTCCTGGTGGACTTTTGCAGCCTTTGCCTATCCCTGAATGGAAGTGGGAAGATGTTTCTATGGACTTCATCACTGGATTGCCTCGCACTCCGAGGGGACATGATGTG
The DNA here is from genome assembly GCA_039513925.1 of Platanthera zijinensis. Classification (NCBI taxonomy): domain Eukaryota; kingdom Viridiplantae; phylum Streptophyta; class Magnoliopsida; order Asparagales; family Orchidaceae; genus Platanthera; species Platanthera zijinensis. Next base: position 82,987,516 of record CM077094.1, read on the forward strand.
ATTTGGGTTATTGTAGACCGCTTGACTAAAGTGGCTCATTTTATTCCATATAAGGAGGGTCATTCCACCGAGAAGATGGCTCGGATCTATGTTTCAGAGATTGTAAGACTCCATGGGATCCCTCTGCGGATTGTTTCCGATCGTGACTCGAGATTTGTATCGCACTTCTGGAAGGGATTTCAGCAAGCTTTGGGCACTGATCTTAACCTGAGCACCGCTTATCACCCGACGACTGATGGCCAGACCGAGAGGGTCAACCAGATTCTTGAAGACATGCTTCGGTGCTATATTCTGGATTACAAGGGAGCTTGGGATGAACATCTACCCTTGGTTGAATTCGCCTACAACAACAGCTATCAAGAGAGCCTCAAGATGGCCCCCTTCGAAGCACCGTACGGGCGTCGCTGTAGGACCCCGCTCTACTGGTCGGAAGTCGGTGAAAAGGTGATTTTGGGCCCTGAGTTACTTCAGGAAATGGAAGAAGCTACCAAGAAGACTCGACTTCAGCTCAGTCGTGCCATTGAGAGGCAGAGAAAGTATGCAAATCAACGCCGCCGTCCGTTAGAGTTCGCTGTTGGTGATCAGGTGTTTCTGAAGGTTTCTCCTACTCCTGGGGTGAAACGGTTCGGTCGTCACCATAAGCTCAGCCCGAGGTTCGTGCGACCGTATGTCATCTCAGAGCGTGTTGGAGGATCTGCCTATCGTCTGGAGCTACCTGCTTCTTTGGCCGTTGTTCATGACGTCTTTCATGTCAGCCAGCTTCGGAAGTACATCCACGATCCTAATCGTGTTCTTGAAGAAGTTCCAGTTATTCCTGAAGCCAATCTGTCTTATCCGATCGAGCCTTCGAAGATCGTCGAATATCAAGAACGCAAGCTTCGCAAAAGAACCATTTCGATGGTGAAGGTACTTTGGGTGAATGGCAAGTCTGAAGAGTACACTTGGGAACTCGAGTCTGACATGCGCAGCAAGTATCCACAACTCTTCTCTTGATTCTTGGTACGTCTCTACGTCTTCCTTGTTATTTCAATATCCTTTATAGTTAGCTTTCATGCGTTAATCTGCAAACTTCTGTATGTCGTTGTTTTAGTCCCATTCAAAGAATTCCTATGTGAGTTTCGGGACGAAACTTCCTAAGTAGGGGAGAATGTAACAACCCACAAAATAATAATAATAATAATAATAATAATAAAACAATATAAAAAGACCTAAAACTAACCCCCGGTCTAAACCTACCCCGCTCCCCAGATCTTAAATCCCGCAAGATACCGCAAACCGCATCCCGCACACAGCTCTTCACGATCCCGCCCCGATTCCGCCCCATGCGTCCCCCGGCAGCCCTGATCCCGGCCTCCGGCGCCTCCTCCTCCTCCGGTAGGCCTCCGGCGCCCCTCCTCTGGCTTCCCCGTCGCCTCCTGCTCCTTCCCCGTGGCCGACGGTTCCTGCAAGCCATCTCCCTTGGCCGACTGCACCCTAGGCTCCGTCGCCAACCAGTAAGGGCAGCTGCCGGCTGCTTCATCTCCTCCTCCTCCGGCTAGTGAAGGCAAAGACAACATTCTTCTCCGGCGACTCTAGCTCCTCCTCGTTCCGGTCGGTGGAATTCGTGAGGGACTCCTAGGGTTTCGCTCGAAACCCCTCCTCGTGGATTCCTGAGCCCAGATCGGGTCTCCTTGGGTAAGGAATTTCATCAATCCCTCATATTCTATTTTGCCCTAATTTTTTAGGAGGATTTCCGCCCTCCGATTGACATAATTTCGTCGGTCTCCCTTAGGTTTGTCGTGAATTCGACTAATTTCATTTATGTTTATGTTTCCGGTGCCGCTCGTCCAGTCTAGGTGGCGGGATCGCTCCAATCTTGGGATTTTCGCCTCCAAATCGCCGCCAAAATTCCCGATCTCTCGCGGTAGCCCCTTCTCCCCTCATTCTCGAGGGAGGTAAATTTCTACAACCCCCCCCCCCTGTGGTGTGATGCGAATATCCAACGCATGCGCAAGTATAAAACTCTTGTTAATTCAATTTAAAATGCGTTTATGGATCCTGAACAGGTTTAGCTCAAGCTCCTAACCTTGCTCGCGCCACTTAATTGTCGCCAGTTTTTTCGACGTGACCTTGAGGCAAGTAGAGAAATCTCTCTCACTTGCAAACATGAAATTTATATTACTTGACGTGTTGCAATAAAATAGACCCTTATAAACTGAAATCGTCAAAATAATAATTTGTCATCTTGAATCCCTGAAATCATATACAACCATATGCAAATATTGAGGTAAGAGTGTTGTTTTGGTGTGACGCCTTGAATCGAGCTCCCGACTAACTGGTAACAGAAACCATTAGTCGATCATTGCAAGCACCGTCGTTGATAAGCCTTGCATCAATTTATACACTGGAATCCTGTACACCAAATGACAACACATTCACCCTTCAATATAGATCGTTTATGGTATTGCAGCTAGGCTAAACTCCGGAGTAGGCTATTAGCGTAAAAGAATCTTGTTAGACATGGTTACTTGTCTGGTTGCTACATGTAAGACTAGCTCACTGAGCTCTAGTTTTCTTTACTTACTTTTTGCGTAAGCTATTGACTTGAAACATTATGTAACTTCATGTTCTAAGGCATTTTTCATTCTGTTTGGATTTGCCTTAGGTTTCGTGACTGCGCCGCCCGGTTCCTGAGATTTCTTCCGCCAGCTACAACTTCTGTTTGGAGGTTTCTCTTTGTTTAATGTATCAGCAGGTTCTATGTATTTTGCTTCAGTACTGTTGGGATTTTTCTGTTTATGTATTAGTTATCATCAGACATTTTCTCTTGTATCGTGGACAACTATTTAGGGCAAAACATTGTACTAGTTCATTTCACTTATGATATTCTACCATTGTGACTAATTGCATTCATTTAGTCTTAGCACTACTTGTGCCTTAGTTTTTTTAAAAGAAATGCATGGCTTCTGCACTAATCTAAAAATCTTTTAAAATTCTTTTAAAAATAGCTGTTTTAAAAACTAGTTGTATAATTTCTGGTCCCGCCTTAGCAGGCATGGGTTTTTTTTTCTGCATGCCTGTGGCATCACGACCCGCCCGAAGCGCACTCTGATCTTGTTGAGACGGGTTGTGACACCAACCGCCGCCATGAGAATCTCGTTGTTGTCATTCGTCGTTAGGTATTCGATGTATTGGCAGGCTAAACTGGTTAGAAGTCCGTTTACAAGGTTGTTGCAGGTGGGAGTGGCGGCGGCAAGGAAGAGGATGCTGGCACTCTATATTTATATATTTTAATTTATTATATAAATATATTTTAATTTATTTTAGTTTGTTATTAATAGTTATCTTAATTTATTGTATATTAATTTATTATAAATGAATTTATTATATACGAGCATCTTCGCACGGGCTATGACTGTGCTCAATGCTCTTGGGCGGCCTTGGGCCGCCTTTGCACGGGCTTTGCCCGTTCTTGATGCTCTGGGCGGCCTTCGGCAGCATAGAAGCGAGCTTCGCTCGCTTCCACGCAATCCACTAGCTCGCCGGGCGGCCTTTGGCATCATAGAAGCGGGCTTCGCCCGCTTCCACGCAATTCACTAGCTCGGCGCGGCACATGCCACTCATAGTCCCCCAAAACACTATAGTTGTTTGATTTTGCATACGTGCTTCGGGGGGCCGCGAGTGGCGCATGCGGCACCGAGCTGGTGGATTGCGTGGAAGTGGAAGTGTGTGAAGCCCGCTTCTATGCGGCTGAAGGCCTCCCAGAGCATCAAGCACGGGCGAAGCCCGCCTCTTGACGTTCGAAGTCCGCCCGAGAGGATCGAGCACGGGCGTAGCCCATGCGAAGATGCTCGTATATTATAAACATACATATATATATTATTTATATATATATTATATATGTGTGGGGGGGGGGGAGGTAGTTAGATAGCTTGATTTCACTTTAGATATTTAACATTTTCCCTTAAAGTGAAATTGGGATACAAGTCCAAGCAACCAATGAATTCGCTCAAACGGTCCCTTAGAAAGAAATTACGTGAAGATGTCATTGTCTATGCTCCGCACATACTCCACGGAGAGAGATCCATCAAGTACATTCTCTTGAATGAAGTGATGTCAGACCTTAATATGTTCATCCTTGCATGACACCAGATTTGTAACAAGATTGAGAGCGCTTGTCACCAAGGATAATTGTAGCACATTGAATTGGAACATAAATATCACCTACCACCCTGCGAAACCAAACACATTCTTGAGAAGCCAAGGAGTATGCCTTGTACTCTGCTACTGTGGTAGGGATAGATACTGAATCTTGTTTTTTGTTGCACCATGAAACTCCCATTGATTTGTACATGAATGCATAGCCTGAAGTAGAGCGATGATCATCCAAGTCACCACCGAGGTCTGCATCCGCAAACCCATGCAGGACAAAATTTGTGTCCTTTTCATAAAACAACCCATAGACGAGAATTAACCCAACATACTTCAATATCCCTACGCCACATCCTAATGTGTCTTCCATGGCTCTTGCATATACAAAACCAACCTTAAAGGAAATACCTAGTCTTATTATAGTCAAATGAATAAGACGCCCTACTAGTTCATGATATGACGTCGGATTCAAAAGAACCCTCCCTTCATCAAGACGAAGCTTCATGTTGGTAATAGGTGGAGTAGAACGGAACTTGTTATCCTTTGTACTGAATCCCTCAATGATCTTCTTGATATACCCCCTTCTTAGACACAAGTAAACCGTTCATCACCTTCTCCACTTCTACAAGCAAGGAAATGGGGAAGCTCAGTAAAATTCGTCATCTCAAAAAGAAAAACAACTCCTCCCGAAGAATTGCAACCTCTCCATCATTGTTTCCGGTCATTATCAATGTAATTCACATACAATAGCACAAAATCACGGTGATCCCCTTGTTTTTTGACTAGAATCAGATTCAGAAGTCAGATTGCCGCAAAGGTGAAGATACTTAATAATCTTCTCATACAATGTTTGCGGCGCTTGCTTTATGTAATAAAGCGCCTTCTTCAATTTAAAAAAATGCTTCAGATAGAGGTTAGAAATATAGCTCGGTGGTTGCACCATAAAGAAATCATTGTTAATCCATCCATAAAGAAATGCATTTGTTGCATCTAATTGCCAAAAATTCCATCCTTGACAAGACATTAATGGAATTAATGTACGAACCGACATTATTTTAGCAATAGGGCTAACTATCTCTTTGTATTCTTCGTCATAGTTAGGAGAGAACCCGCGAGCAACAAATCGAGTCTTGTACCACTCAACATTTCCATCATTCTTCTTCACATTGTAGACTCACTTGCAAGTAACAGGAGTAATTCCATTCACCTTGAGCACAAGATCTCAAGTCTTATTCTTTATAAAAGCACTCATCTCATCATCCACGACATCCTGCCATTATTTCATGTATGTGGTATATTCAAAGCAAGATGGCTCCCCCTCATCTAATTGCCCTGCAAAGAAACAAGAAATCATGCACCAAATTTTCATCTATATACTGATTACCAAAGGGGCAGCCTGATTGTCCAATTAATTTTCTAAGAGTGGGACCAGTATCCACAACCCCACTGTAGGCATCTGGTTCTTTGACTCCAGCAATACGAATGGAAATGTTGCTCCCCCTTTGTCCTTGCCCCATCATCAACGAAGATGAAGTTGAAGGACTTGGAGCACCAGGAGAGACTAGCATCATCACCATCGAATCTTCAACATCACCTACATGGTTCCTTCTATCACTACTCTCCTCCAGAGTGATGTTGGGAAGGCCATTATACGATGTCAGCTAGTCAAATATCACATCCCTTGACACAATGAAATGATGTCTTTGAGGGTGCATGCACTTCCACCATTTCTTCCACACATCATAGAGAATAAAGATGCACTTCCTCGCCTTAACATTCAACTTAGTCCTCTTGGAATTTAGAGTTGAATATTCGCTTTTATTTGTATATCGAGATTATGTATTCCACGTGACATGTCACGTGTTAGCGTATCTATATATATGTATTTGTGTTGCCCGGTTTAGGGCATCACCAAACCAATTACCGATTTCCACTTGGTATCAAAGCCGACTAGGTCTTCCGCCGCTCCAGCCCTCTCGTCGATCCGCTTCGCCCGCTCCGTCCTCTCCGTCGCCCGCTTCGCCCGCTTCGCTCCGTCGCCCGCTCCGTCGCCCGCTCCGTCGCCCGCTCCGTCGCCCGCTCCGTCGCCCGCTCCGTCGCCCGCTCCGTCGCCCGCTCCGTCGCCCGCTCCGTCGCCCGCTCCGTCGCCCGCTCCGTCGCCCGCTCCGTCGCCCGCTCCGTCGCCCGCTCCGTCGCCCGCTCCGTCGCCCGCTCCGTCGCCCGCTCCGTCGCCCGCTTCGCCCGCTTCCCCCGCTTCGCCCGCCCCGCTCCTCGGCTTCTTCCCTTCTTCCAGCGGGCTTCTCGCTGTCGCCGGCCTTCTTCCAGCGGCCTTTCTTCTCCAGCGGCGCTTCTTCTCCAGCGGCCTTCTTTCGAGGGCCCTCTCCGCCCGGTCTTCCGGGCGGCCCCCCGCGTCTCCGGCCGTTTTGTCCTCCATGAGGCGCCATGATCTACGGGGGACCCCGTTGGAGGCCGTCTTCTCTGATTTGGGGCACTTCCCTCTCTTCTCCATGGATGATCAATCCACTATCTCCACGGCTCCTCACTCCGGTGTTCCAACCGGTTCATCTGCCGACCCTCCTCGGAGCCATGGCCAGTCTGGCTCGTTGAAGATCACTACTGTTGCCTTGGATGACACGAATTATCTGGAGTGGTCCCGGGCGGCCCAGCATGATATTCGCAGCCACCAGTTATATGGACTTGTTGATGGTACCACCGTTGAGCCACCACGTACCGATCCCACATGGAAAAAATGGGATGCGGAAAATTCTTTGGTTGTCTCGTGGTTACTTCACTCGATGTTCCCTCTGGTGTATCGCAATTATATATTGTTGGATTCCGCATATGATATTTGGACTCGGGCCCGTGATACCTACTCTCAGGCAGGCAGTTCGATGCAAGTGTATGAGCTCACTCGCCGTGTTCTAGAGCTGAAGCAGGGCTCTATGTCTGTTTCTGCCTACTATTCCGAGTTTGAGCGCCTCTATCAGGAACTGGACATCTTCAATACTTTTACGGCTGCTTGTACTGCTGATGCGTTGGCCCTTCAGAAAGACAGAGATCGTTTTCGTGTCCACGTCTTTCTTATGGGACTCAACATGGAGTTTGATGTTGTTCGCTTGCATGTTCTCCATCGTGAGCCACTTCTCTCTCTTCGGGAATCCTTTAACATGCTTCTCAATGATGAGAATCGTCATCGTACTCTTGGTTTCGCTCCTGCTCCTGATCATTCTGCGATTGCGGGGGCTTCACGCGGACCCCCTATTTGTAGCCACTGTGGGAAGAAGGGCCATACCAGGGACTCATGTTTTCTCTTACATCCTCACCTTGCCCCTGCTGGTCGGGGCTCTAGTACTCGGGGTCGCGGTGGGTATCGTGGTGGTGGCCGTCAGTTTGGCGATTGTTCTCAATTTTCTGCGCACTCTACTGAGGTTCAGGAGGACTCCACTGGGGGCCTGTCTGCTGTCGAGTTAGATGCTCTCCGTCGCATGCTACTCTCCCACACTGACTCTCCTACTGCTAGTTCTCATGCTGTTGTTGCTACTTCGGGTCTCTCCAGTGCTCATTCCGTGTCCTCCTACCCTCCGAGTGGATTATTGACTCGAGGGCGACCGATCACATGACTGATTCAGCCTCAGGTTTTACCTCTTATACTCCTCTTTCTGGTCGTGATAAGGTTATAGCTGCTAATGGCTCTCTCTCCGCCATCACTGGTAAAGGGATTGTCCCATGTTCTCCCGACCTATCACTATCCTCTGTTCTGCATGTCCCGTCTTTTCCTCGCGATTTGTTTTCCATTAGTCACTTAACTACTTCTTTAAATTGCTCTGTGACCTTCTTTCCTGATGTTTGTGTTTTTCAGGATCTGGCTACGAGGCGGACACTTGGCAGTGGTAGGAACGTTGGTGGACTGTACTTGCTGGACCAGTCTTCTTCTAGTGCTTTTTCATCCACCAGATCTCTGACTCTACATGACATTCAGCGCTGGCACCAGCGTCTTGGCCATCCTTCGCCTCTTTATCTTACTAAATTGTTTCCTGTTTTTAACTCTTTAATTCAGACTTTTTCTTGTGATACATGTGAACGCTCTAAACATGTCCGTCAGAGTACTACTCATTTGTCTGTCCCTAGTTTATGTCCATTTGATGTTATTCACTCTGATGTTTGGGGCCCGTCCCCAGTGTTATCTTTATCTGGTTATAAATGGTTTGTTACTTTTATTGATTGTCACTCCCGTGTTACGTGGGTTTATCTGCTTAAAAAGAAAAGTGATGTCCTTTCCTGTTTTCATACGTTTCATAAGATGGTGAGTCAACAATTTGGTGGCACAATTCGGGTGTTGCGTAGTGATAATGGGGGTGAATATGATGATTGGGGTGCCTTTGGGACCTATCTCTCTACTAATGACATCAAACATCAAACCACATGCGTCCACACTTCCACTCAAAATGGGGTGGCCGAACGGAAGAATAGACACTTACTGGAGGTGGCTCGGTGCTTACTCATTGCTATGCACCTTCCCAAATCCTACTGGGGTGATGCAGTCCTCACAGCTGCTCATCTCATTAACCGTCTTCCGTCTCGTGCCCTTTCTTTTGATACGCTCCTATCGCGTCTTGCCAAACAACACATCGTCCATACCTCTCATCTTGCTCCTCGTATCTTTGGCTCCGTCTATTTTGTCCATGTTCATACCCCGCATCGTGATAAACTTGATGTGCGTGCCCTACGGTGTGTTTTCATTGGGTACTCCCCTACCACCAAAGGGTACCGTTGTTATCATCCTCCGACTCGACGTTACTATTGCACTGTGGATATTACATTTCGTGAGGGGGAGTCGTACTTTAGTCCTCGTCAGGGGGAGACGAGAAGTGACGATGCCGAGAACATCGAATCTCCTCTTCCAATTGTTCACATCGAATCTGCTCTTCCAATTGTTGCTGTTACGATATGTTTTTTATTTGTGTTATGTAATCCTCCTCTATATATAGAGGAGGACCCCTCTTTTACTAAGTTGAATAATATTCTACACTCGTTAACATGGTATCAGAGCAACGCGCGATGCCCTAGCCGCTGGATTCGGCGCTCGCCCGCCCGCTGGATTCGGCGCTCGTCTTCTCCGCTCGCCCGCCCGACCGCTGCTCCCTCTTCCTGCGCGCCATCGACGACACCGACGACTCGCGATTCTTCTCCCGGTGGGTTCACTGCTCCTCGACGACGATCCCGCCGTCGGCTTCTCACGACGTCTTCGTCGTCTGTTTCCTGTGCATCTGCGACGACCTTGTCGTGCCGCTGCTTCTCCTGCGGTGCCGACGACTGCTTCCGCCGCCGCTACCCTGTGCCGCTGCTTCTCCTGTCGTGCCGCTGCTTCCGCTTCCGCGTTCCGGCGTCTCCTCTACGCTGCTTCCAGTGATTACTTCCGGCACCGGTCTTCAATGCATTGATTGCTTTTTTTTCTGCCCTTCTCCGGTGCCGTTTCCTCCTCCAGAGCTTTATGGGGTGGATTTCTATTCCCCTCCTCGGTTTGATGCGGGTATGCCCCTCCTAGACAGCTGTTTGCGGATCCCCTAGTGGTCTCCAGATTTCTATTCTCGAGCCACGATGTCTGACATCTTCGATTCGGCCACTCCTCCCGCCGCGGTACCTGTTCTGCCGGCCCCTCTCCGTGGTGGACATGATCACAATACGCCTCAAATCACCTCTATTCGTTTGGATGACTCCAATTATCTGTCCTGGTCTCGGTCCATTACTTTGGCACTCAAGAGCCGTCGTCTCTTCGGTTATGTCACTAGTCAGATTCCGGCTCCAGCGACGTCGTCTCCTGAATGGATTACTTGGGATTCGGAAAACTCTCTTGTTATGTCATGGCTTACCAACTCTATGTAGGAGGCTCTTGCTCGCAACTACTTGTTTCTTGACACCGCTGCTGATATTTGGAGACGTGCTGAGGCTACTTACTCTCGGCGGGGCAATGCTGCTCAGATCTTTCAGCTGCGCCGCCGGATCTCCTCACTTCGCCAAAGTGACCGCCCTCCGTCTGTATACTACTTGGAGTTTACTCAGTTATACCAGGAGTACGATCACTTTGATCCGCTCGTTTTCACCAGTCCGGTTGATGAAGCCATGGTTCGTGCCCGGGAGGAGCGCAATCGGATTTTTGAGTTTCTTCATGGGCTTCATCGGGACTTTGACCAGATCAGTGTTCAGATTTTGGGTCGTACTTTGCTTCCATCCCTTCCTGAGGTCTACAGTCTTGTGCAGCAGGAGTTTGATCGTCGACAGTCTTTGGTCCCTGACTCCCTTCCGGAGAGTTCTGCTCTTGTTGCTGGTTCTTCCATACTTGGTGTTCGTCCGCCCCGTGATGCTCAGATGAGAGGTCCTGACAAAGATCACCTGGTCTGTGATTACTGTGGGAAGAATCGTCATACCAGAGATACTTGCTTTCGGCTCCATGGTTTCCCGCCACCAAGGGGTGGTGCCACTCGTGGCGGCCGAGGTTCTGGCCGGACTTCCAGTCGTCATACCTTTCCTCGCTCGGCTCATCTCACTGATGCTTCTGTGGACGTCTCCTCTGGACCTGATCCCTATGCTGTTACTGGCTCCTTCTCGGCGGAAGAGATGCTTGCTCTCCGTCGTATGATGCAGGGTCTCACGACCGAGCCGACTGCCTTATCCTCCTCTTCTTATGCTCACACTGGGACTCCCGGTGCGCACTCTGCTGAGTCCATGACCTCTCCGCGGTGGATTATTGATTCCGGGGCAACTGATCACATGACCGGCTCCGCTTCAGGTTTTGTTTCTTATACTCCCCTGTCTGGCCGGGATAAGGTGAGTATTGCTGATGATTCCCTCTCCTCCATTGCCGGCAAGGGTTCCATCTCATGTTCCTCCCTCCTCTTGTCTTCGGTCCTTCATGTGCCCAGTTTTACCCGCAATTTACTGTCCATTAGTCATTTAACAAACTCGATGAATTGCTCGGTCACATTTCTTCCTTCCTCTTGTGTTTTTCAGGACCTGACGACGGGGAAGGTGATTGGCTCTGGTAGCTTGGTCAATGATCTTTATGTGCTTGACTCTGGAACGGCGACACCACCTCGGGCTCTCCTATCTGCTTCTTCTCATCCGCTCTATTCTCAGCATTGTCGGCTGGGCCACCCTTCTATTTCTGTGATGCGATTGTTGTTTCCGCATGTTTCTACTACCGTTCTTAATTCTTTTTTGTGCGATGTGTGTGCTACTAGTAAACATAAGCGTCATGCTTTCAGTCATGTGTCTTTACCTAATTCTGTTCCTTTTTCTGTTATTCATACTGATGTTTGGGGACCTTATCCTGTTCAATCTATTTCTGGCTGTGCTTGGTTTGTTTCATTTATTGATTGTTTTTCTCGTACCACCTGGTTGTATCTGCTCAAGAACAAAAATGATGTTTTTCCTACTTTTCAACGATTTCACAAAATGGTCTCCACTCAATTTCACACAGACATCCAAATTCTCCGTAGTGACAACGGTCGGGAATATATCGATTCCCACTTTTCTCACTACCTTGCCGATCACGGTATTCTCCACCAAACTACTTGTCCCTATTCTCCCGCTCAGAACGGTGTTGCCGAGCGAAAAAACCGACATCTGTTGGAGGTTGCCCGTTGTCTTTTATCCACCATGCATCTTCCTAAATACTACTGGGGTGATGCTGTCCTTACCGCGGCCTACCTTATTAATCGCATGCCCACGCCCGTCCTTGGGAATGATACCCCTCTGGGTGCTCTACACCTCACACCCTCGACACTTCCTCCTAAGGTGTTTGGGTGTGTCTGCTTTGTTCATATTCATCATCCTCGCCCTTCTAAACTTGACCAGCGGGCCCTCCGTTGTGTCTTCATTGGTTATTCTACGACGCAAAAGGGCTACAAATGCTTTCATCCTCCTACCCGGAAGGTATTTGTTTCCATGGATGTTACTTTCCATGAGTATGAGTCATATTATGCCCCTACAGCTGACACCACCTCTGCTCCTTCCCCTACTACTCCCTTACCGGTTCCTCCACCTTATTATCCCTCACTTCAGGGGGAGTCTTTACCTCGGGAAGTGAGCTCCTATGTGCCTCCTCCACCCATCTGCCCGGCTGTGCCTTCCTTGCAGGTGTACTCTCGGCGGTCCAAAGGGCCAAGCACACAAGACCACGTCATTCGACCAGATCAATCATTGGATCCGAAATCGGGTTCATCTGATGCTCCCATTGCTCTCCGAAAAGGTATCAGATCTTGCACTAAGCATCCCCTCTCAAATTATGTGTCTTATGACTCATTCTCCACTGCCCACAAGACCTTTATATCTTCCCTGGCTTCCATCACTATACCCTCGTCCTGGCAGGAAGCTATTGGGATCCCTGAGTGGAAAGGGGCAATGCTTGAGGAAATGATGGCCCTTGAGAAGAACCACACCTGGGATTTGGTGCAGCTTCCTTTTGGGAAGAAGACCGTTGGGTGCAAATGGGTGTTCACGGTTAAACAGAATCCTCAGGGAGTGATCGAAAGATGTAAAGCACGGTTGGTGGCACGTGGCTATACTCAGACCTTCGGGGTGGATTACCAGGAAACCTTTGCCCCAGTAGCAAAGATGAACACTATCAGGGTTCTATTATCCTGCACTGCCTGCAAAGGGTGGGACCTTTGTCAACTTGATGTTAAAAATGCATTTCTCCATGGGAACCTTGATGAGGAAGTGTATATGACCCTTCCCCCAGGTCTTATATCTAGCGGCTCTGAAGGGAAGGTGTGCAAATTAAAGAAGGCCCTATATGGCCTGAAACAGTCTCCCCGTGCTTGGTTTGGAAGATTCCACAAAGCTATGGTCTCATTTGGATATCACCAGAGTAATGCGGATCATACCTTGTTCATCAAGAAGAGGGCCACACAACTCACGATTCTCATTGTCTATGTTGATGACATCGTGATCACTGGCAATGATGTGGAAGAAATCAAGATCCTGAAACAAAAATTGGCAAGTGAGTTTGAGGTCAAGGACCTGGGAAAACTTAGATACTTCTTGGGAATTGAGGTGGCCAGGTCTAATCACGGGATCTTTATTTCGCAGAGAAAGTATACCTTGGACCTCCTTGAAAAAACAGGGATGAGTGGTTGTAAGCCTGTCAACACCCCGATTGAAGCTAATCACAAATTGGGGAAAGATGGAAAGTCCATTGATGATGTCCCAGCATTTCAGAGGCTAGTTGGAAGACTGATTTACCTCTCACATACTCGCCCTGACATTTCCTACGCAGTTGGTGTTATCAGCCAGTTCATGCATGCTCCAAAGACCAACCATGTTGATGCTGCCCATCGGATTCTTCGTTATCTTAAATCTTCTCCGGGGAGTGGAATCCTTTTCTCTCCTAACTCTTGCCTGGATATTGAGGTTTACACTGATGCAGATTGGGCTGGGTCCATTGATGATCGGAGATCAACTTCCGGGTATTGTTCCCTAATTGGTGGGAATCTAGTCACTTGGAGAAGTAAAAAACAGCAGGTAGTGGCTCGGTCAAGTGCCGAAGCAGAATTCCGAGCTATGGCACACGGCGTATGTGAAGGCCTTTGGTTACGTTCCTTGATGAGTGACTTAGGCCTTGTGGAAGAGACACCAATCCGGCTATATTGTGACAATAAAGCCGCTATCAGCATTGTCCACAATCCAGTCCAACATGACCGGACCAAGCACATTGAGGTGGACCGTCATTTCATCAAAGAAAACATCGAAAAAGGAGTCGTGTGTACTCCTTTTGTTCCCTCAGAAAGGCAACTTGCGGATATTCTCACAAAGGGTTTGCATGGAAGTAACTTTGATAGGATTGTAATCAAGTTGGGCATGATTAATATCTCACGTCCAACTTGAGGGGGAGTGTTACGATATGTTTTTTATTTGTGTTATGTAATCCTCCTCTATATATAGAGGAGGACCCCTCTTTTACTAAGTTGAATAATATTCTACACTCGTTAACAGTTGCCACTCCTCTCCCTTCCACTTCCGCTCCACCTATATTATACACGTACTCACGCCGTCTCCGGACTGTTGAACAAGTGTAGACTGTGAATGTTCCGCCAGTGCCAGTGACTGTCTCAGCTCCAGATTCAGATGATGACCTCCATGTTCCTCTTGCACTCCTTATAGATAAAAGGGGTAGCACCAAACACCCCATTGCCAACTACATTTGTTATACTCATCTATCTCAGGCTCATAAAGCTTTTATCTCCACTCTGTCATCTATTGCAATTCCTAAGACATGACTGGAGACTGTTCAGATACTTGAATGGAAATAGGCTATGGAGGAGGAACTGAGTGCCTTGGATAAAAATAAAATATGGCGGCTCACTAGCCTTCCCCCTGGGAAGCGAACGGTCGGATCTCGTTGGGTCTTCACCGTCAAACAGAACCAAGATGGGGTGGTGGAGCGATACAAAGCACGTTTAGTGGCTCGAGGATATACCCAAGCTCAAGGCATTGACTACCAGGAGACCTTTGCTCCGGTTGCCAAGATGAACTCAATCTGTGTACTTTTTTTGTGTGCTGTGATTCGTGGATGGGAGCTACTGCAGCTCGATGTTAAGAATGCATTCCTGCATGGTGATCTAGAAGAGGTCTATATGGATATTCCTCCGGGCCTCGATGTCAAAGAGTCCAACCGGAGGGTCTGTCGGCTGCTAAAATCCCTGTATAGCCTGAAACAGTCTCCGAGAGCGTGGTTTGGACGTTTTAACAAGACCATGCTACGTCTGGGATATACTCAAAGTCAAGCTGATCATACTCTCTTCATCAAAAGGAAGGGTGCTCTGGTTTTTATCCTTATTGTGTACGTGGACGACATCATCATTACCGGAGATGACTTAAATGAGATCAAGTACTTGAAAAAACACCTGGGCAAAGAATTTGAAGTCAAGGACCTGGGAAAGCTGAAATATTTTTTAGGAATTGAAGTTGCAAGGTCCCAGCAGGGGATCTTCATCTCCCAAAGGAAGTATACTCTTGATCTTCTGGAGGAGACTGGGATGCTTGGGTGTGCTCCGGTTGACACTCCAATTGAGGTTAATCATAAGATTGATGCAGATATTAGTGGGGAGAAAGCAGACGCCTCAAAATACCAACGACTGGTTGGGAGGCTCATTTATTTGTCCCATACTCGCCCGGATATCAGGAATGCGGTGGGTGTTCTAAGCCGGTATATGCACTCCCCTACGGTACGTCATCAGCAGGCAGCCTTTAGGGTGTTGCGATATCTTAAAAAGACACCCGGGCGTGGGATTCTGTTCAAGGCTAATCAGACGTTGGAGGTTGAGGTATTTACTGATGCTGATTGGGCTGGTAGTCAGGATGCCAGAAAGTCAACCACGGGGTACTGCACATTTGTGGGAGACAACCTGGTTTCATGGAAGAGCAAGAAGCAGAATGTGGTTGCTCGCTCAAGCGCTGAAGCAGAATACAGAGCTATGGCTCAAGGCGTTTGTGAGGGGCTGTGGTTAAGAACCATTCTCCAAGAGTTGGGCCTTCAGGTGAAAAGACCTATTACTGTCTACTGTGACAACAAGGCAGCCATCAGCATTGCACACAATCCAGTTCAACATGACAGGACCAAACATGTGGAAGTTGATAGGCACTTCATCAAAGACCACCTCGATAAGGGGAATATCTGCACTCCGTTTGTGAGCTCGTTTGATCAGCTTGCCGATGTTTTTACCAAGGGGCTATGCAGCGACAACTTCAAGAAAAATACCGACAAGTTGGGAATGATCAATATATATTCCCAACTTGAGGGGGAGAGTTGAATATTCGTTTTTATTTGTATATCGAGATTATGTATTCCACGTGATATGTCACGTGTTAGCGTATCTATATATATGTATTTGTGTTGTCCGGTTTAGGGCATCACCAAACCAATTACCGATTAACACTTCTAGAACATACACAAAGCAGGAAATTACAAACACCTTCAAGTCCTTAACACTTGTCATCTCTCCAAACTCAACTCATGAGGAGACTTTATATTGTTTGGACTTAAATAAATCTGGATAATTACATATGTTGCACAACCCATGTCATCCACCCATAAGGCTTTAGGAATGAATTTTGCATATAGCCAACACTTGAATGTCTCCGCAAGCTTCTTATCTTCCTCTCCGCCACTCACATTTTATTGTGGAGTGTGTACAAGAGAGCTCCCACTCATTACTGTGTTTCCTGCAAAAAGAAAAGAAGTCATTAGAAGTAAACTCTTCTTCATTGTCCGGTCTTAGCTTTTGATCTTATAGTTAAAACGCCTTCAACAGTTTCTGTAAACTTTTGAAACTTCCCGAACACTTCAGATTCCTCCTTCAAAGTACACTCATGTGTATCTGAAAAAAATATCCACGAACAACAGCATGTAATGATTTCCTAAGTAGGAGTAGCACATGAACCCATCACATCACTATGGATACATTCTAATGATCTATTGCTCCTCAAAAGAGACTTGCCAAATGGGAGACGATGTGACTTTCTGAATTAACTATCACATATATGGTCTTCTCCAAAAGAAGATAAGCAAGGCAAACATTTCACTAGTTTCTTCCCCACCATAGTCTTCGGCTTCTCCATGCCAACATGTCCAAGCCCCTCATGTTAAATAGCAGTCTCATCACTCATCATCATTTGGTCCAAAAGAGATGGACAAAATAAACAGATCTCGAACTCTCCTTCCAAGATGGGCGACATCCTCCTTCAAGGAGGAAACATTCCGAAGATACTTAACCTCCTTTGTCCCAAAAATAACATGTGATCATAAGAGATGGTGGACATAACAGGTACACCCAAAAACACGAGGTGTGAGAAAAGAGATTCGTGGATGGGTAAAGGAGAGTAATGGGTGCCACAAAGTTAAGAACAGACGAAGGCATGCGGTTGATGAGGTGGCAAGCAGTAGAGACTGCAAAGTTCCAATAGAGAGGAGGAACCTGCATTTGGATCATAAGAGATCTAGCCACATCAAGGAGGTGGCGATTCTTCCTTTTCGCGATGCCATTTTGTTGAGGAGTGTAGACACATGAAGTCTGATGTATAATACCGAACTCAACGCATAGATTGGAGAAGGAACGACCAGTATATTCTCGAGCATTGTCTGTACGAAGAGTTTTGACACAGGTAGAGAACTGAGTGCGAGTTTTCGTAAGAAATGTACGGAACGTGGTTGGGAGTTCGGTGCGATCACGAAGTAAATACAACTAGGTTACCCGTGAGCAATCATCGATAAAGGTAACAAAGTATCGATACCCAAAAATATTAGGGACCTTATAGGGACCCCAGATATCAGAGTGAACTAAGGATAAAGAAGCATCGCTTCGGGTACAGGAAAGAGAAAAGGAGACGCGGTGTTGTTTGTCGAAAATACATGATTCACAAAAGAACTCATGAAGGGAGACAGTAGGAAGAGCTTTCTTGATGATTGGAAGAGGGGCATGCCCAAGACGACGATGCCAATCAGTGGTGGAGACAATAGTGAGAGCAGTGGGAGGAACATCAAGAAGATATAGCCCGTTAAACAGTCGCCCTCTACGAAGTATATTCTGCGTTAGTCGATCCTGCACCACAAAGAAAGAGCGTGAGAAAGTAACACAACAATCAAGGTCTTGCGTAAGACGGCTAACAGAAAGGAGATTAAAAGGAGAACCCGGAACATGAAGAAACAAGGATAAGGAGAGAGGAGTAAGAGGCAGTAAAAGGCAGATGAGCAACGCCAAAAACCGGGATCCTATCACCATTGGGCACAGTGATGTGTTGGGGGTAAGCAATATCTAAGTATTTGGGCGGCTGCTGCGAAGAGAGATGATTTGTAGCACCCGAGTCCACAATTCAGTGAGAGCTGTGTGAGAGGCATGATATACCTTCCTGGAAGATCGAGGCCACGAAGCCAGAGGAGCAACGAACTACCTCTTGAAGCTGATGGAGTTGAGCATGCAACGCAGCAATCTCATCAACAGTGGTGGAGGCAGAAGCCATAATCCTGATCAGCGACTAGCCACAGAAACCGGGCGGAAAGAAAGCACGTGGCTTGTCGGACAGAACCAGCGGTTATTACAGAGGAAGCACGCGCGAGAAGGGGCAACCTCGCGAGAAGAGGCAGCGGTGCGAGAAGAAGCAGCGGCGAGAACAAGCCGCAGCGGCGAGAACAAGCCGCAGCGGCGAGAACAAGCCGCAGCGGCGAGAACAAGCCGCAGCGGCGAGAACAAGCCGCAGCGGCGAGAACAAGCCGCAGCGGCGAGAACAAGCCGCAGCGGCGAGAACAAGCCGCAGCGGCGAGAACAAGCCGCAGCGGCGAGAACAAGCCGCTCGAGAAGATAGAAAACACAACCAGAAGAAAGCGGAGCGGAGCAGGGAAGCCGCCTGGTCTCGGTGTCAACACACAAGCGGTCAAGAGTCCGCGACCAAGAGGTGAAGCCCGCAGCGGGTAGAGAAGCCGCAACGGCTAAGAGAAGGTCGTGCGGGAAGTTGCAGCAGGTAGGGAAAGCAGCAGTAGGAAGGTAAGCCGCAATGACTAAGCAAGGGAAGAAGCCGCGCGAGAAGTCAACATCGGTCACGGTGAGCACACCAGCGGCAAAGGACGATGCCGCGACCTAGATGCGGAGCTCGCAGCAGGTAAGGAGCAACTTGCGGCGAGAAGAGAAGAGAGGTCGAGGCGACAAGGTGAAGTCGCGGCGAGCAGGGAGTAAAGAAGCGGATACAGAGACCGCAAAGAGCAGCAAGTCGGCAGGGCGGAAAACCGGCAAAGCGGCAAAGAGAGGAAGGCTATAAAATAGCGGAGTAGAAGAGGTGGTTGCGGGTAAAAGAGGTCGCCGCGAGAAGAAGCAGCTACTGCGGGTAGAGAAATCCGTGACGAGAAGAGATGGCCGGCACGGGTAAAGACAGACGTCGCGGGAAAGTAGGTAGCGGACAGTGCGGTTTAGAAAGAGACCACACCCAAGAGGAGGCCGAGCGGTTAGGAGCAGACCGCAGCGGTAAGGAGAAGAGAGAGACCGCAGCGGATAGGAAAGCAAACTGAACTGAGGTGGGGTCCACGTGCTAGAGAGAGGAAGGTTATAAAGAGAGGGAAGGGCGGTGGATCCACAGGGAGATGAGAATGAAGCGGGTAGAGTAGAGAGAAGCCGCAACAACAAGCGGTAAGAAAGGAAAAAAAGCAAGCCACCGCGGTCAGAAAGTGAAACCGAGCGGACAGAAAACTAGAGAAGCCGGGCGGTCAGAGGCAGGCCGGACCGGGTCCCTCTGATACCATGTAGAAATCAATGGGCCAACCTTGTAAATACTTCTTCATTAATTAAATACAAGAGAGAATACAAATATATAGGAGAAGAGCAGAAGGAAGAATCCTATACAATAGATGTGGGACTAAAGGAGGAGAAAAGGGGCCTATAAATGGACATTTACATCATTTTTCCTTATGTCTTCTAACAGGACTAAACAAAAATACTATAAATGAGTCAACTTATTGGGTATTTACATAACTTTTCCCTATATTCTCTAACACTCCCCCGCAAGATGGAGCGTACAAGTCGTAGGCACCAAGCTTGGACAAAAATTGATGGTACAATCTCCGTGATAATGCCTTGGTGAGGATGTCAACAACTTGATTAGAGGCAGGAACATGCTCTAACTTCAACTTTTTCAATTGAACCTTTTCTCGAACAAAGTGGTAGTCGACTTCAATGTGTTTGGTCCACTCATGGAACACAGGATTCTTTGCAATGTGAATTGCAGCCTAACTGTCACAACAAAATTGATGGTGAGGATAATTCAACTCCCAGATCCCCAAGGAGACTTTCAAGCCATGTGAGTTCTGATACAACAGACGTCATCGCACGGTATTCAGCCACAGGGGATGAGCGAGCAACCACAGACTACTTCTTGCTACGCCAGGTGATGAGATTTCCTCCAAAGTAAGTACAAAAGCTAGTAATGGGCCGTCGATCGTCAAGAGAACCCGCATAATCCGCATCAGAATATGCAACAAGAGAAAGAGATGAGGATGGCGTATACACGAGTCCCTGTCCAGGAGCAGTCTTCAGATACCTGAGAATGCGTTCGACTACGTGAAGATGATAAACCCGTGGAGTGTGCATAAATCGGCTGACCACTCCAACCACAAATGAGATATCGGGTCTTGTACCCGTTAGGTATATTAGTTTTCCCATAAGACGTCGATAGTATTCTTGATTTGGAAGTAGACAACCAGACTCAGATCCCTGAGCACATAACTTGTGGTTGGCGTCCATCGGGGTTTCTGTAGGTTTGCATCCAGAGAGTCCAGCATCATGCAAAATATCAAAGCAATACTTTCGTTGAGATAAGACAAGACCATCAAGTCGCCTTGCTACCTCAAGGCCAAGGAAGTACCGTAGATTTCCCAGATCTTTGATTTGAAATACAGAGTATAAGTGTTGGTTAACATGTCATATTCCTACGAAGTCGTCACCAGTAATCAAAATGTTGTCCACATAAACAAGAAGTATGACCGTCCCAGTTGACTGATGACGAGTGAAGAGAGAGAAATCAATCAAGCTTCTCTTGAAACCAACCTCATGAACAACGTTATTAAACTTTTCAAACCACGCCCGAGGAGACTGTTTGAGAGCATAGATAGATTTCTGAAGCAAACAAACACGAGACTCCCCCGTGGTCTCAAACCCGAGCGGTTGATGCATGTAAATAGTTTCAGTAAGATCATCATTCAAGAAGGCATTTTTGATATCCAACTAATGTAGAGGCCACTGGCGATGAACAACTAAGGAGAGCAGAACCTGAATCGAGTTTAACTTAGTGACAGGGGAGAAAGTCTCATCGTAATCAAGGTTGTATTGTTGAGTGAATCCCCGTGCCATCATTCGAGCTTTCAAGCGATCAATTTTGCCATCCTCCGTGTGCTTGATTGTAAAGATCCACTTGCAACTAACACAGCTCTGGCCGGGAGGGAGAGAGACAAGATCACAAGTCTGATTTCCCCATAGAGCAGTCATTTCCTCATGCACGGTAGCATGTCACCCCAAATGTTGGAGGGCTTCCTGTACATAGTTAGGTATAGAAATAGAGGATAGAGAGAGCAAATATAAGAAGAGGCGGAGAGAGGCGATTTAAAGAATCATAATTGGCCAAGGGATGAGCCGTAGAGGTTGATGTTGAATCAACAGGCTGCAAGACCACACCGGTTGAGGGAAGTTGCTGCAGGGCATTAGAATGAGGAGTACGATGAGTGTAGACCTGAATGATGGGTGGTTTGGGGGGACTAGCGGTGGAAGCGGAGTAGGTGTGGGAAGAAGAGGTGGAAGAGGAGATATAACTGGAACTAGAGTGGGTGTGGAAAGAAGAGGTGGAAGCGAAGATGTAACTGGAACTGTGGGCCGAGGTAGAAGGGAAGGAAGAAGAAGAGGATCAGCAGGAGCAGTGTAATAGAGTTGGTCCTCATGAAAAAAGACATCAGCAGAGACAACCACCTTATCAATGGCAGGATAATAACAGACATACCCTTTCTGAGTGTGAGAGTATCCAACAAATATAGCCTTGGTAGCACGAGGGGCAAGCTTGTCCTTTGAAGGGACAAGAGTATGGACATAACAAGTACATCCAAACGCACGAGGTATGAGAGAGAAGAGATCCTTGGATGGGTACAGGAGAGTCATGGGGGCCACAAAGTGGAGGATAGACGAGGGCATGTGGTTGATAAGATGACATGCCGTGGAGACCGCAAAGTTCCAATACAGAGGGGGAACCTGCATTTGAAGCATAAGAGAACGAACAACATCAAGAAGGTGACGATTTTTTCATTCTGAAACACCATTTTGTTGAGGGGTATACGCACACGAAGTCTGGTGGATAATACCAAACTCGGCGCACAGATTGGAGAAGGTTCGACCGGTATACTCACGAGCGTTATCGGTACGGATAATTTTAACACATGTGGAAAACTGTGTGCAAGTCTCGGTAAGAAAAGAGCGGAAGATTGATGTGAGTTCGGTACGATCACGAAGAAAGTATAACCAGGTAACCTGCGAGTAATCATCAATAAAGGTTATAAAGTACCGATAACCAAAAACACTAGGGATCTTTTATGGTCCCCAAATATCAGAATGGACTAATGAAAAAGGAGCATCTCTCCTAATATCGGGAGAAGTAAAAGAGACACGATATTGTTTGCCAAAGATACAAGATTCACAGAAAAACTCCCGAAAAGGAATATCTAGAAGAGCTTTCTTGAGAATCTTGAGAGGAGCATGCCAAAGACGACGATGCCAGTCAACGGAGGAGATCGTGGTGAGAGCAGTAGGAGGGATATCAAGAAGATACAGCCCGTTGGACAACCGCCCCCCGACCAATTATAGTCTGCGTCCGTCGATCCTGCACAACAACAGAAGAAAATGAGAAGGTTACACAATAGTCAAGATCCAGAGTAAGACGGCTAATAGAAAAAAGATTAAAGGGGGACCCTGGAACATGAAGAATCGAGAATAAGGATAGGGAGGGGTAAGAGGCAGATGGGCAACACCAGAAACCGGTGTCGTGTCACCATTGGCCACAGTGATAAACTTGGGATAATCAGAAGTTAAGTACTGTGACGGCTTCTGTGGAGAGATATGATGTGTGGCACCCGAGTCCATAATCCAATGAGAGTCGTGGGAGAGGCAAGATATCCCTCCATCGGAGATCGAGGACACGGATCCAGAGGAGCGACTGATCACCCCTTGGAGCTGTTGAAGTTGAGCACGCAGAGCCGCAATGTCGTCACTGGCGGAAAGCGAATCTGACGTCATGCAGACTGAGTCAAGGAGCAGCGAGAAGGCAACCTGCCTGAGCGGTTAGAATAATACCGCAGAGGAACGGGCACAGACCGCACAGCAAGAGCCGAAGACTAGTCGGGCAAGAATAGAAGGCCGACAAGCTTAATGAGGACAGCGGACACAAGCAGCGACTAAGAGAGACCACAGCGGTCACGGTGACAACGCACCAACGGCCATAAAGTCCACGACCAGCGCAAAGAGGAAAACCCGCAGCGGAAAGAAACAAGCCGCGGTGGTAAGGAGGCACCCTTCAGCGGCCAAGAAAAACAGAAGCAATGCGGCAAGAATTCTGAGCTGCAGTGGTAAGAAGGGAACCACGGCAGGAGAATAGGCACTAGACCATGCGGTTCGAAGCAGACCGCAACTAGAGCAAAGACCGGCGAGCAGGTACAAGACCGGGCGGTTAGAAGCAAATCGCAACAACCCGATAGAAGCAAACCGTAACAAACCGCGGGAAAGAAGAACGGGCGATTAGAAGCAAACCGCAACAAAGGGCGGTTAAAAGCAATCCGAGCGAACAAGAAGACCACACCGCGGGAAAGAACTTCGTGCGACAAGAGCGATAACAGGAGAAGGGAGGTCGCAGCGGACAGAGACAGGTCGCAGTGGGTAGAGGCACGGAGGGTTAAGATAAGACCGCTGCAAGAGGAGCAATCCGCTAGGAGAGCGGTTAGAAAGCAATTGCAGCGGGAAGAACATCGGGGTGAATAGAGAAGAGAATCCGCTGATCAAACTGGACCAGAGACCGCAGCGACAAGAAGCAAATCGCAGTGGAGAAGAGAGAGACCGCTGCTTCAAGAGAAGATTGCAGCGGTTAAGGCAAGACCGTCACGAGTAGAATAGATCGCAATGATTAGGGGAGAGAGAAGCGAGTAGAGAGCAGGCCGTGGTGGTTAAGAGAACACTAACCGCACGGGAGTGGGGACCACATGCCAAAGAGATGAAGCTATATAAAGAGCGTAAAAAAGAGAGAGAGAGGAGGTGGATCCACAGGAGAGAAGAAAGCGGTTAGAAAGGAAGGAAACTGCAAAGCCGCGCGGTTAAGAAGACAAACAAGCCGCACGGTAACAGGAGGACTGGGCAGTTAGATAAAAACAGGCCAGACCATTTCCCTCTGATACCATGCAGAGAAAAGGTCCAAAGCTTGTATATACTTCATGAATATCCCAAATACAAGTATGAGTACAAATATATAGGAGAGAAGAGAGAGGAAGCATCCTATACAGAAGATGTGAGACTAAACAAAAAGACTATAAATGGGCCAACTTATTGGGCCTTTACATTACTTTTCCATATATTCTCTAACATATTTCATTGCGTGCTCAATTCAATTTCATTGGTTTGATGATATGTGTTCGCATATATAATTAGTGATCAATTGTTTCCTATTTACTTACGCTTTGTTAGAAATTTTTTGGTTTGTTCAAGATAATCCTGCATGCATAGGTCACTCATCATCGTTGTTTGGTTTTAGATAATTGCCTTAATTAACAACATGTGATCGGAGCCAGGTTGAACAAATTAATCAATTCCATTAATTACAAACTGTAATCAAAATCAATTAATCATTAGTGAACGCAAAATTAAAACCTATTAAATAATTAGAGAATATTAACGTGATAGTGACTTGTGAAGTGTATTAATTTTAAAGTCCCTAAACGCTTGTGATCTTTAGACACTTCTGTGTCCTATTGTCATTAATCCCAAGATCACGACAATTAATTGAGGGTAATTAAGAAAATCTCAATGTAGGAGAATCTCGTTGATCAATTAAACTATATCCACCAAAGTATCCTATTTAATTTGAATTGTGAGATTTCATTCACGCACGTCTTAGGGATTACTCTGATTCTGGCATGGAACCATACACCTAAATGTGGTATTTGTGTGATAAGATCAAAGGGTTGCACATGGGCATTTGGACGGGAGTGTGAGGGCTCTAGTAATTTATTCACCCAAAGATGATAGGTTTGTGAAAGGCTTAAATACTATTGTTTCTCATCCATATGTGGAAAATTTCTAACTGTGTGACACGTATTCTACCCAAATGTGTTGCATATTGATGTGTCTGAATTCTCATTAGTGTGCTTAATGGTTTTAAAGAACACATTATTCTTATTGCTAAATATATTGTATTATTTTCTCCTTCCAGTAAAATTTACAGTTAACAACAATCTTGTGACTATTGAGAAACTTAATGTGTCAAAAAATAAGAAGTGGAAATCAGATATCATGTTTGTCACTCAAATGACGAGCATCGAGCTGACCATAATGACTAATAGGCATGGTGAGCTGACTGTAAAGCACAAAAAGTTCACTATGTTGTGTGGCATAAGTCCAATAAAATATGTCTATTGACTATAAAAAGATCCATCCCTGAGCATCTGTTCAATGGACTGCCAGAGACTGGTAATACGAAGGACTTCCTTACTACTGCATGACAAAGGTATAATGTGTCCTCTGATGCTAAAATTAGGACTCTCATACAAGACCTTTTTACCATGAGGTGCAACGACATGGAGAAGTTCGTGATTACATACTAAAGATGGTTTATTACCAAACGAAGTTGCAAGAATTGGGCATCATCCTTATAGAGACCAGTATAGTGCATCTGGAACCTAAAACACTGTCACCCGAGTTCAGCATCTTGAAGATCACATACAACTCTCAAGTTGAGGCTTGGAAACTTAATGACTTCATTACTCGATGTGTTGCTGAAGAATGAAGAGACTTACATCACACTATTTATTTTGAATCCTTCATTCAAGATGAAGATGATGATAAAGTCAAAGATTCTAATCAAGATTCAGGATGGTCAGATTAATAAATCAAAGGATTTTACTGGTTCCTCTAAGAAGCCTTTAATATGTTTCTTCTGCAAGAAGAAAGGACACGTGAAATCTAAATGCCTGGATTTTAAAGCTTGGATGGAGAAATGTGGGTTTACAAATAAAGGTATCTTCTTTTGCTCGACTTATGTGAATTTAATGTAAGTGAAGTCACATCTAATTCTCGGTGGCTTGATAGTAGAACAACTAATCATATTGTTTACACATAATAGAGATTCACTAATATGAGGAGGTCAAGCAAGGATAAGTGTAGACTCACAATTGACAACAACAATGAAGTGAAGTCGAGTTCACTGTGGACGTGCGCTTGATTATGGATTCTAATTTTCATATTTTATTTAAAGAAGCTTTTTATATTCCAGCATTTTGAAGAAACATAATTTATGCTTCTACATTTGAAAACTTATTTATGGTCTTTACATTTCTAGTGGTCCGATTATCTTATGAATAGCATGTTGGATGTCATTTCTCTTTGTATAACGGATTATATACGATGTGTCTTGCTCTCGTCGACGTTCATGTTGCTTCATTTAATATAAAAATTGTTGCCTCTAAAAGACCTTTAATTAAAAAAAAAGTCTTTCATGTTGTGACAAAAAAGTCTTGGCCACATCTCTAGAGATAGAGTAGACAGATTAATTAAGAAAAATATTCTCCCTGCTCTTGACTTTAGTAACCTAAATACATGGGTTGGTTGTTATAGGAGAAAATGACCATGATTAAGAAAAAATGTATCACACAGTCTAGATCTGCTAAAGATTATTCATACGGACATTAGTGGATCATATTCATTGGCGCTCTAAAAAAACACCTACTTCGTTACTTTTATTGATGATTTCTCACACTATGGCTATTTGTTCTTGATTAAGGAAGAGTTTGAGTCTCTTGATAAATTTAAAATTTTCAAGACTGAAGTCGGGAAACAATTAAGGAAGTCCATTAAGATTGTTAGGTCGGATAGAGGATGTGAGTATTTATTAAACATGATGTCTCCGAGCAACATAAAGGTCCTTTTTCCAGATACTTGGAGAGTTATGACATTGTTGTCTAATACTCCATATAGGGTAGTCCTGAAAAGAATAGTGTGGCTGAAAGATGCAATCGCGCTCTTAAATATATGATGAGTATGACGAATCTTCTTGAATTTTTATGAAGTGAAGCTCTTAAAATTGCAGTATACATACTTAATAGAGTTCCATTAAAATTTGAGTCCCAGATGCCTTTTAAATTGTAGACTACCAGGCGACCTAGTCTGAATCACTTATGTGTTTGGGGTTGGCATGCAAAAGTTTGTTTATATAACTCATCAGAAAGCAAGATTATCACTAGGTTTTCTCATTGATACTTCATAGGCTACCCAGATCATTCGAAGGATTTAAAGTTCTCCTTCCCTTCTCCCGGAATCAACAATCCAGTCATCTTGGAAGTTGATGGATGACAAGGTATCTACAGACATAGTTTTATCCTCTACCATAAAGCAATTCTTCATTGATATTTTCGTTGAACCCTTCCTTTCTCCATCACATGACCCGACTTCAAGTTAACACAGTCCCTTTTGAGTTCATTCTTGGAATAGGAGGAACTGCCCTAACACCTTGACAAAGTAGGCCCAACACCGGAACCCCAAACCCTTCGTTTTGTCACATGACTTCTTCCCAGAGAAGAGTGCTTCACTTTCTCCATCAGAAATAGAACGCTCTGTCATTTGATGTGCCAAACTCTCCCACGATGATAGAATATTCTCTAACTCCATCAAGGAGGGCTACCTATCTCATCCTTGAACCGAAGTGATGACAGGAATATACTCCCTCTGAAGCTCATGAATAATATGTATCTTCAACCTTGCCTCCGAGATCGGCAAATCCAGATCCAATGCACAAATCTTCACATATAGGTTCTTTAGCTTCAAGAAAAATGCCGAGATAGAAAGCTCCTCTCGATTTGCCTTTGATAGCTCATTCTCAAATCTCCAGAAACTGCAACTTTGCTACGTTCTTCTTGTTGAATAGTTCATCAAGAGACGTCTGAATCTCCTTCTCCCTCCCACCTAATTATCTCAATTTTCCACAGGAACTATCGTCTCTTCTCCCGCAACGACTTCCCATAAATCCTCTCTAAGTAAATATGACTCCATACAACTCTTCCATTTCTTGTAGTTTGTTTGTGTGAGTAGTTCAATACCAAGACCTTGATAAAACCACCTCCTTCTATATTTGGTACATTGTTATTCTCCACTAAAGGAACTTAGTAAAATCTGCTAAAACTCTTGTAGCTTTGATGGCATGAAAAATTTTCACACCCCAAGGATGCACAAATCACAACCAGAGAGAACACAATAAAACAAATAAGAAACTTTGATACAGAGATTAATAGATTCACTACAACAAAACTTCACAACACAACGAAACCAAATCGACCAGTATGATTTGTGTTGTATGGTCGCTGTTTAAAGAAAAAAAATCAAGAAATATACTAGATATACCTCACTGCCACTGTTCAGGAGAAACCCGAGAGTCTATTCCTTCATTTTTGGCTTGGACACAATACTATCGGTTGCGGTTTCTTGCAATATTTGAAGAGGATTCAAGGGTTTCAGCGCCGCAAAGGAGACAATAAATATTTGACCTAAACCTATCGGCAACTGCACATTGAGCATCGATAAAAGGAAGGATCACCAATCATCGAATTGGAGACAAAACATCATGTGTCGGCACAAAGGACTCGATGATCTTCAAGAAGGGGAAAATGACATGCATCGAATGGAGGAAGGGTGCGTGTCGACAAAAGGCAGAAATTGTCGTTCTTCGAGAAAAAAGAGGGGACCCTTGCATCAAATATGGGTGTTGCAGGCAAGGGAAATAATAAATCGATATATAGCTTGATTTCACTTTAGAGAATTAACATTCTCCCTTAAAGTGAAATCGGGATACAAGTCCAAGCGGCCGCGAAGGTGCTCAAACGTCTCTTACATTATTTACATCTATTTACCTGTGCACACAGACCTACCCACAGTCGACATAAAATTCTCAAAATATGAATTATGATTTGGGATAGCATGATTAGAGACATTTGTATATGCAGATTAAATACAAATTTCATGAACATCAGAATACATTTGGGAGAATCAAAGGAGCATGATCGTTGATTGAACTAAAATTCATATAAATAAATATTTATTATGCATTATCCAACTTAGATGAATGAAATGATATGGGTTTCCATGTCTATCAGAAGATAGCTGGAATCAAACTTAATCCTTTGGAGTAAAATGTAGAAGTGATAGTAAGGACTGGCACGTTAATAGAGATAAAAAGCACGCAAGCATATATATATATATATATATATATATATATATATATATATATAAAGAAAACTTGAGAACAGAGTATATATAGTTACCTTAAACATAATCATGGTAGCAAGGATAGTGAACAAAGTGAACATCACATAGTAGACCGGAGATATCACAGCGGCATTGAAAGTATCCAGTGCCTACACAAATGAAACTGTTAGAGAAAAAACTATGTTATTGCACTTCAAGTACGTACAAGGATTGTGATATTGTCAAGAGTCTTTGGCAATTAGTATGTAATGATATTGTTGTAATTGCAGTTGAAACAATTTACTTGTAATTATCTAACTTGTATTTTTAAATATAATTTTTTTATGCATTCTTTATGTTGAGGTATTTGCCTCTTGTGTGTGGCCTTTTTACAAAATGCCTACTTCGTAACTCTTTTAAAGGGTCCCCTTGGGGATAGGGGGTTAGGGAACCGTAAGCACAATTTAAACTTTAGTTTTCTAATTTTGGTTTGATGCTCCCCTAGAGCTCCCATGCAAACCGAGATAATGCTCTGTAGTAGCATGTTGGTTGGAACTGTAACTCGTCGGAGGCAATGCCGAGGGCGAAGATTGTTTTCACTGTGCAGAGCTTGAAAAATGCTATGTTCATGCATCATCCTTTCCTTTCTATTTTGCAATTTGCGGTAATAGCACATTGGAGAAGTAATGGGGGTCGCAGTGATCAACTATCCTTTCGGACTATCGGAGTCCGCAAATGCATCTGAATGGTCGTTTCGAGTCATTTTCATGTTTTTTTTATTTATTGAGTTGTATTTGATATCCGATCAGTTCAAAGGTTATGAGCCATCTGATCTGGGTGCCCTAGCTTATTTTGATATATATTAGGGGTGCATGCAGTGGCAAAGGCAACGACGACTTTTGCAGAAGCATTCCTTCGGTCACGTTGGTGAACTCCAACCCCTAGATGCGACGTTGATCTCTCCTTATTGCGACTCCAAGGTTTTCATTTTCGTTCTTTGTTCATCTTCTCCAGTCGTACGACTATTGATCCTTCCAATCTAATCACTCAAGCCCAATGCTCGAAAGTTCCTGCAACTACAATCCTACCACTTCCTGCAAATTTTGAGTGATAACCTAATGACAATCCGCCTGCTCCTTCCTCGACATCCATGACCAGCCTTCCACCAATTCACACCGCAAGCTTCCATTCCCCAACCCTTCTTGCTTCAGCCGCCCTTTTCATCTCATGTTTTCAGGTCCCCCCTCCCGTTTTGCCGACCAAGCTGTACCCATACATTTAGTGTCGGTTGGACATACATGCTTCCCTCTTTGTCACATCACACGGGCTTCCCCCGAACAGAGTCTCGAGCCACCTCATTGTCCTGCAGCCAGGGGTGGTTGTGATCACTGTTTGCCCGTACCGATATGGCTACGCTCAAATCCTCCATGGATACCATGGTGGCAGAGAAGCTACACGCAGGTATCATTCAATCAAGTGTCAGTCCCTTCTTGTGCCCTGTTCTTTTGGTGTGCAAAAAAGATGGGAGCTGGAGATTCTGCGTAGACTATCTGAAGCTGAACAAGCTCACGATGCCCAACAAGTACCTGATTCCTCTTATTTAGGCGCTGTCGGATGAACTACAGGGAACAAATTACTTTTCTAAACTGGACCTCTGATCGGGCTATCATCAGATTCAAATTCGGGCTGAGGATGTGCGCAAGACAGCCTTTCACGCACATGATGATCACTATGAGTTCTCAGTCATGCCTTTTGGCCGGACTAACGCCCCCACGACGTTCCAATCTACCATGAACGATGTCTTCCACCCTCACCTATGTAAGTTCCTTCTTGTTTTCTTTGATGACATATTAGTTTACAGTTCTTCTAAGCAACTCCACCTCGACCACTTGGCCACCGAACTGCAGCTTTTTGTAGAGCATAAGTTTGTGGCCCATCAAAAGAAGTGCCTCTTTGGTCATACTCAATTTGAGTACTTGGGACATATCATTTCAGCCGACGGGTTAGCCATGGACTTGGCCAAGGTCGTTACCGTCCTCCAATGGGCGACATCTTCCTGTGCGCGAGCGGTCTGGAAGTTTTTGGGCCTCGCAGTATACTACAGCCGCTTCATCCACAACTACGACATGATTGCGCGGCCTCTTACCAACCTACTCAAGAAGAGGGTATTGTTCGAGTGGATCCCTATGGCCCAGGAAGCCTTCCACATCCTACAACAAGCCCTGGTCTCCACCCCTGTCCTCAGAATGCCCAACTTCCCCAGGCCCTTCATCATTGAGTGTGATGCATCGGGGAAAGTTATGGGTTGTTAGCCAGGCCCTTCCACATCATTTTATATTACTTGAGCGACCGGCGCACTTGTCGTTAGCTCAGTCATGCCCAACGGCAAGTGCACCGGTCGCTCAAGTAATATAAAATGTGGGAGTAACTCCCCAAGTATCGATCTCAGAGGAACGCAGGTTAGGGCGCGCGATTCTATTGCTCGAAAAACTAATTATAAAGAGTTTTACTGAAACAGGGGCTTTGGGTTGATTTAGAAAAATCAAAGAAACATCAACTACACTAATGCGGGTCGTAAGCACCACTTTGAAAGGTGGATGCAGATTACGCAGGTCGCGATGCACTGCTTCGGTAGGCGGATAGACGAGAAGACTAGTGGAGGGAATGGCTCGAAAAGGTGGAATGAGGGTCAAAAACACCTCCTCACAATGCACGCCACTATCAATTGCTAGTGCGGCCACGCTCACGCTGGGGGAATAGAAATGTCACAATAAAAGCGCTCCTCACTTGCATAAACCACAAGAATAGTTCACATAGATATGAAATGAACAATAAAACATTTAGAGTTTAGCAAACATCCAAACATACAATTGAGGAATTAAGAGTAAAGCTACAACCACATGAAAGGAGTGAGATTACAACCAAAGGGCGGAGACTCGTCGGAGGTTCATGGCCGGAATCTAGGGTTGTAAGGCCTTGTCCGTGCTCGGGATCCAGCTATCGTCCAGGGTACGGAAGAGTTGTCACCTTCTTCTATATTACTCGTCATCTCTGTCAACTTGTCTTCGATCACGATCTCGCAGGAGAACTTCACTAGGGCAGTAAGAGATCACTCGAAATCACCCTTGGGAGAAAGCGATCGATGGAGGAGGCCAAGAGGATCTCCTAGCCTTTGATCTTAGAGAGGAATATGGTCTGAGGGCTTCACAAAGGTGGGCGGCAATGGAGCGGCGAAATGGGGCGAATGGAGCTCTGCTGTGCGGGAAATGGAGTGTTATATGGAATATGGCGAACTCCTGCGCTTAAATAGTAAACTGTCAGAAAAATGGGCACGCAGGGTCGAACACACGACCGTGCGTGCATCGTGCGATAATAAGCACGCAGGAAATGTCCAGCCTGATACAGCAGGAGACCGTACATTTTTGATAACGTACGAGCAAAACAGCCCATGCGAGAACAAATCGCACGGTTAGTGACAGATAAATGCAAAACAAGCAGATCTTGCGTTTTCCTTCGCGCACGGTAGAATCCAACCGTGCGTGAAGAAAACACACGGGTGATAATTACAAAAAAATTTAGACAAAAAAGATGAGGTCATGCGATTTGGTCACGCACGGGCAAAACAGCCCGTGCGCGAGCAAATCGCACGGCTGGGAACAGATCACCAGAAAACAAAGTTGTAGGCATCGTACGGTCACACCGATCGTGCATGAAGAAAAAAGCATGACCGTGTGATTCTTACAGGAAAGAACCCGAGCAGCAAGGGGATCTCCCCACATGCACAACAAAACCAGAGATGAGAACATAGCACCAGCACCAACAAAACACCATAAAAAAATGGGGAGCACCAAGTGCTTACCCCCAACAACACAACAAGCAATTGCATGACACAACGGACCTAACTAGTGCACTTAATGTGAAAGTGTGTACAAGTGAAATACAAGCAAATAAAGACTAAAAGTGTAGTGCACATGAGTGAAATCTATCCCAGATAAGTCCGAAGAACCCTATAAATATCGGACTCTCCTATCCCTTGGCGATCAGAGTGATGAAATACGGCCCTCCTATCGCCTTAAGGGGAAGATAAGTGGCTGGCGAAGAAGATAGTTGACTAGGACCCGCCCAAAGTGAATAGGCACCCGTCGGTGCATGCTATACAAGTAGAGGAGGTTTTGCCACCCCGATGCATTCTAGCTCATGGCTCGGGCGATGATACTGTGCCCGATCAGGTGCTGAACATAACGAAGAGCGGGAGAGAAAATCTGGGTAGATTTTGCTGCGCGAGCCTCATACGGATGGTTCCTTCCGGTAATCGACTGCCAGAACTCGTTGGGAGAAATTCTCGCGGGGAACTCAAGTGGGTGATGGAGAACGTCTGATCCCGGTATCACTCCCCGAGGCTGTAACAAGAGAGAATTTTTTATATCGTCAAGGACATTGCAAGGATTGACGAGAACTGCAGTGGCCTCCTCCACAACTTGGACTTCATCAACTGGTGTTGAGGTAATCACCTCCTCAACGTGAAGAACGTCCTCCTCAATAGGGGTGGTGATAACACTGCAGGTACATGCATCAACCTACACAATATCCTCAACAACACTGTCAGAAACAGTTATAGTACTATGCACAGAAGAAGCAGTAGTGCTCTGAGAAAAATCGAGCACCAACCCCTCACAAAAAATCGGCGGCATACAGGGTGATATATGAACAGGGAAGACAGGTGCAACTATACCAGTGCCTGGATCAGCTGCAACTCTGGTGTGCGCATCTGCATCATTCCATTCAAAACACAAAGGTGATATGGATACATAACCAGAGATAGAAGGTGGGCAGACCGCGACAGGGCTTTTTACGATCCGGATATCCGGCTCATCATCCTCATCCATCTGGGGAGGGTACTCAGCACAATCCTTCAGAGCGTGATCCTTACTCTGACAAAACAGACACTGTTTTGAATTTTTCTTCGGTCCGAATAGGGCTGGAGAAGAATTCAAAAATATGTGTGGTGTAGCAGAGTAGCCATAGGCCTTAGGCACAGTGTATGAGATACCGTACGATGTCGGTGCCCGATACATTGAGCCTAGAGAACTAGAGCCACCATTTCTTGATGGGCATTGTTGGGAATATTGCCCTCAATGTTCCCTAGATTGGATTTGAAGAGGCATCACCATCAACACTAAGAGCATAGTTGTATTTGATGTTGTTAAAGCTCATCATGTGCAGGATGTTCCATGGAACATGTTTAGACAGATTATCTAAGAGTTTGTGACAGGTGGTCACAAGACAGAAAGATGGACACCAAGATAGATGATGGACAGGCAGGAATTTGCCTAAGTCCACAGGCGTTGAGTGTAGCTTACTCACTCAACTCCAGCTACAGGAATTCGGTTAAGTTCACAGGCGTTGAGTGAAGCTTACTCACTCAACGCCAGATGCAAGAAAAGATGTTAGATAGGCTGGAAATCGCCCAAGCCCACAGGCGTTGAGTGAAGTCTATTCACTCAACGCTAGGTAAGTAAAAGCGTTGAATATAGCTTGGTTAGCCTAAGCTAACTATTGGCTAGACTGAAAAGTGGCTAAGTCCACAGACGTTGAGTATAGCTTACTCACTCAACGTCATACAGCAAAAAGCTGTGAGACAGGTTGAGGCAGTCAAAGCCTAAGGAGAAACTGGCTGAAATGTGGCTAAGTCCACAGACATTGAGTAAAGTCTATCCACTCAATGTCATACTGCATAAATCGTTGAGTATAGCTCAGT
Source organism: Platanthera zijinensis (assembly GCA_039513925.1). Taxonomy (NCBI): domain Eukaryota; kingdom Viridiplantae; phylum Streptophyta; class Magnoliopsida; order Asparagales; family Orchidaceae; genus Platanthera; species Platanthera zijinensis. The sequence continues at coordinate 83,022,415 of CM077094.1, forward strand.
TAGTCAAAGCCACAGAAAATCTGTGTAAATATTTGACTAAGTCCACAGGCGTTGAGTGAAGCTTACTCACTTAACGCCATGTAATAAAAAATGTTGACTGAACATTTATCAGTCAGAGTCTGTGAATTCACAGAAATTTGACTAAGTCCAAATGCATTGAGTGTAGCTTACTCACTCAACGCCAGATAATAGAAGAATATTTATTAAGTAGTTTGGCATTGAGTGATGAAAGCTCACTCAACGCCTAACAACAGAAAGTTTGGCTAAGGCAAAAAACATTGAGTGATGAAGACACACTCAGCGGCCAGCGCTCTCAACGCCAAGGCAAAAAGCATTGAGTGGACTCAACGCTCTCAATGCCAGAGAAGCAGGAATATTTTCCAAGGCAAAAAGCGTTGAGTGGAGTCAACGCTCTCAACGCCTAATGACTGAAATATTTTTTAAGTGTTTTGACATTGAGTGAAGGTTGCTCACTCAACGCCTAGTGGCAGAATAATTGGCCAAGGCCAAAAGCGTTGAGTGAAGCATGTTCACTCAACGTCTGGGATAGACAGAATTCTATCTGAGTATTTTGGCGTTGAGTGATGCTTACTCACTCAACGCCTATACTACTGATGCTTGATTTTAGCTAAGTCCACAGATGGTGACGTCAGCAAAGTCAACAAGTCAACAAAATTCAAAGTTGTTGCGGGAAAGCTAAAGGACGCGACAAGTGTAGCCGTTTGCCTACAGTACTGCAATTAATGCAAAAGCAAAGTTGAAGCTGTCAATTTTAGTGGGGCCCACAAGTCAAAATAGCCGTTGATGGGCTCATAATAAAATGCGGAGATCAAGGAAGAAAAAATATCTTTTGGGAAAATACAGCTGGCCCTCATCTTCTTCCTCGCCATTATTGCAGAGGATGAAGAACGAAGTTCAAATCAGCTGGATTAAAAGCTCAACAAAAGTTAGCTATGGTCTTCCTCATCGACTTCAACAAGTTCAGAGTAATTTTCTGAGAAAAGAAAGCAGCCAAGGTCTAACCCTAGCTGCAGGATCTGAGATCCGAAGCAAGTTAGCTGGTGTCATTTCCACCTGCACCAATAAGTTCTGAAAGCCTTCTTCCTGAAGGAGAAGAAGCAGCAGCTAAGGCCTGAGGCAAGCTGCAGCAACAGGAAGGTCTTCAAGTTAGCTGTTGACATCTCCATCTTCAACAGCAAGATAGTTGGTGTCATCTTCATCTGCACCAGCAAGCTAGCTCAGATTGAATCTCTGAGAAAGAGGTAATAGCAAGGGCCGACCCTTGCTGCAGGTACTTCACAGATCCAGCCAATAATTTCTAAAGAACATTCTCTTGGGGGTTGTGAAGAAGGAGATAGGGCTGAGCTTCTGGTTTAGTTCAGAAAGGTGCAGAGCAACAGATCTGCAAGTCACTTCCAGCACAAGCCAAAGCATCCTGAAGATCTACATCCTTGTTGCTGTGAAGAAAGTAGGGTTGGGATTCTCTCAGCTCAGGTTGCAGCAAGAACAACTACAGTTACTTCTCAGTTCCAGCAAGAAAAATCTCTGGTGTTGAGAAGAAAAAGTTAGGACTGAGTATATCTCAGTTCAGGTAAAACTAGACTCAGTAAATATTTTCCTGGAGTCAAAGTTGGGCTGAGTTTATCTCAGTCCAGAAGTTTGGCACAGAGAAATATCTCTTGTGTCAAGATCAACTCATCAACCACTTCCACCTTGTAGGATCCTTTTGGATCTGAGTGGTAGGAGCAAACTTGCTATGAGGTAGGATCCAAGTTTGGATCTAAATTGTAGGGCTGTTTAGCCTGAGTGTAGGATCTGGGTGCAGATCTGAGAGTAGGATTCTGCTGAGAATCTAAGGTAGGTGATCAGCTGATCACTGAGAGTAGGATCCAGTTTGGATCTGAGGTAGGACCGTTGGGTCTGAGGTATGAGAGTCATTCTCTCTGAGTGTAGGGCACTTGTGTCTGAGGTAGGTGATCTTTGGATCGCTGAGTTGTAGGGTTTAACAGCCTGAGGTAGGTGAGTCATTCTCATTGAGTTGTAGGGCACTTGTGCCTGAGCTGTAGGATCATTTGGATCTGAGGTAGAGTTGTCCTCCCATCCTGAGTTGTAGGGCCTTTGGGCCTGAGGTAGGTGATCTTTGGATCACTGAGATTGTAGGGCCTTGTGCCTGAGCTGTAGGTCTTGGAGGAGGCCGTGTGGTCCTGCGGGATCGAGTTGTAAGCTCTTAGGAGCCGAAATTGGAGAAGTGTCTTGTCTAACTATAAGTTAGAAAGGTGGTAGGGAAAGTAGACGTACTCATAATCTGGGGAACCATTATATATCTTGTGTGTGCTTTCTGTGTTGTTTCTTTGTTACAGGTGTGTGTCTTGAAAGCTATAAATTACTCACCAACAAAGCACCAAAAACTAGGAAAGTGCAAAAACAATGACAAGAGACTAAGAAACCTATTCACCCCCCCCCCCCCTCCCCCCTCTAGGTGATTTAGCTACCCTTGAATTAAAGACTTTCAAGTGGTATTAGAAGGAGGTTACTCAAAATGCGTGGCAATACATAAGGGGGATATGTGGAAGCAATACTTGACATGATGAGGTCATGTTGAGTCAGTGCTTCTAGCGGTGCTCCATTTAAAGTATTAAGTGATATAAAGGAGAGTGCATACTACTTGAGCAATTGCTCAAGTTGTATGAGGATGCATTGACTTGACTTGTTGAGTCAATACAGTTAAATGGAGTACAGTGAATTGATATGCTAAAATTCATATAGCATAAGCTAGCAGATGTAGCAGATATAACCTACAGCTACATCAAATTAATCTGCTTATTATGATTAATGCTTCTTAGTATTGCTGGGTGTTCTGCTTTCTTCAAATAGGGGGAGATTGTTGGGAATATTGCCCTCAATGTTCCCTAGATTGGATTTGAAGTGGCATCACCATCAACACTAAGAGCATAGTTATATTTGATGTTGTTTAAACTCATCATGTGCAGGATGTTCCATGGAGCATGTTTAGACAGATTGTCTAAGAGTTTGTGACAGGTGGTCACAAGGCAGAAAGTTGGACACCAAGATAGATGATGGACCGGCAGGAATTTGCCTAAGTCCACAGGCATTGAGCGTAACTTACTCACTCAACGCCAGCTGCAGGAATTCGGTTAAGTCCACAGGCGTTGAGTGAAGATTACTCACTCAACTCCAGATGCAAGGAAAGATGTTGGATAGGCTAGAAATCGCTCAAGTCCACAGGCGTTGAGTGAAGTCTATTCACTCAACGCCAGGTAAATAAAAGCGTTGAATATATCTTGGTTAGTCTAAGCCTAACTATTGGCTAGACAGAAAAGTGGTTAAGTCCACAGACGTTGAGTGTAGCTTACTCACTCAACGTCATACAACAAAAAGCTGTAAGACAGACTAAGACAGTCAAAGTCTAAGGAGAAACTGACTGAAATGTGGCTAAGTCCACAGGAGTTGAGTGAATTCTATCCACTCAACGTCATACTGCATAAATCGTTGAGTATAGCTCAGTCAGTCAAAGTGACAAAAAATCTGTATAAATATTTGACTAAGTCCACAGGCGTTGAGTAAAGCTTAATCACTCAACGTCATGTGATAAAAAGTGTTGATTGAACCTTTGTAAGTCAGAGTTATCTATCATTAGCATGAGAGGTATCTTCCCACCAACAACACCGGATATTTAACACAACCCACATAATGTGGAGGTAGCCAAAATTATCAGAAAACTACTGTGCACAGTACTATACCCAACTAAATACAATTCAAGTCACCTAAAATTAAAACAAAGGAAAAATGAGATAAACAAATAAACAAGAAAACTAAATGGGCTCTTCATAAATTGATTTTGCGAACAATTGTGCACTTGTTAAGTTTATATATTAATTAATTGTTTATTATCAATTTAAGTCGAACTTACATTTGCACTTGCATTAAGTTGGAATTTTATTGAATTATGCGTAAGCACTCATATCATTTAAGGTTGGTTATAGCTTCATTTTCTTTTGTCGTGTGTTTGCTTGCTCTCATTTAGGGTTAGGTTTTTGGTCTTCCACCACCTATAGATTCGTGTTGGTCAATAAGTACTAAATTGTAATCCCAACTCCCGGGTAGTTTTATGTTGTGTCAAAATGGAATCCTTTGAGCATTTCAAATTTACAACACTCAAGACTCTATCCCATTTTAGTGGGGTCGGCTATATGGATCCTTTGTCTCCATTGTGCCCTATCTTTTGTCATAATCTCACTAATGTCTAAGTACATCATGTCTTTTCTTATAGTTTCATTCCAAGTCTTTATTGGTCTACACCTCCCTCGTTTAACATGCCTAGTGACTAGACTCTCACAACGCCAAACAGGTGGCTCTAATGGTCTCCTTTGTACGTGTCTAAACCATCTTAGACGAGCTTCTCGCATCTTCTCTGCAATTGGTGCTACTTCTGTCTTATCCCTGATACATTCATTCCTAATTTTATCCAATCTTGTGTGTCCGCACATCCACCTAAGCATTCTCATCTCCACAACTCCCATTTTTTGCTCATGTACACAATTCACTGCCCAACACTCGGAACCATAGAGCATCGCGGGTGTAATTGCAGTACGGTAAAACTTGTCCTTAAGTTTTAGTGGTACTTTACGGTAACATAAGATACCTACCGCGCCTCTCCACTTCAACCAACTCGCTTGGATTCAATGTGTCACATGCTCGATATATTATGTTAATAACTGAGGAGATGCATGCATTATTTACAATCATTACACTCCAAACCAACTAACATGGAACATGCAGGTTTATAAAAACATTTTCCTACATTTGGATCTTATATAAAGCTCTACAAGTCATGAAGTAAAAAGTAAGAAATAGGTTAAGAATAATAATAACGAAATATTAAATTGAAAACTGAAGGATACAAATATGCAAGGGCAATATGAATGGATAAAGCACGTCAAATTAAAAATTCAGGAAAAATGAGTATTCTGCAGACTTAGGCTCCATTTGGCGTGGCTTTTTCTCCGGTGAGTTTGGACAAAAACGCCGCCGTCATGGAATGCGTGCTTGGCAAGACAATGATTATGACCGTCACAAAGAAAAGATAACTAGTTTTGAACATAAAAGTGAATGAAGTTCCTTAGGTGAGGTCAGGCATTCACGAATGACGGTTCATAACCACTGTGTTCACGACCGCCACCGTCATGCCAAACGGAGCTTTAAGCATTCAACTATATTATCAATGGAAGAAAACCTCATGTAAGAATTTAAAAAATAGTTTGTAGGCAATAAGTTTCAGAGTGCATGGTAATAGATGCTTCATTTACCTTGTTTAGGTAGTTCAACTGCGTGAGGCAACATATAACTGCAGTAATAATGAAAAACCATGTCTGACCATAGATAAACTGATTCATCCCCGAAAATGAAAGCTTTAGAGAAATTCCTATAGCTTTGATACTGATTACCTATACAAAAAGAAAAATAAAAATTGCATAAATGGAAATAAATTGGAGAATATTTTTATCAATAGTACAGTTTCAGATATTGAGCATACCGTGAGCGAGCCCATAAGCGAGCAAATTCCAATATATACCAGCATTTGTGATTGACCATAATGCTTTGTAAATTGAAAAATAAGGATAAACACCGAGGACACTGTAGCACAACAGTAAATCAAAAAACCTGCAGGAGAAAGAAAAAGCTGAAGAAAACATAAATAACAATAGCATGAGATTATGCTGGCTGGCGGAGACAAACAAATTCTAAAGATGAACATAAAAAGGAACGAGACTGAAGGATTTATATATTTGTTAAAGTAGATTGTGTTCCCTCTTCTTGAGTCAACATAAAATGAAGTTATAACCCTAAACCCTAATAATACCAACTCGCTAGAAGAATCCGGCAAAGGGAGGGCTGGTAGTGGTGAGGGAGAAGAAAGGAGGAAGAATAAAAGAGAACTTAGGGAGCAGCCCAAAAATACATTCATCTAAGTATGAAAACCCTAATGAGACATACAACACCCTTTAAAACAGTAGGGCGTGGATAGCTAGAGTTTTGATGTGCGCATAGCAAAAACAGAAATAACATTCAAACATAAATTTTTAAATGAAGATGGTTCTCACGGACTCTTCCAATCCAGGTCGGCTAGGGGTCGTCGCCATCCTCCGAGTGTAGACTCCCCGATGTGTCGTCGGCATGCGCGACCGTAATAATGTCGTCGTCTAGAAAATGTGTCTTTTCCTCAAGGAAGTAGTCGACGAATGTTGTGAGAAGCTTCGGAAGGGCCGTCAAGGGAGAGGGAGGCACAATGGACGTCCTCGAGAGGGTCCAAAGTCCCGCAGGGAAGGCGACGTCTGTGGTCTGTGGGATCGTGTCAAGGGAGATCGGAGAGCAGAGTCACTGTCGAGGTGACACAAATGGCTCTCGTGGAGAAACTGCATGGTCATAGTCGCCCAATTAATTCGTACATCAGCCGGGTGTGCGGATCCAAGCCACCCCCAAAATGGCGTCGATACCGCTGAGGCCGAACGAATAGAATTCCGCGATCATGGAATAGGACCCCACGGAGAGAGTCACGATAGGGAAATGACCCGGAGTCGATCAGCGTCTTCCATGGCCAAGGCAGGCCGAAAAATCCGGTGATGGAACCGAGGGAAGTCGGAGTTGTTGCACCAGTCGCTCGGAGATGAGGTTGTGGCTCGCGCCAGTGTCCACCATGATGATGATCGGGCGATCACAAATCGTACCCAAGAGATTTATAGTCTGTGGCCCGGAGATCCCCCCCACCGAGACACAGGATAAATCCAAGTGGTGGAACATAGACAAGGAGGGGTAGATGGAGGTACCCTCTGCTCAAAGCTCCAGGGTCTCAAAGTCGGTCAGGGTAACTTCAGGGTCGACGTCGCTGATGATGGAGTGGAACTCCTTAACGGAGCACGCATGGTTGGGAGAGTAGGGTTGGCGGCACCAAAAATAGGCTCTTGCTGCGGAGCTCATTGTAATTGTAACAACTTGAAAATTTAAATGAAATGCTAATGGTATTTTTGTAATTATCCTAATTAGGTTTTCTCCTCTAAACCTAAACCGCTAGCCCCCTCTTTTATTTTCTCCCGATCCCGCTCCAGCCCCGATTCCCGCAAGCCGCTCTCTGTTTCCCGATCTCGACTCCAACGCCAACCCGCCACCTGCTTCCGCTACTCCTGCAGGCGCCGATCTCGCCGCTCCCATACACTGCCTTTCTGCTTGTCGCCGACAACTTCTCCTCCTCCTCCTCGGGCCGTCGACAACTCCTCTCCAAGGCCCGGCAGCGCCTACCCCTGCTTTAATCAGCAGCAGTCAGCATCTCCTTCATTAGGGTCGACAACATCAAGCTTCCCCCTCCTCAGTCCAGCAACCTCTTCTCTTCCCCTCAAGAGGGCCGGCATCAACTTTGGCTCCTCCTTGCGCCCCGCTTGAACCTAGGGTTTGCTCAAATCCTCCTCCACTCAGATTTTGGGCATGGATTTGTTTTCCTTGGGTAAAAACTCACTCCTCTCCTCCTCTATTCAAATTTCTTAATCTTTCATGAAATTGTTTGTCACTAAAATTGTGCATACTTGTGATTTTAGATTTTTGCCCTCCTATAATCGTCTAAACGTGGATTATTTGTGATTTCTGACTTCGATCAACGAAGCTACCAGCGTGATGGAACGTCCCGATTCATGCTAGACCCCTCGCGCACGTTTTTAAGTCAAGAAAGTTGACTCGGGCTCGTGGTGCACTGGTGGCCAGGCTTGCACCTGAGCCGGGGAAGTGCCGACTTGACGTTGGGTGCTAGGTTGCTACCGCTGGCGGTAGTGGGATACCGCTGGCGGTAGTGGGATACCGCTGGCGGTAGTGGGATACCGCTGGCGGTAGTGGGATACCGCTGGCGGTAGTGGGATACCGCTGGCGGTAGTGGGATACCGCTGGCGGTAGTGGGATACCGCTGGCGGTAGTGGGATACCGCTGGCGGTAGTGGGATACCGCTGGCGGTAGTGGGATACCACTGGCGGTAGCGGTCGTCGAGTGTTCACGACGTCTCTCGACGATCGTTGAGATGCTACCGCGCGGCGGTAGTGGGATACCGCTGGCGGTAGTGTTCGTCGAGTGCACTCGACGGATGTCGAGTGGATTCAACGAGCGCCGAGTGCACTTGCCGATCGTCAAGTTACTACCGTGCGGCGGTAGCGGGATACCGCGTGGCGGTAGTCCAACTGAGTTATTAGCATAGTTCTCTGTGAGCAACCGCTCGGCGGTAGCAATATCGTTGGTCGTAGCATCTTGGCATAGTTCTCCGTGAGCTACCGCACGACGGAAGAAGAATACCGCACGACGGTAGTAGGCCAGGTGTCGGCGCCTGAGTGGTGGGTTTGGAGGTACCGCGCGGCGGTAACCCTCGGATCAGGAAAACCTAGATCTGATTGGTCGTTCCTTTATAAACAATGTCCAAGACTTAGCCTCCAGTTTTCTTCTTCACAAGCCGAACTCTTCTCTGAGAAGAACGAGAACCCAAGGTAGACGCCACCATGCCGCCAAGAAGGAGGACACGATCCATGGCTAGAAACGAGGTGAGCTTTCTACCTTCTTCCTTGGTGCTAGATCTTTAGATCCAAAGTGTAGGAGAGACATCGGCTCAAGAGAGCTTGATTTGGGAGTTTAATGGAGATTTTCTAGGAAGAAACCAAGCTAGAACTTTCGTTTTAGGGCGCCGATCACCGCATGAATGTCTTCAATCATCTCCTCTTTTCATAACGAAGATGGCGGACTTGATCTCGTGAAGAACCGTGGTCTAATGAGGGAGAAAAGGAAGAGAGATGTTGGTTGTGCTTTGTGTGATGACTGGAGGAAGGAGATGAACCGATGTCGTTCGTTCACCTTTACGATGCGTGCAAAAGTGCTGTACAGAAACCTATTTTCTGTGCGCAGGAGACTTCAAGGCCGATTTTAGACAAGATCCAGTCTGATTCAGGTCTCGAGCTCAACATGACAGTTGTAGCCCTCGGAAATACTTTTCCAACGGATGGTTGCACGTTTTTGGGGGAGCTTTGTAGCTCCGGAAATGTTCAATCAAAGTTTCTGCGCTGTAATAACATGTGTGCAGGCTGCGTTCTGTCTAAGTGTACACGGCTGGGCTGAAATCCGATTTCAGGTGTGATGGATTTAGATTTGGACCCCAGGCTCAACACGGAAGTTGTAGCCCTTAAAGATACCTTTCCGATTTGGGGTTGCTCGTAATTATTGGTGGATTGTAGCTTCTTGAAATCCGGTTTTAGTAAACTATGGCGCGTAGCTGTGATGTCTTAATAATTGATGATTAAATTATTTTACGAGTTGATTACTCGGGAGATCGGATGGTAAATGATTGATGATGATGTGATCACCCTTTACATGATTAATGAGTTTTGGAAAGAGTACTTGTTGCGAGTATCTGGAGGTTTGTGAAACGAAGTTCGGTGGAGAGGATTAATGTTATAATGTTTACGCATTCGATAAATTCAAAAAAAGAGGGGGGGATGAGGTATACCCCATGGCCATAAGATGAGTTGAACCTTGATCTCAAGTATTTAAGGGATGAATGATGTAGTCCACTGCTTACAATTATGTTAACTCCCTACGGGTAGCAGTGAGGGACCAGTGTGGTAACTAAGGTGATCTGTCACCTGTGTTAAACGTGGACCCTTGCGTGCCTTGGAGCACGGTGTTGGTTTTGATGTGAAGGGACTCGGTTGGAGCCCTTGAATGCATGATGGCATGGTAAATGCGAATTGCATGGTTTGGGTGTGTGTTGGCACACGATATACTATCCTGCGTTGAGGAATTGGTGACAGGTCTACGGGCTCGCCAATCGTCACACCGACAGGAACTGGCAGTTAGACTTTGGGCGGTTGGGCATGGTCCTTCAGTGCTCACTCCCGAAGGCTCCTTCCATGTCAGTGGACGGTTGGGCTTTGTTCTTTGGTAATACGCTCCCGAAGACTCCTTTCGTGCCAGTTATAGGCCAGTTGGGTTGGGCTCTTGGTGCACATCTACCCGAGACCCCTTCTAAGTTGTAGTACGCAGGGGCTCCGTTGTTGTGTTCTTAGCGTTGAGGCGTACGGATGCCTGTGCCTGATAGTGTGGATGCCCGCCTAGTAGTAGAGACATCCACTCTACTGTCACCATTTGGTCACGACGGGTGCCGTCTGAGAGGTTAGCTACCTGCTCGAAAAGTAAAAACTAAAGGTCTATGTCGATATAGCAGTGTGTGTGCGTGTGTGCAAGGGTGAGTCATCATACTGCATTCATTATATTGCGCCGCATAAGATCCTCATCATATAAATTTGTAAGGGCACTTTTATATGATGAGTCACTTCGATGTACCCCGACCCTTAACTTATAAATTTGTATGAGCATTTTTATAAGTTAAGTTAATTTTTGTAATTATGATAATATGTTGATAGTAAGATTACTTCTTTCAATGCTGAGTAATATTGTTGATGCTTGCTTAGTATAAATGTGATGATATAAATATACGAACAGTTGATTAATAACGCTCTTGTCACTTGTATGATTATATACAAATGTTATATTGAGCTCCTCTTTTTCCTCCGCCTGGTGTCTAAGAATCGCTTGGGTGAGCAGATGTTATAGCCACTTAGTCTTTATGACTAACGTTTGCTACGTCTACCATTTTAGGAGGATACCCCGCAAATGGAGCAGCAGCAGCAGTGCCCTGTGCAGGAGGACAGCCAGGACAGGGATACAGTGCCTGATACGACAATACCCTCACTTCCTTCTGTGACCAATGTGAGTTTTAGCATTAAGGTGTAGCCTTCGGGCAGTGTGTATACTCTGATATCAAAGAAGCTGATGTAACTTCTTATTATTGATGTACTGTTTTGGACATTTACTTACTGTGATATTATGACTTTTGTGTTCTTCTTTTGGTTGGGTTGGCATGGTGATATCGGATTAGACGACAGGATAGGCAGCTTGTGGTACATACTAGCTCGTGTGCTGATGCTACCACAAGACGGCTATTCTGGGCCTAAGACTTCCGTCGGTCGTGTCTTGTGTTCCGGGAGGGGCGTCTTACAAATGGTATCTGTTTGAATTGATCCTACGGTAAGGAAGTCATTGAACGTGGTGTTACCCCCGCTCAATTATTTGGTTTGCGGACAAACCGAATTAGAGGAAGCAGTGGTATGCCCATTTGTGATTCACACTAAGTATGTCCACCTGTTACCCTACGTTTAGCCAACCTGACCCAAAATTCGTGTTTTGTACGTAGATTCCGGTACATACAGAGCCGACGACAGGCATTCCTGTTCCTCCGATCCCTACTCCATTCCAACAATCGGAGTTAGGGAAGACCCTAACTGCAATCTTGGATGCCTTCAGGTCTTAGCAGGCTCCGGTGCAGCAACAGGCCCCAAGCTCTAATTGTCTGAGTACCTTCCGAGCTCTTTCTCCACCCGTTTATCACGAGACTGAATCGGCCGTTTGCACAGAGGAATGGCTAGATGTTGTGCAAGAATTGATGGCCGGAATCAGATGTCCAGCCAATAGGGTTGTTACTTTAGTTGTATCCGTCTTGGAATCACACGCAAAAAGGTGGCAGAAGTCCCTTATGGGCTCCAGTTTTCAAGGACCTGTATACACCGACATCAGCTGGAACGAATTTTCTGATGCCTTAGAACATTTTGTTCCCTTTACTGCTCGAGATGAGCTCGAAGAAAGGTTCCTGCAGTTGAAATAGGGATCTAAGTCAGTCGTGGAGTATCAACGGGAGTTTCAACACCTTGCTAGGTTCACTGACTCCTACGATTTGGATGATCGCAGATATGCGAAACGGTTCTACAAAGGTTTGCGAGACCCTTTAAGACAAGCTCTTTTGTTTATAGCCGACTTGAGCCTCGCTCAGATAATTGACATAGTAAAAAGATTGGAAGCGGACCATCTTGGGGTCCATACTAGTGGTAAGAGACCCGCTGAGGGCATCATGGAAGAAGAACCCAACTTCAGAAGGAAACAGAATATTAGAGGTAGAAGAGGAAACCAAAATGATGGCAGACGTTTCCATCAGAATCTTAGGATGGAGCGTCCGGCCCCGCAGTTAACATTACCTCCACCCCACATTTCCAACCTTATCAACAACCCAGAGGGCCATTCGGGCAAGTTTGTTTCCAGTGTCATCACCCGGGACACATCCGACGTTATTGCCCGCAGCTAGGTGGGAATGTTCCCCCTATTATTCCTCCGACAGCTCAGCGAGTTCGAGGGCAAGTTCGTGGTCGAGGACGAGGACCACAAGGTAGAAATCCAGGACCTGCTCGAGAACAGATGTTTGCTCTAGATATGACTCAAGAGCGGAATCCTCATGACGTGATTGCAGGTATTTCGTAGTCAAATTAATATGTTATAAGCATTCATCCTTAGCTTGCCTGAGTTTGTACAAGAAATATAGCTTTGAGATTGTTATAGCTTGATATTTAGGCATCGTGATCGTTAGTGGGAGACCAGCCCACACTCTATTTGATACCAATGTCACTCACTCGTTTGTTTCGGCGGATTTTGTAAAAGATCAAAATGGTGTGCAATATTTCACCGGTATCACTCGGAGAGTACGCCTCCCAGACGGCTCTGGGATAACCTCGTCCGCCAAGTGTGAATTGGACGTATATATTGGTGGGAAGCTTTTTGATACCCCTACAACAGTGTCGGGGATGCCAGAATTTGACCTCATTCTGGGTATGGCGTGGCTGGATTTGCATCACGCCAGGATTGATTGTGCGCAAAGAAAATCACCTTGAGACATGGAGACTCAGAGATCGTTTTTCAAGGTATTAGATTTGCACCCTGAATGTTGTTGTCTTCAATTCAGACCCTTATGACACATATGGAAGGGGATAAGTTGTATATGATATGTTTTGAACTAAAAGAAATGGTGACAAACATGAAGGATGTACCAGTGGTCAAGGATTTTCTTGAGGTTTTTCCCGAAAAGCTACCTGGATTGCCCCCGCCTAGGGAAGTAGACTTCCAGATTAAGCTAGTGTCGGGCGCCAAGCTCATCTCTCGAACCCCTTACAGGATGGCTCCAAAGGAACTAGCTGAGTTTAGAGTTCAGTTGCAGGAGGTGACCTAATGAAGCACGAAACCGTCAAGGACGACAATGGAGTTCGATACCTTGTCCGTATCGATAGTACCATGGAGGTCAAAGTATTGTTCCGTCTTCGCGATCAAGCCCATCGGGTCGACGCCGGTGAAGAACGGAATCTCGAGATGGAGGGCCATGCGTGTCGGCGGGGGCGGGAGGTGGCGCTCCAGAGTAAGCCATGCAGGTACATACCTGATGACAGATCCCCCATCAGCGAGTGAATCAGAGCCAGGGAGGCGGCTTGGTGGTTGTCGAGCTTGGATTTGAGGGAGAGGATCATCGCGTGCATGGAGTGGAGGATCTGTTCATGGGCATCCAAGTGGCGACTGAGGGCATCGTCCGTTGTTTCAGCGCTAGGCTTCAGGTCCAAGCAGGTGGAAGACGCCATTCGGGGCTTAGTTGGAGTAGGCAGGGCGGAACTAGGTGGACAAGGCTGCAGCGATTTGGATCAGAGATGAAAGGGGGGAATATGTTGGATCTGCGAACGTCGGAAGCGGCAGTTAGACAGGTACGAGCGAGCGAATACAAGAATCGAGCGACAGAAACACTCGACCGAAACGTGCGGCTGGCGGGATCGACCGACTGGACCGAACCCTTGAACAACCGGAGCACTAAAGAGGTCAACTGGTTCAGCGGCAGGAAGCAGCGGATGTAGAGACTGACCGGCGGCTAGAACAGGCGATCGGCTGTTCGGACCAAATAATATCAACTCGGTAGAAGAATCTGGCAAAGGGAGGGACGAAAATGGTGAGGGAGAAGAAAGGAGAAAGAAGAAAGATGAGAACTTAGGAGCAGCCCAAATACACTTTCAAGCAAGCATGAAAATCCTAATGATACATACTACACCCTTTATAACAATGAGATGCGTATAGCTAGAGTTTTGGTGTGCGTATAGCAAAAATGGAAATAATATTAAAACGTAAATATTTAAATGAAAATGGTTCCCGCGGAATCTTCCAATCCAGGAGGGCTAGGGGTCGTTGCCTTCCTCCGAGTGTAGACTCACCCCGGTGTGTCGTTGGCAGGCGCGGCCGTAATATTAGTACACTAGCCCTAACATCCCATTGAGCTCCTTCCTTCCATTCTACGTCTTCTAGTTTATGATAGCCACTCAAGCTTCATTTGAGCATCTCGTAAAGTATCCCGTCAACCCTTTTGAGCTTCTATTTGTTTTCTATTGAGCATCCCATCGAGCCAGTCATGATTATGCTTCTCGTTGGCACATCCCGGCATATCATCGCCTTCTCCAGTGAGTATCTCGGAGAGGGGCTGCCCAAAAGTGTTTATTTGGAATGGATCTTGGAGAAGGAACTCATGGATAGATTCTTCCCGAGGTGATTGCCTTCTTGGTGAATATATGCTCGGGGTTTTCCCCTTTAAGTGTGATTAGTCATATGTGATCATGTTGGTTGACATGCCCATTGAGATGACATGTTGAGATATAGTTTCCCCCACTTTCCTAGGGCTTAGAATGACCCTGCTACCCATGGGAAAAATCCCTTGAGAGTACAAAACACCATAATATGTTTGAACTTCCACACTTTCTGCTCCAACTATAAATACCTCATGTTAGTTTAATGCCTTTACATCTAATGATTCGTCAAAGAATGAGCGCCCGTGAGAACCATCTATTCAAAGTTACCTTGATGTGTTTGTCACGCACTATAGGAAGGATTCCTTGTCCAAAGCCCTCGAGCATCATCTCTACCAAGGAAGAACTCCGGATCATCCCGTCCTACGGTGGCAATGATTTTACTTGTATGTTGTATTTTGCCTTTGCTTGTGCGATATTAAGTTGTCTTTGATTTGAGCAGATTCCTCATCATGATCTTCTCCATCTACACATAAAATGCCAACAGACTTGGTTGTGAATCAACAAATGGGTAATCGTGAGGTTTCCATATCCCCTTTTATGAGAGAGGGGGAGGGAACCTCTTCTTTCGTCAAATAAAGGGTGAAGACTTGGTCTTTCTGGACACCTTTGTTGTTAAGATGGTTCTGTCACGGTTCCACACGACCTGTTATTAATACATATATACGTTTTATTAATGGCATGTCAGAGTCGTCAGGCCGCATCCACATTCATCGTGTTATACGTGTATCAAGTCTAGCGTCAGTTCTTTTTATGTAAGTCCAAGTGTTCGGACTTATTTATGATTATGCCATATGTAGTTCTATTTAATGATCTCTAAGAGTCATGAAGATGAAAGCAAGCATTAAATCTGTTTCTTGTCCTTTGAATGAGATGGTAGTAGTTATCTTTCACTCTCTCCCGAATACACCATGCTTAAGCAGCCGCAGTACAGGCTCTATAGTATTCTCCTCCGTCATCTCCACCTTCTACTCCACCAACTCTAGCGTGGTTGAGATGGCTCTGTTATGGGCCCACATGACCTGTTATTAATAATTATATATGTTTTATTAACGGCATGTCAGATTCGTCAGGCCACGACCTCATTCATTGTGTTATACGTGTATCAAGTCTAGCGTGGGTTCTTTTTAAGTTCAAATGTTCGGATTTATTTATGATTATGCCATATGTAATTCTATTTAAAGATCTTTAAGAGTCATGAAGATGAAAACTAGTATTAAATCTATTTCTTGTCCCTTGAATACGATGGTGGTAGCTCTCTCTCTCTCTCTCTCTCTCTCTCTCTCTCTCTCTCCCGAACACACACTGCTTAGGCAGTCACGGTACAGACTCTATAGTATTCTCCTCTTTCGTCATCTCCACCTTTGTCTACTCCTCCGACGACTCTACTAACATTTTACGAGTTTGCATGTAGCAACTTGGTATCATATCAAAGCTCATATGATCGGCGCAACCATTTGCCGCTCCATTATCCGTAACCTCATCTCCCTCATCGCCTCAATCCCCACCGCAGCTTCCTCTCCACGTGTTAGATCGTCTTGGAAAATAGTTTCCATCCTGATCCACGCAAAACCTTACGGTCAACTCCATCGAACCATGCAAAATAGTTCGAAGTCGATCCCAATTGTTTTGAAATTGATTGACTGCTCTACTACCTTGGTCGAGCTTCCCAAAGTTACTACGCCTAACTCTTTAGAGCATTGAGTCGTTCCTCAAAGCTCCTAGCTACATGAACATCACACCTTACTACCATCTTCTTCGTATCGAAGGATCTTCTACTCCCAGCAAGATTAATTGGCCATCACCTCTCTGGTCGCGTGCGTTGCAAAGGAGAAGAAGACAATACTTCGTCTTCCACACTATTCTCGATTGCAGCACACCGCAAGACTTTAACCAACGAGCATGCAGGTCTCTTCCGTACCTTGAGTCCAGCGCATCGGCGTGTAACATTACTTTTGAAGCCCTAACTGTGTCTCACGCTATTACGGGCAATCATCTCTTTGGTTTGACCGAACGCTGCCTTCGTCTTCATCATCAAGCTCAACAACCATTCTCTTCCCAGCGATCCCGCGTAATCACACTCACTCCTTCCTTCAAAGATGCACGCCTCCTGATCCTCGAGCAGCCAATCTACTACAGGTCTCGCAT
Organism: Platanthera zijinensis; assembly: GCA_039513925.1. NCBI lineage: Eukaryota > Viridiplantae > Streptophyta > Magnoliopsida > Asparagales > Orchidaceae > Platanthera > Platanthera zijinensis. The sequence continues at coordinate 83,039,094 of CM077094.1, forward strand.
CAAACGTAAATATCGAGCCACCGTCTATTTTTCTCCACGAACCAGTCTCGTTGCAGTGTCACCCCTTCGGAAATCATGACAGTGCCGCTACTTTTTAGCTACCACCAGATGCATAATATTTTAATTGTTTAAATCATTGTTAATTGATTAATTATTTATTAATTTTATTAGTTTATTATTAAAGATTATCCAGGAATCAGCCCCCCCCCCTAATGGTTTATATGGCCACACAACCTCGTGGTAGATGAGCTTTCCCAACAAAAATATTTGTAGTCCATGACCTAAGTTATCAAGGCGCGCGCCTAAGGCGCGCGCCTAAGGCGCCGGGCGCACCAGGCGCGCGATATAACGCCCTATCGAGAGCTGGGCGGGCGATTTGGCCTAGGCGCGCCTGGGGCGCGCCTAGGCGCGCGCCTTGCGTGTATCTCGGGCGCTGATTAGGCGCGCCTGGCCTAAATCCGGTCTAGGCGCCCGGTTCACAATATATCGTGCGATGTTTTATAAGATGCCAGATCGCCGCTTCCCTCATTTCTCCCGATTCACGCGAGCGAGAGGTTAGGGTTGAAGTCGCACTGTTCCGTGCCTGTCGCCGCTCGGTTTCCGGTCGCCGCTCCCCTTCCGTTCGCCGGCCACCGCCATTTTTGGTAACTACTCACTCCACTCCTTCTTCTTCTTGCATTTTTAATTCGATTGAATGTTTTTTTCGGCTGCCATTTTTAGGGTTTAGATTTTTTGGATGGATTCCGTGTTTTTTGGTCGCTCTTCTTGGTTCTAGGCTTCTAGCATAGACACGTAGTGAAAGCACTGTAATTTTTGTGATTTTTTGGATGCTCTCTTCTTTTTAGGGCTTCTAACATGGTCATAGTGGAAGCCCAGTTCACTGTAACAGTGAACTGGGCTTCCAGTTCACTGTTTTACAGTGAACTGGGCTCCAGTTCACTGTTTTACAGTGAACCGGGCTAGCCCAGTTCACTGTACAACAGTGAACCGGGCTAGCCCAGTTCACTGTAACAGTGAACCGGGCTAGCCCAGTTCACTGTAACCGTAATTATGGATTTACTGTAACAGATTACTGGCTAGCCCAGTTCACTATAAATTGTAAAACCATGAACTGAATGTTATACAACTATAGTTTTCAGCAATTATCTTGTTATAGGAAATAATTTTTTTGTAAAATGTTTTAATAGCTGGAAATGGATGCGAGTGGATCTGGTTCATCCAGTGTCCAATCTAGGATTGATCCAGGTTGGAAGTATGTGCGGCAGACATCGGTTGCAAATAAAAATGATTTAATTTGCATTTTCTGTGAAAAAATCACAAAGGGTGGAATATATCGTGCGAAACAACATCTAGTGGGAGGATTTAGAAATACCAAAGTCTGTCCCAAATGCCCACAACATGTAAGGACAGAAATTCAAGACTATATGCAAAAGAAAATGGCTGTAAGCATGACAGAAAAACAAGCATTCCTGGACTTCGCAGATGTAGATACCTTTGGAAGCGATGAGGATATGGATGACGTCGGTGCGAAGATTCATGGATGTGGTCCAAGTGGTGTGCCTAAAAAGTCTCGGACTAAAGGACCGATGGATGTTTTCTTTGCACCTAATATTGAGAAAAAAATGAAGCAGAAAGGCCAACATCAACAAATGAAGCAAACTTCTATCAACGAAGCATGTAAGAAGGAACTTAGAGGGAGGGCGTGCAAGCATATAGCTCAGTGGATGTATGATGCAGCCATTCCTTTTAATGCGGTTACCTACTGTAGTTTTGCAGTGATGATAGTCAATTGGCCAGTTTGGGGTTGGATTGAAACCACCCAGTTATCATGAAGTTCGCGTGCCTTTGTTGAATAATGAAGTGGCTGAAGTTCAGAAGATGACGAAGAACTATGAGGATGAGTGGAGGTTATTTGGATGTTCTATCATGGCAGATGGATGGACAGACAAGAAACGGAGAACACTTATTAATTTTTTGGTAAATTCACCAAAAGGTACATTCTTCTTGGAATCTGTTGATGCATCTGATTACGCAAAGACTGGTGAGACGATGTTTGAATTGCTTGATAGAGTGGTGGAACGTGTTGGAGAGGCCAATGTTGTTCAAGTTGTTACTGATAGTGCAAGCAATAATGTACTAGCAGGTAAATACATCCTTAATCATGCTCTTTTAATATTTGTTTAATTTTAATGTCATATATTAAAATTTTGAAATTAAATAAATGTGTTTATTATGAAATAGGAAAATTATTGGAAGCAAAACGGCCACATTTATATTGGACACCGTGTGCCGCCCATTGCATCGATTTAATGCTGGAGGATATTGGAAAGATGCCAAACATTAGTAGAACAATTAAAAGAGCAATGAGCATCAACAGTTATATTTATGTTCGGCCTGGACTAGTCAACATGCTAAGGAGCTTCACAGGAAAAGTGGAGCTTGTTAGACCTGCTGTTACTAGGTTTGCGTCATCATTTCTTGCTCTTCAGCGCATTCATAAGCAAAGGACAAATCTAAGGAAGATGTTCACTTCACTTGAGTGGACATCAAGCAAGAAACAGGAGGTAAGGAAGTACAGAGCATCATATACATGGTCTCTTTCTGGAGTACTATTGTATACATTTTGAAGATTTTTGGACCTTTAGTTCGGGTACTAAGATTGGTAGATGGGGAGAAAAGACCGGCTATGGGTTACATCTATGAGGCTATGGATAGAGCAAAAGAGACAATCATGAGCTCTTTCAATGGGAAAGAGGAAAAATATAAAGAAGTGTTGGCGATTGTTGACAGGAGATGGGAAAATCAGCTTCATCGACCATTGCATGCGGCGGCGCATTACTTAAATCCAGAGTTTTTCTATTCAAACCCTGAAATGGCATTAGATGGAGAAGTCATGAGGGGTTTATATCAAACAATGCAAAAGCTCATTCCAAGTCCTGAAACTCAAGATATAATTATGGACCAATTAAGTTTGTATAGAAATGCCGAAGGCTTATTTGGAATGCAATTTGCAGTTCGTCATAGAAAAACAAAGTCCCCGGGTTAGTTAATTAAATAATATTTCAAGTTTCATTAATTTTGTCATTAAATATTATTTCAAGATTCATTAATTTCTTGATATTTATTTTTTGGGGCAGCTGAATTGTGGCAATCATATGGAGCTGATACTCCTGATCTGACTAAATTTGCAGTAAAGATTTTAAGTCTCACTTGCAGTTCATCCGGATGTGAACGCAACTGGAGTTTTTTTGAGCATGTATGAATTTTTTTGAAAAAGTATGCAAATATTAATTTATATTATTATATGATTAATTATTTATTTGTTATGTTGCAGGTCCATTGCAAAAAAAGAAATCGACTAGCACAACAGCGGCTATATGATTTAGTATTTGTAAAATACAATCGTGTCTTGCGTCGGCGATATGATTCACGTGATCGTATTGATCCGATCTCGCTGAAAGATATTGACGATAGCAATGAATGGCTGATGGGAAGAATGGAGGAAGATGAGGAGGTTGAGCAGGATGATGATATAGTTTTTGATGATGAATTATTGACCTGGGGTGCAGTAGCAAGGGCCAGCGGAGTAGAAGAAGACATCTACTCCACGCGCTTATCTAAAGGGAAGATGGTAGCTGACAAGGGGAGCACATCTAAGAAGAGGGCACATACTTCAACAATGCGTACAGATGATGTCGAGGATGAAGAAGAAGCTGAGTTCAATGAGGAAGAAGAAAGTTTTAGTGAAGAAAATGAAACATTTATTGATTCAGACGATGAGTGATGGCATGATCGCCGTGATGTTATGTTATTTTCTTGCACATTAGTTTTAAGTTTATGATTGATGACTTAGTAACGTGGTAGCTTATGTTTGTTTTTGGGTGCGAAAAATTACAATGTTGATTTGATAGATTATGATTGCTTACTTGCTTGATTTATTTATGTTGTTGATAGATTATGATTGCTTACTTGCTTGAATGTTTGATTCTAATACGTCCTTTGTATTTTATGAAAGGATTTGGTCATTTATTAGCTGAATGGAAGCCATGTTATATAATTCAAGAGGGGTTGATCATGAGTGTTCAAAAGGTACAAATATTTTTACAATAAATTTGTTTATCTCCGTCTAATGCTTTATATTACATGTTGTAGTTTTTTATTTGATTTCTAGTTGCACTTTGTATGCATCAATTATGACTATCATGTATTTATATCACTTCTCACGTGTTTAGATAGAATATTGGAAAATATGAGCTCTTATACTAACTTGATAGAATAGAACTAACCCAATTCCAAAATGGCTCTTATGCTAACTTGATAGAAGAGAACTAACCCAATTCCAGTGAATTGGGCACCCGGTTCGCTTAATTCCAGCAAATTGGGCGCCCAGTTCGCTTAATTCCAGCGAATTGGGCGCCCAATTCGCTCAATTTCAGCGAATTGGGCGCCCAATTCGCTCAATTTCATCGAATTGTGCGCCCAATTCGCTCAATTTCATCGAATTGTGCGCCCAATACGCTCAATTTCGTTTTCCCCCAATTTTTGCACCTCACGTGTCTCAGACGCGCGCCTGCGCCTTGCGCCTTGCGCCTAGGCTCCAGGGGCCCTTTGCGCCTTGGTGCGCCTTGCGCCTTTGATAACTTAGTCCATGACAACAATCAAGCATGATGAAAGGGGCCTAGTTGTCACTAACGCGACAACAGTAGCAACTTTTGCCACTCTCCTCACCAAAGTTAAGAGCCTTCAAGCTCCCCAAACTACCAGCCACCATTAGGCAATCTGAAGTCAAGCTCGATGCTCAGACGGCCATCCTCGTTGCACCTCTACCAGTCTTTGTGGTCCCCATTGTCTCTCACATCATTACAACATCAAACTCGACGACCTCCACTCTCGAGCTCACACTTAGAGCAACCACGATTCCCGCCCAATAGGGATCGCTGCTCCTGACCACCACGGTTCCAATCCAGCTAGCTCATCAGTCGCGCTTGATTTGATTGTCCACAACCACAAAACTCCCTTATCGTGACTTGAGTTACCTACCAACCGGGATCATCACCACTACACAAGGGGTTCATTGACTCCGTATCTATGCAGCAACAATCCCCTGACAATGACACCATCATTTGTGTCATCATTAAGCAAGATAGAGGCTCATCACTCGAGAAAGCCTTGGCTCAGGAAACACGCCACAATAAGATGTTCTAGAGAGAAATTAAGGAACCTGATAATCAAATTGTTAGAGGCCCATTTGAGCTTGAGGTCAAGCTCAATTTGAAGGACATGTAGTATGTTATGGGTTCATACGGCCAATTATCAGTAATTATGTATGTTTTATTAATGTCATGTCAGAATCATCATGTCACTTCTTTATTCATCGTGGTATACATGTATCGAGTCTACCGTAGGTTGTTGGAGTTCCATCGCCATAGTATTATCTTTCTGTCTTCTTCACCTTCGGCCACTCCACTAACAACTCTACTGACGTTCTATAGGTTTGCCAGTAAGAGGCTTCTATCTTTCCACAAGAAACATTAGGTATAGATAACTGGTGCGACCAACTGGAGCTCCTTATTTTATCACATATGTTGATTCTTTTTTTCTTTACACATGCGGGTCATGTGGGGATCCTATCTGAAGATGTTGTTGCCTTCTTCCGGCAAGGCTAGAGGAGCGCTTCGCCACCAAATAGGTTGTAAATATCAGATGTCGACGACACGTCAGATTGAATTTTTAAATGTCAAATGTCGAAAGTCGAAGACATGTCGGGGATATTTTAAAATATTAAATTTTCATATCTTATAAATACAAAAAATATTTTTATGTATGCTAATTATAATTATATGTTGCAAAGTAAAATATATATATATATATATAAAATAAACGAAGAATGAGTCATGTATATCCCAAATAAATTTGAAGAGTGACCAAGATAAAATATTATCAACAAGTACAAAACGATGCATTGTAAAATATTTAATCTTATACAATAATCCTATTTTAAAAACACTAAGTTTATAAAAACTAAAGAAAATTAGAATACTATCTTTGATTGATAATAAGTCTTTCCAAGTTTATAAATTTAGATTAATGCCAAACAAAAATGCAACTAATAAATGTGTTAAATTTTTTCGTATTTTTTGTAATATGAAATAAAAAATTTGTGTTATACAAATTTGATTGTAAGAATAAAACGTTAAAAAGAACAAATCAATAAGTTTGATTGACTCAAACATACAAACTATAACACATATAGGTGATTTAAATATATACTATTAGTATGCTAATATAACATAAAATATAATCATATAATCAAAAATTGTGTTGACGGATATATTAGAAAAAAGTGGATATGTCAGCAGATATATTGGAAAAAACGGATATGTCGGGCTATATTTTATAAAAGGACATGTCAGACATGTCGGAGGACATTTAAAACAGTGTCGACAATCGCCCTCAGGTGGAGAAGATGATCTCAACAATGGAGCATTGGATGGAAGAAATGGAGTCAACCCTCGCGACCTTAAGTAGTGTATACAAGGAAACAAGGTGATGCTTATTAAGGGCATCTTCAAGAACGATGAGCTGTACCACAGCCTGATAAGGGGTGACATTGTCCTTTAGGTGCGAATTAACATGTGAGAAGCACATTTTTGAAGGGGGAGACCCTTCTCGGCAAGGAGCTGATGAGGGTTTTTTTTCTCCAGGAATATAATTTTGGTTGCCCGACATCAGTGCTTCACAAAGAGAAATTCTTGGTATTCCTACCTTAATGGAGTTTATTGAGAAAAAAAATGTAGTTTCTCAAAAACTAGTTGTCTTGCATGACCTGTAAAATTCCATATTTTTGTAACTCATTATTTTGTAATAAGATCATTTTTTTTCTTCTATATGTTCATTTTTGTGGCGAGCCTTTACCTTCTACTTTAATGTATGTGATACTTGTCTTCCATAGTGCGGTTTTGAAGTCTTGAGTTGCTTTAGAGATCTTTACAAATGGTCATGTTAGTAATAGGTGTGCGCTGCTCCGAGTTTGAACTTTATAAATACTCTTTTCCCGCTCCCTTCTTAAGCATTGTACCCAACAACTCGACTTTGTTCTCTCCTCAGGCTTTTCCTTAAGGTGAAGAAAAATCCTCTAGTATTCAATGTCCGTCCATCTTCAAGGATCATCTTCAAGAAAGCCTCAGCAATAAAAGGGGTATGACTTGAGCCCCTCCATTTGGAATAGGAGCATAACAACTCCTTAAGGGAGATATTTGTGTATTTATACCTGATCATTTTCCTTTGGGGCCCAGCTTCCCTATAAGGAGATTTTTGAGGTACCGAACTTCAATATGTCCTGCCTTGCGCAACTAGGCTCCATTTCGATGTCTGTGGTGTCCTAGTAATCAGGAGACAGATCGTTACCCTTGTAGACTATTTCGAAGCCATGAACTCGTAACTGATCCGGATGGAATCACTCGAAGTGCTTTCCTCTTCGCGGATCTAGCCTCGACTCGTGATTCCGACCGTAAGAGCTCCTCCAAAGCTCTTCCAAAGGCTGAAAACAGTCTTCTTCTTCTTCCTCTCTTTTCCTTCTCTTGTTTTCTCAAGTTGAAAGAGAGAGAGAGTGAAAGGAAAAATGAGAAAAAATTTCTCATCATCCACCTTATCAATCTCGTGTCTAAGCTAAGCCACAGGATCCCCAATTCAAAAGAAATGGATGGCCTGATTTGCATTGAGAGATTTACTCAAAACACTATTGTCGGGCGCTATTGCAGGGCGATAGCTCCAACGGTGGCCGCTTGACCAAGCAAGCGCCGCCCAACGACCGCTTCACAGCCAACTGAGACATAGCAGTCTGCCACATGGCACACTATCTCCAGCGATATCAAGCTATCTCCAGGCGATATCATATTGTCTTCATCGTTTTAACCACTATCGTATTGATCACTATCGTCAGGCGATATCGCTATCGCCAGCGGTAGCAAATCGACTTCATCAATTTATCATCTGCATCGTTTTGAACACTATCGCCGAGCGATATCGCTATCGCCAGCGATAGCGATAAAAATGCAATTTGTTGTTTTTCAACTGTGGGAAACCTGGGGTGTTACAATGTATCCTTTGTTCGCATTGCAAGGAGCCTTACACACCGGGTCATCAGTGTAAGAAACTATTTTTGCTTCAACTTGAAGATCTCAAAGAGGAAGAGGCGGGAGGTGAACCGAGCAACCTTACAATATTCTTACATGCACTCCCTTATGGGCACCCTCATCCACACACCGTGTACTTAACAGTATATGTGCCTAATCACCTAACTTGGGCCATGGTGGACTCCAACACTACTCACAATTTCTTCAGTGCCAAAATGGTTTGCACCTACCAATATGGAGTCACGAAGGGAAGTAAGTTGTGATGGTCAACATTGAGATGATTTGAAGCTCAGACATGTGTTAAAAATGTACAAATCCAAATGGTACAATTTTTGCAAACTTGTATGTCACTCTATTAGGCTAGTTTAAAACAATACTCAGAGTGAAGTACAAGCACAAGGGCTGATTGTTTTTTTCATTGCCTCACTCACCATGTTGTCCATGTGGTGCCACATGAAAAGTGTCAAAAACATGAATCATGATGAGTGATCCGCTCAACCGATGCGTGCGAGAGAGATGACCGAGAGACTCAAACGATGAGCATTTGTATTAATTAATAAATGAGATACATTCTTGAGAGATGGAGATGAGAGTTCCGAGGGAGAGAGAGAAATCTAGAGAGAGGGATGTTGGATCTACTGGATCTCTTAGAGGGGGTGGGGGTGAATAAGGTTTACCATAGTTATGAGCCAGTTTAAAAAACTTTTTGCAACAGAAATATGCTTTCTGAGCATTAGCGCAGGGAGGTAGGGTTACCGTTGGCGGTATCTTACAGAAATTGTATTCTTGTACGTTTACTTTGTTCAACTCGCACAAGTGATCGTTTCAGCGTGTTTGAGATTACACATTTCAGAAAGACAATCAGCATTCACCAAATCTAAATCATGAAAATAAACATATTATTCATTTTGATTGAAGAGTTCACTAGAAATTTTCAATGAAGATTGCAATTACAAAAAACAAGATCTCCAGGACGTCGGAGATCGAAAGCGATGAATAATATAATCTTGGGTTTTTTATACCGACCCTCCCCCTGAGGACCGGTTGGCTCTCTCCCTTCTCCCCGAAGGTCTTCGAGTCGGCTCTCTCCCTTCTCCCCGAAGGTCTTTGAGTCGGCTCTCTCCCTTCTCCCCGAAGGTTTTTGAGTTGGCTCTCTACCTTCTCCCCGAAGGTCTTCGAGCCCTTGCTACACCTCCTCGGTCTAGACGTCTTTCACAGACGATTTTCCATGGAATCCTTCCCAAAAATCGACATCCTCCCCGAACAATTTCTCATGGACTCCTCCCCGAAATCTGATGACCTCCTCGGTCAATTTCTTTACGAATACCGATACAATAAAAAGAAGAAAAGAGAAGAAATACAAAGTAGATCAAATAAGATAATGTTTTGCTACCTCAAAAATTGTCTCCGAAGGCAGTGAGCGGTCGACGCTTTTGATTATCATTTCTTGTGCGCTCGATCGTCTTCAGATTCATATTCTAATTTTCACTCTAGGGAGATCTTCTTCGTTCTTGCTTGTGAGTGAAAGTCCTCTTTGTATGGCGGCTTATTGCTCAAGAAATGGCGTGACGGCCTTCTAGTTTTCGTTCTAGTGTTCCACGATGTCATCAAAAAAGAAAAATATTTCTTTTATATGAGTTTAAAAAAGCTACCGTAGGCGGTATCGCTAGCGCCGACGGTATGCTCCGTTTACCCGTTTTCTCCCAGTTGTCCTGCTCCATGTAAGGATAGCGCCTGCACATTCCATCTAATCATCAGTTAACGTTGAGCGATAGTGCTAGTGCGGCGTGGTAGGCATGCTTGAATTAGCGCTTGCACAACTGGCAGTCTGCAGGTAAGTAAGGTGTCTGCACTTTCCTTGTACATCAGTGATATCGCGGAGCGGTACCTGCTTGCGCGGGCGGTAGTGGCAGTTTCCTTTTATGGATTTGACCAAGTTCCCGCGCAGAAGCCACGGATCACTAACGTATACATTGTGGTAGTGTGGTGCGTTTGAAATAGAATGTGGTGGTAGTCGATAAGTCTGGTCACGCCGATTTCGCCTTCCAATCGACATGCATTGTCTAGTGGACATAGCTAGCGCTCAGCGGTATCTCTATCGCCAACAATAGCTTCCAGTCAACATAGGTAGTCTGATCGACATGCTCTGTCCGAGCAACTCCAGTCGACAAGTACACAAGTGGCTAATGCCCGATGGTATCATTAACGCTGGTGTTAACCCCGTCCAGTCAACATAAGTACTCTGGTCAACATTAATAGAATTTCAGTCGACATCGTCAGTTAAGTCGGCATCGCGAGCGCGAGGCGTCAACACTAACACCAGCGGTAACTACCAGGGCAATGACTGTTTGTACACCTGTAAACTTACACATTATACCTAACAAAAGTATGATTAAATACAACTTGAGTTTTGTTATTATAAAATCAAAGAGATGCAGAACGCATATTCCAACAAGGGAGAGTCCAGACACTAAATCATCAAAAGGCCCTTAAATACTTATGCCTCCCCCCCCCCCCTATATAGGTGAAGGAGGGCATAATACAAACACATAATAATTAATTAATATCACTAATATTTGTGTATTTATACCTGATCATTTTCCTTTGGGGCCCAGCTTCCCTATAAGGAGATTTTTGAGGTACCGAACTTCAATATGTCCTGCCTTGCGCAACTAGGCTCCATTTCGATGTCTGTGGTGTCCTAGTAATCAGGAGACAGATCGTTACCCTTGTAGACTATTTCGAAGCCATGAACTCGTAACTGATCCGGATGGAATCACTCGAAGTGCTTTCCTCTTCGCGGATCTAGCCTCGACTCGTGATTCCGACCGTAAGAGCTCCTCCAAAGCTCTTCCAAAGGCTGAAAACAGTCTTCTTCTTCTTCCTCTCTTTTCCTTCTCTTGTTTTCTCAAGTTGAAAGAGAGAGAGAGTGAAAGGAAAAATGAGAAAAAATTTCTCATCATCCACCTTATCAATCTCGTGTCTAAGCTAAGCCACAGGATCCCCAATTCAAAAGAAATGGATGGCCTGATTTGCATTGAGAGATTTACTCAAAACACTATTGTCGGGCGCTATTGCAGGGCGATAGCTCCAACGGTGGCCGCTTGACCAAGCAAGCGCCGCCCAACGACCGCTTCACAGCCAACTGAGACATAGCAGTCTGCCACATGGCACACTATCTCCAGCGATATCAAGCTATCTCCAGGCGATATCATATTGTCTTCATCGTTTTAACCACTATCGTATTGATCACTATCGTCAGGCGATATCGCTATCGCCAGCGGTAGCAAATCGACTTCATCAATTTATCATCTGCATCGTTTTGAACACTATCGCCGAGCGATATCGCTATCGCCAGCGATAGCGATAAAAATGCAATTTGTTGTTTTTCAACTGTGGGAAACCTGGGGTGTTACAATGTATCCTTTGTTCGCATTGCAAGGAGCCTTACACACCGGGTCATCAGTGTAAGAAACTATTTTTGCTTCAACTTGAAGATCTCAAAGAGGAAGAGGCGGGAGGTGAACCGAGCAACCTTACAATATTCTTACATGCACTCCCTTATGGGCACCCTCATCCACACACCGTGTACTTAACAGTATATGTGCCTAATCACCTAACTTGGGCCATGGTGGACTCCAACACTACTCACAATTTCTTCAGTGCCAAAATGGTTTGCACCTACCAATATGGAGTCACGAAGGGAAGTAAGTTGTGATGGTCAACATTGAGACGATTTGAAGCTCAGACATGTGTTAAAAATGTACAAATCCAAATGGTACAATTTTTGCAAACTTGTATGTCACTCTATTAGGCTAGTTTAAAACAATACTCAGAGTGAAGTACAAGCACAAGGGCTGATTGTTTTTTTCATTTGCCTCACTCACCATGTTGTCCATGTGGTGCCACATGAAAAGTGTCAAAAACATGAATCATGATGAGTGATCCGCTCAACCGATGCGTGCGAGAGAGATGACCGAGAGACTCAAACGATGAGCATTTGTATTAATTAATAAATGAGATACATTCTTGAGAGATGGAGATGAGAGTTCCGAGGGAGAGAGAGAAATCTAGAGAGAGGGATGTTGGATCTACTGGATCTCTTAGAGGGGGTGGGGGTGAATAAGGTTTACCATAGTTATGAGCCAGTTTAAAAAAACTTTTTGCAACAGAAATATGCTTTCTGAGCATTAGCGCAGGGAGGTAGGGTTACCGTTGGCGGTATCTTACAGAAATTGTATTCTTGTACGTTTACTTTGTTCAACTCGCACAAGTGATCGTTTCAGCGTGTTTGAGATTACACATTTCAGAAAGACAATCAGCATTCACCAAATCTAAATCATGAAAATAAACATATTATTCATTTTGATTGAAGAGTTCACTAGAAATTTTCAATGAAGATTGCAATTACAAAAAACAAGATCTCCAGGACGTCGGAGATCGAAAGCGATGAATAATATAATCTTGGGTTTTTTATACCGACCCTCCCCCTGAGGACCGGTTGGCTCTCTCCCTTCTCCCCGAAGGTCTTCGAGTCGGCTCTCTCCCTTCTCCCCGAAGGTCTTTGAGTCGGCTCTCTCCCTTCTCCCCGAAGGTTTTTGAGTTGGCTCTCTACCTTCTCCCCGAAGGTCTTCGAGCCCTTGCTACACCTCCTCGGTCTAGACGTCTTTCACAGACGATTTTCCATGGAATCCTTCCCAAAAATCGACATCCTCCCCGAACAATTTCTCATGGACTCCTCCCCGAAATCTGATGACCTCCTCGGTCAATTTCTTTACGAATACCGATACAATAAAAAGAAGAAAAGAGAAGAAATACAAAGTAGATCAAATAAGATAATGTTTTGCTACCTCAAAAATTGTCTCCGAAGGCAGTGAGCGGTCGACGCTTTTGATTATCATTTCTTGTGCGCTCGATCGTCTTCAGATTCATATTCTAATTTTCACTCTAGGGAGATCTTCTTCGTTCTTGCTTGTGAGTGAAAGTCCTCTTTGTATGGCGGCTTATTGCTCAAGAAATGGCGTGACGGCCTTCTAGTTTTCGTTCTAGTGTTCCACGATGTCATCAAAAAAGAAAAATATTTCTTTTATATGAGTTTAAAAAAGCTACCGTAGGCGGTATCGCTAGCGCCGACGGTATGCTCCGTTTACCCGTTTTCTCCCAGTTGTCCTGCTCCATGTAAGGATAGCGCCTGCACATTCCATCTAATCATCAGTTAACGTTGAGCGATAGTGCTAGTGCGGCGTGGTAGGCATGCTTGAATTAGCGCTTGCACAACTGGCAGTCTGCAGGTAAGTAAGGTGTCTGCACTTTCCTTGTACATCAGTGATATCGCGGAGCGGTACCTGCTTGCGCGGGCGGTAGTGGCAGTTTCCTTTTATGGATTTGACCAAGTTCCCGCGCAGAAGCCACGGATCACTAACGTATACATTGTGGTAGTGTGGTGCGTTTGAAATAGAATGTGGTGGTAGTCGATAAGTCTGGTCACGCCGATTTCGCTTCCAATCGACATGCATTGTCTAGTGGACATAGCTAGCGCTCAGCGGTATCTCTATCGCCAACAATAGCTTCCAGTCAACATAGGTAGTCTGATCGACATGCTCTGTCCGAGCAACTCCAGTCGACAAGTACACAAGTGGCTAATGCCCGATGGTATCATTAACGCTGGTGTTAACCCCGTCCAGTCAACATAAGTACTCTGGTCAACATTAATAGAATTTCAGTCGACATCGTCAGTTAAGTCGGCATCGCGAGCGCGAGGCGTCAACACTAACACCAGCGGTAACTACCAGGGCAATGATTGTTTGTACACCTGTAAACTTACACATTATACCTAACAAAAGTATGATTAAATACAACTTGAGTTTTGTTATTATAAAATCAAAGAGATGCAGAACGCATATTCCAACAAGGGAGAGTCCAGACACTAAATCATCAAAAGGCCCTTAAATACTTATGCCTCCCCCCCCCCTATATAGGTGAAGGAGGGCATAATACAAACACATAATAATTAATTAATATCACTAATATTGTAAATATTAATTAATACACATTAATTAATATTTACTAATAAAATTATATTCTGCCATGAATGTATCATGGAGGATTCTATATGAGAGTGTTCGTAGTTCCGACGAGGGGGTCCACTTAGTTGAATGTGTAATTGTAACACTATATCGCACTTGAAAACCGACCTTTTCCTAAGGTCAATGTTCCAATGTTTGTCGGGATCTCTAAAAATTGGGGCGACATAGAACTTGTTTCTGAGAGACAGCCATTGCGGTGGTGAAAAGGAGGTGAAATGTGTCGAGGAAGCCAAAATGGAGGTGGGTGGGAGTTTGCGTATAATTAGGGGGTAGTGACAAGATTTAGAGGTAGCTAGAGGGAGGGGAGGATGGGGCAAAATTTTGGTACCAAAAAATGAGGGAACAAAAATTAAAGGTAGCTAAGGAGGGGGAAATTTGGTAGTTTTGGTGAGAAAAATAGGGGGCTGAGGCATGTGCATCCCGATAAAAATTGAAGGCAAAAATAGGACATATAGGACTGGGCGGAAGAAAACAAAATTGCAGCGCCTGTGGAGTCCACGTGGAGAGAGAAAAGAAATAAATAAATCAAGGGGAAGGGGGTAGAGGCGCCTGATGCTAGACGCCAAACGGGGTGGACTGGTTTCTTTACTGTAAACAGATAGTTTGTCATACTAGTCGTGCGCAGTGGGGCTCGAGAAATAGGGCATGGAAAAAGCCACGTCATGCGGATGCGGAAGGAGGTCATAGGAGCTGCGCACCGAGAGTCACTGGTAAGAGGCGTCCTACACGTCAACATCGACTTCACAGTGGGAGCACGAGGGTGGCCGAGAGGACATAAGACAATCTCGTGTGGTCGTGCACGTTGGTCGCGGGAACAGAGGATCCCAGTGCAGATTTCTCGACAGCAAGAGAGGGCTAGAAATCTCGGATAGTGCGACATCAATTTCTCGACGGGAATACGATCGTGAGGCAGGAACATCGTCTTCAATGGAGGCGAATGGATGGAAGGTGTAACCGTGGGCTGAACGACCGATGTTGTGGCCAACACAGTCAGCGGAGGCGAGGCGACCGAACGTGTCACATCATTCGAGTATACTAGTGATGACGGAGGAGCGAGTGGCTGGCGAAGGCAAGGGAAACAAACTAAAGGGAGTTGCCGCTACAACAATCTGAGGGAAATCACTGAGCCGATCGAGTTTGTCTTCAAAACAGTGTCATGGAGAGGATGTTGGAGAGCATATCACTTTGTCAATCGAGGAGCTCGAGGACGGATGTGGCGGATCAAGACATGGTCGTAGAGTATGTGTTCCAACCGGTAGCCGAAGAGTGCTGGTGGAAGTCTAGCGATGGAAACTGCGGCTAGAAAGCGGTGGGTTGGACCACTTGTTACAAACATGAATCTTGATGAGTGATCCGCTCAAGCGATGCGTGCGAAAGAGGCAACTAAGCGACTCAAACGATGAACATTTGCATTAATTAACAAATGAGATACATTCTTTAGTGATAGAGAGGAGAGTTCCAAGGGATAGGGAGAGATCCAGTGAGAGAAAGAAAGAAAGGGAGAATCCAGACACTAAATCATCAAAAGGCCACTAAACCCTTATGCCTCTCTCCCATATATAGATGAGGGAGGGTTTAAAACAAGCACATAATAATTAATTAATACCACTAATATTGTAAATATTAAGTAATACACATTAATTAATATTTACTAATAATATTATATTTCGCCATAAATGTATCATGGTGGCTTCCATATGCGAACGCTCGTAGTTCCGATGAGGAGGCCACGTGGGCGAATGTGTAACCGTAACAAAATGCCTACCCCATAGCTAATCCATTCCATTCAGTTGATCTGGCCCCAATTGTTTGCACAACACAAGTGGTCGTTTGACATTGACGCTATTTGTTTCTACAAAAGAATGAGATCGAATCCCAATATACATCAATAAGACAACAAGGGATTATTAGGCTAATTCAATCCCTTTCTCTTCGCTGATCATGTCCGTCAACAAGAGGGCTCTAGGTGATTTTGTGTGTACTATTTAGTACGCAACTTGAAAATCACCAAGGCCAGGTTTTTGATTATGGTCGTCAAGAACTTAGCGAACTTCATGTGACACAATTTTGTTATCCAAAACTTTACCTCCGTTTGGGCTATCACAAAATTCGAATGGATTCGCATGACATTAAGAATATGGTCTTCCAGACTCACTACGAGTACTTTGAATTCTTGGTAATTCCCTTCAGTCTCTAATGAATGAGGTATTTCATGCTCACTTTGGAAACTACGTATCAGTATTTTTCGATGATACTCTTATGTAGAGCAAAACTGGGGATGAACATCACCACCTTCACATCGTTCAGAGCTTGATCTACGAGCACCATTCTTCATCAATTAGTGCAGCTATTCCTTTAATGATACAACACATTCATACTCGAGCCACATAGTTCATGGAAAGGAGTGTTAGCATACCCAACCTAGCGCAGTGTGGTGGCCGACTGACCCGAGCTCTGTTCTACAAGAGTGATGTCGGGTTTTCTCGAATTGATCAGATATTATTGAAAAAGTCGTTATAATGGAACTTGGAGGTCAGTCTTCAACAACTTGAAGGTCACCCTCGCCGTTCGATCCTACAACTACTTAAGTTCTTCAAAGAATTTTAGGTCGAGCGTGATAAGTTCATGAAGGGTATATGTGGGCAATTTTATAGTAGGAGGTCAACACATTGTTTATTTCTGTTAGAAAAGCCCATGTAAAGAGCCCATTATTGGGCCCATTTTTGTTTTTCCTCTTCTCTTCTTTAGTCCCACGTCATGTATAAGATTCGAGCTCTTTCTACATGGTATCAGAGGGACTCGTTGCCTCCCGCGGACTCCACCCTCTATCTGCCTTCCTCTGATCTCCTGCGGCCTGCGGCCTCCTGCGGCCTGCGACCTCCTGCGGCCTGCAAAGTTTATCCGCTCTTCTCCCTTAGCCGCTTGGCTAAATGCGGCCTGCAGTCTTCTGCGGCCTGCAGTCTTCTGCGGCCTGTATTTCTGCATCTGCTTCCTCTTCTTCTCTGTGGTTCCACCCTCCTCCTCAAGCTTCTTATAGCCTCCTCTCTTTGTCCCGTGGTATCCACTTCTCCCTGCTGTTCTATTCAGTCCGCTGCGAGCTCCTCTAGTCCGCTATGGGATTTCCTCCCCTGCTCTACTTCTCTCCTACCTTGCGAGGTTCTACCCCAGTCCAGGCCGAGCTCTCTTCTCGCTCGCGGTATTTTGGTATACCCCGCCGCGGACTACTCCTAACCGCTTCGGGCTCTCTTCTCACAAGTTGTTCAAGTTCCGCTGCGATTTCCCTTCTTGCGGACTGCTCCAATTCGCTGCGGACTGCTCCTCCTCGCTTTTTGCAGTGGACCCACTGCCTACTCTTGTCGCTTGAGTTCTGCTACTCGCGACCTCTTCTCGCGGCTTCTCCTGCCCGCTGCTTTCTCTATTCGCTCTAGTTTTTCCAACTCGCGGCCTCTTCGTCAATCTGCTCAAGTTCTTCTACTCGCGGTTTCCTCTCCCTGTCCGCTCGAGTTCTTCTCGCGGCCTCCTTTGCTCTGACTGCTTGTGTGCTCACTGTGACCGTGCGGACTATCTTCTTTCCGCATTTTGGTCGTGGTCTGTCTGATCGCTGGTGCACACATTGTGACCGTGCAGTTTGTTGTTTTCCCGCATTGAGGTCGCGATCTTCTCCTTCTCTACCTACCGTGCGGTCTCTGGTTCTTCCCGCCGCGGTCTTCGTCCCCGCCACAGTCTCTAGTCGCTGCGGTTTACTAACCGCCCGACCTATACCGGTCTCTCTCCTGCTGCTTCTATGGGCTCTTCTGTCAACTCCACCGGCCCGGCGGCTAGTCCGCCTGCAGACCGCCCGGAGGCTAGTCCGCCTGCAGACCGCCCGGCTTGTCCTGCAGACCGCCCGACTTGTCCTGCTGAAATCCGCGACAAGCTGCGGATAACTACTAGTTCTCTCTCTGGGAAGAAAAACTTTATCCCTTGGGTGCATTATGTTCGACAGGTTTTTCAGGCCAAGGGCCTCTTGCCTCACCTCACTCAGGCACCTCCTTCTCCTCCTACCGACGACTGGCTCCGCAATGATGGCCGCGTTCAGACTTGGCTCCTTAATTTCTTGGATGGTGAACCTTATTAGTGGCCATGTACCACGACACCGCCAAGACTATGTAGGATGAGCTGCATTCCTTGTACTCAGGCTGAGACAGCCTTCAGCATCTCTACGACATACTCACTGATCTTGTCGCTCTCGACACTGGCGGGGCTTCGGGCATGACCTCCTTTGTCGCCCGAGCCAAGACCCTTACTGAGGCCTGGATCAAGCATCAGTCGTCTACCAATGATCATGCTGCTCAGCGCGCTCAGAAGCAAGCCGTCTGCATTGCCATCATGATGGATCGTGTTCCGCCTCACCTTCAGAGCATTCGGACTCAGGTCCTGGCTTATCCCACAGCACCGTCTTTCTCTGAAGTTTTCTCCATGCTTCTCCGCGTGTCACCTCCTCTGGATACTTCTACTCCTTCTCCCCCGACCCTTCTTCAACAGGCCCCATCCCTCCTACTGTCCCCACCTACCTCTGCTCGAGGGGGACGTTAGGGATCCCGGGGCCGTAAGCGTGGTGGCCGGGGTCGGCCTAAGTGTTCCTACTGCGGAAAAGACGGCCACCTTAAGGCGACCTGCTACCGGAAGATTGGTTATCCTCCTCGCCCGACGGCGTCTATTGTTGTTGACGCCCCCTCTGCCGCCCCTCCTGATCTTGAGGTCGTTCGTCTCCAGCTCCAGCAACTCCAGGGGCTACTCAACCCGCCTTCTGCCTTCATTGCCTCCGTCTCCACCACAGGTACTGCTTTTTTATCCACCAGTCCGTGCTGGATCGTGGACTCAGGTGCCCCTCATCACATTACCTCGCGACGGCCTGCCCAGTACTCGGATTCTCCTTATCCGAAGTCTATCACTGTGGCCAATGGGGCGACGGTTCCCGTTTCCGGCTCGGCGGATCTTTCTCTCAACCCGTCGATCTCCCTTCACTCGACTCTTCATGTTCCGAGCTCCCCGTTCAATTTACTTTCTGTCAGACGCCTTACTAGTGATCTTGATTGCTCTGTCATATTCACCTCTTCTTTTGTTATACAGGATCGACGGACGCAAACTACCATTGGTAAAGGCACACTGCG
Organism: Platanthera zijinensis; assembly: GCA_039513925.1. Classification (NCBI taxonomy): domain Eukaryota; kingdom Viridiplantae; phylum Streptophyta; class Magnoliopsida; order Asparagales; family Orchidaceae; genus Platanthera; species Platanthera zijinensis. The sequence continues at coordinate 83,058,468 of CM077094.1, forward strand.
GAATGGGCTCTACCTTCTCGATGACTCTCCCACCGTTCTCTCTTTTGTCTCTTCCACTGAGTGGCATCGACGTCTTGGGCATGCCCCTCTGCCAGTCCTCCAATGGGCTCTTCCTGATCTCTCATCATCCGTTTCAGTGTGAGTCCTGTATCTTCGGCAAACAGTCGCGTTCTTCTTTTCCTGCGCATTGTACTCGGAGCGCTGCTCCGTTCGATTTAGTTCATTCCGATGTATGTGGTCCTATTAAGATTACAAGTATTTCTGGTTTTCGGTACTTTATCACATTTATTGATGATTACTCTCGCACTACGTGGCTATACTTACTTCGTGATCGCTCCGAGCTTCCCCGTGTTTTTCGGGCCTTTGTCCTTGAGACCCGTAGACAATTCCACAACACCCTAAAAACATTGCGCACTGATAATGCTCGCGAATACACCGGTCACGGATTTACAGATTTGTGCTCTGAATTCGGGATTATTTATCAAACATCTTATGCCTACACACCCCAGCAAAACGGCGTTGCCGAAAGGAAGAACCGCCACTTACTCGATGTAGCCCGCTCCCTCATGCTTCAAACGCATGTTCTCAAACCTTACTGGAACTTTGCGATCTCCACTGTCTGCTTTCTCATCAACCGTCTCTCATCCTCCGTCCTCCATTATGCTACTCCGTTCAGCCTACTCTTTCCCTCCACTCCGGCCTTTCCTCTCCCGCCTCGTGTCTTTGGCAGCAACTGCTACGTCCATCGTCTGGGGCCGTCCTCGGATAAGTTAGATCCCCGGGCGGCCAAACACATCTTTGTCAGCTATTCGCGCACCCAAAAGGGCTATGTATGTTATTCTCCAGCTTCTCAAAAGATCTCGGTCTCTGCTGATGTTACCTTCAGGGAAGATCAACCATTTTTCCCTTCTCCTTTACCCACTCATCTACCACCAGCTCCTCTCCCGCCATCCATCCCACGACCGTTTATCCCCGTTACTGCACCACCTTCACCTGTTCCACCTACACCGGCTCCTGCTCCCTCCAAACCACCTGTTATCCGTGTCTACACTCGTCGCCCTCCCAATTCCGTTGCCCCTCTGCAGTCGGCCTCAACCACGGATACTCCACGTCCTGCTGATCAGGTACCGCCCTCCACTGCTCATCCACTGGCAAACTGTATCTCCCTCCATCGCCTCTCTCCCCAACTTCATACATTTGCTACTTCTCTTTCCTCGGTCTCTGTTCCTAACTCTGTGCAGGAGGCTCTCCAACATCTGGGTTGGCGGGCCGCCATGGAGGAGGAAATGGCTGCTCTCTGGGCTAACCAGACATGGACTCTAGTACCCCTTCCTCCGGGTCAGAAACCGGTTGGGTGTAAGTGGGTCTTTGTCATCAAACATGTTTCTAATGGGACGATAGACCGTCTGAAGGCTCGTCTAGTAGCTCGTGGCTTCACCCAACAACAGGGGCTTGATGATGAGGAAACTTTTTCTCCAGTAGCTAAGCTCAATACCGTTTGTGTCCTCATCTCTGTAGCTGTCCATCGCCAGTGGCCCTTACTCCAACTGGATATCAAGAATGCCTTTCTGAATGGTGATCTCCAAGAGACGGTATATATGCAGCAACCACCCGGGTTTGAGACCACGGGGGAGTCTCAGGTCTGTCGCCTTTTGAAGGCTCTGCATGGTCTCAAACAATCCCCACGGGCATGGTTTGACAAGTTCAGTAAAGCCCTTCGGGATATTGGTTTTACTCGGAGCTCAGCCAACTTCTCACTGTTTACTCCTCACCGAACAACAGAAACGGTTCTTCTGTTAGTATACGTTGACGATATCATCATTACAGGAGATGACTCACAAGGGATACAGACGGTCAAACTACATCTGAGTTTCGTATTTCAGACAAAGGATTTGGGGCCCCTACGGTACTTCTTGGGTCTTGAGGTGGCCAGACGGCCAGATGGGTTTGTCCTCTCTCAACGGAAGTACTGCCTCGACCTACTTCATGATACGGGCTATTCAGGCTGTAGACCGAGTGACACCCCAATGGATGTAAAACACAAGTTGTGCGCCCAGGCATCTGACTCGGATCTCCTACTCCAGAATCCAGAATATTATCGTCGCCTCGTTGGAAAATTGATTTATCTCACGGTAACCAGACCAGATATTTCCTTCGCTGTTGGTATTGTCAGCCGGTATATGCACTCCCCTTGAAGATCTCATCTTCAGGCTGTTGAACGCATTCTCAGATACCTTAAAACAGCTCCCGGCCAAGGATTTGTCTACAGAACCTCCTCTTCAGCTCCAACATTGTTGGCATACTCGGATGCTGATTATGCCGGTTCCCTTGATGACCGCGCTCAACCAGTGGTTTTTGCACTTATTTTGGAGGACATTTGATTACATGGCGAAGCAAAAAACAAGCGGTCGTTGCTCGATCATCAGCTGAGGCAGAATACCGGGCAATGGCATCTGTTGTGTCTGAACTGACGTGGCTTGAGAGTCTTCTCGCTGATATGGGTATAAAGCTACCTTCACCAACTCTCCTCCTCTGTGACAGCCAAGCTGCTATACATATTGGCAAGAACCCGGTCTTCCACGAAAGAACAAAGCATATCGAAGTTGATTGTCACTTCATCCGGGAAAATGTTCAAATAAAGAAGCTCGATCTAAAGCATGTTCCAGGGACTGAACAAGTTGCGGATGTCCTCACAAAAGCTCTTTCCAGTACCCTCTTCTATCAGTGCTTGTCCAAGCTTGGCGCATACGATTTGTACGCTCCAGCTTGCGGGGGAGTGTTAGAAAAGCCCATGTAAAGAGCCCATTATTGGGCCCATTTTTGTTTTTCCTCTTCTCTCTTCTTTAGTCCCACATCATGTATAGGATTGTTCTCTCTCTTTCTTCCTCCTATATATTTGTATTCTCTCTTTGTATTTAGACACACAAGAAATACATACAAGATTCGAGCTCTTTCTATAATTTCAATTCCCGAAATGGCAGTTCACCTTCTCAAGTTGCCAGTATATGAAAAGGAACTAATTGGGTTAGCCAAGACCATCAAACATGGGACCTTATCTCTGGAGGCATCATTTCATTATTTGCATGGATCACTTGAGTCTTAATTGGGTTAGCCAAGACCATCAAACATTGGGACCTTATCTCTGGAGGCATCATTTCATTATTTGCATGGATCACTTGAGTCTCAAATATCTACTCCAACAAATGCCCATAACCTCACCTCAATAGCATCACCATGTTACCAATTCATTGAGATTCAATTTGTGGTGCATTATAATGCAGATGTGCTCAACGAATTCGTAGTCACTGAGATGACAATTTAGCAATTATATATGCAATATCCAGACATCTCATTACCTTTTTTAAGGGTATTAAAGCTAAGATGCACGCATCTCCAACTCTCTATACCCTCAAGATTTAAATAGTCGAATGCACATATTGTAGCGGAGTCGGATGTTAGAGATGACTTGATCCTCTATAAGGGCATGTGTATCTCCCGGGCACATCTTCTTCAACTACCACGATCATCTCGGTGACGTGCGCCCACACCCACGAAGGAGTCTAAAATACTCTTTAATGCATCAAGATTGTTTTCTATTGGAAGAGTCTTAAAGGCGACATTCATATGTAGATCACTAGTTGCACAATTTGCTAGAAGAATTAGACCAAGCATCTTCATCATTTAGGGTTGTTTCAACCACTCATTCGTTCCCATCTGGGTTGTCTTTTATTGAATTTGCTTGAAGCTCCTCACAGCAAGACGATAATATTTCCCAGAGAATCTACGGTCTTTCCAAATTAGCAAAGAGATTTGTGAGGTAGCATACCGTTTGCATTTTCCTCTAAAACAAATACTCGCAAGGTCTTTCAAGTGTCCCAACTCAAGCCGCACATTGGGCTACTATAGATTTACCCTCCTTACTCCCAATTAGAGAGGGTTAGGACCTTCAGTTATGAATGAATCTCGTTTCATTAAAGCAGATAGTTTGGCTATATATAGCCAACAACAAAAAATACATTTAATATTACAAAACTCCTCCTCAAGATTGGCGAAAGATATTCACTAAGTCCATCTTGTCACAGCCCCTAATTATATCCTCTGAATTGAGTCCCTTGGTCAAGCAATCTACTACCTAACACTTGGTCGAGATGTGACTCAACTCTAGTAGCCCACTATCAAGCTTTTCCAATATAAAAAACCTATCAATCTCTATATGCTTGTTTCAATCGTGTTGGACTGAATTATTTGCAATACAGAAAGCTGACTGACTGTCACACCAAAGCTTCATCTTATCTCCTTGATCTAACTTCAGCTCCACAAGCATCCCCTTCAGCCACAGAAGCTCTACAACCCCTAAGCCATGACTCTATACTCTGTCTCTGTTGTTGATTTAGCCACTACTGATTGTTTCTTGCTCCTCCAGGAGACTGGGTTCCCTCCTACATATATGCAATATCCTGAAGTGGGCCTCCTATCATCCGCACAGCTTGCCCAGTCAGAGTCGCAGTAGCCCTCAATCTTCATGTGTCGATCCTTCTGAACGCCAGCCCCTTTCCAGGAGTATTTTTCTAGTACCGCAGAATCAGGAACACTGCATCTATATGGCCCTTCCTTCGGTCATGCATGTAGCGGATCACCATGCTCACATCAAAGGAGATGTTTGGGCGAGTGTGGCTAAACTAAATTAACTTCCCAACTAGCCTTTGATACATCTCACAATTCACTAGTTCTCAGGCCTCAGCACCCAGTATACACTTCTGATCGATTGGTGTCATATCAGATTTGTACCCCAATATCTCCATTTCTGAGAGCAGATCTAAAGAGTCTTTCCTTTGGAAAATGACTATCCCCTCTATCTCATAAGTAATCTCAATCCCAAGAAAATACCTAAGAGAACCCAAATCCTTCACCTCAAACTCGTTGCCCAGAGCCCCCCTTGAGGCGGCTCATCTCCTGCACATCATCCCCTGTAATGATAATGTCATCCACATACACCGCAAGCAAGGTGATGCGGTCTTCATTGTTCCTGAAAAACACTATGTGATCAACATTTATCTGGTGATATCTCATCCAAATCATCGTCATCTTAAACCTATCAAACCACGCACGAGGTGACTGTTTCAGTCCCTAGAGGGACTTCTTCAATCTACATACTTTGCCTTCTGTCTTGACTGCCCCAAACCTTAGAGGTATCTCCATGTACACCTCCTCTGCTAGATCTCCATGAAGAAATACATTCTTCCGATCTAGTTGGTGCAACATCCATCTATCATTCATCGCCAAGCTGATCAGAGTCCTGACGATGATTATCTTCGCAGCAGGTGCAAATGTCTCTTTTATACCCCTTGACAATCAATCGAGTCTTGTAGTGCTCGACTTGTCCATCTTAGTTCTGCTTCACAGTGAACACTCATTTGCACTTGAAGACCTTCTTATCCTTTAGCAGCTATGCTAGCTCCCAATTCTTGTTCTTCTCAAGAACAATCATCTACTCCTTCATCGTTACTTGACAACCTGCGAATTGTTAGGTACCATAATAGTATCCAACGATGCAATGAATGTAGATTGAAAAGAAGAAATATGATCATAAGAGACAAAGGAAGCAAGGTCCCAACTGTACATATCAGAACGATTTTTTGCATTGCTGCGAGTAAACTTCCGTAATGTGATAGTTGGCGAAGGAGTAGGGGGAAGGATATCACATGAGGCTTGCAGTGATGTAAGTGCTCTAGGAGTAGGGACCGACGTAACCAAGAGAATAGGAGCTAGACTGGGCATAGGAACTGGATCTGGTACTACTGACAGCTTCCCCCTCCTAATATATGTAAGCAACTCCCCCTGAGTCGTAGGTCTAATATCTCGCCTCTCCTCTTCAATCTCCTCCTGCTCCCCATCACTCTCCTGCTCCTCATTCACTGATATTCCCTGTCATACTCCCAGGTTTGTCACCAACCTCTCCATCCCTCCTCATATTTTTGGTATTTGACGAGTCTAGTGTGGTTAGGGCTCCCTTCTGTCGATAGTACCACTCCAACTCTATAAAGTGAACATCCATCCTCACAAAGCTTCTTTTCTCCACTAGACTCCAACACACATATCATTTTGAGTATGAAAGTAACCACAAAGATATACTTGACTACCCTCGCATCAAGCATACCAACACCCGGCTTGTTGTCCTTCACGAAGCACACACACCTAAATACCTTCAAAGGAAGGATCTCCTAATTATGACCCTGCAACCGCTGACACGGAGACTTCCACCCAAAACCTGCGATGGCATCTTGTTGATTAGCTGTGTCGCTGTCAACTTTGCATATCCTCATAGACTCTAAGGAACTTTTATGTTAAGCATCATACTCTTTTCCACCTCCAAAAGATATCTGTTCTTTCTCTTTGCTACTCCATTCCGTGTCAAAGTGTATGCATAGATGGTCTGGTGTAATATCCCATGGGCCAATAAGTACTCCTCCATTGCTCTATTAGTGTATTCTATCTCATTATTTGATCTAAGTACCTTAATCAGCACAGTTTATTTTGTCTAAACATGTTTATGGAAATCTCGGAAACAGATAAATACCTCACTCTTATTTTTTATCAAACATAACCGGGTAACACGGGATACACAATCAATAAAGGTTACAAAATACTTATAACTATTTAAAAAACTTATAGCACAAAGCCCACCCAACAGAATGAACTACATCAAAAATAGAAGAGTTTCACTGGCTCGTATTAACATACGAACTCCTAGTAAGCTTGTCTAAATCACAAGCATCATATATCAGTTTGGTTTTATTTGCTCTTTCAAAAATAGCAGGAAATAACCTAGCTATAGGGTCATAAGAAGAGTGCTTCAACCGCCTGTGATAGAGTATCAACATATCTTTTGCACTCATCTTCTATTCTTGAACAGCCTTCTCTACTGCAGATACAATTTTGCATTCAATCCTTCCCGATCCAGTTATCACAGTCCGTCATGCCAAGTCCAGTCCCAAGTATCTGCCTCGTCTCTTTCTCCTGGAAAGTCACCTTTGGAATATCAAAAGAAACAACGCAGCTCAGTTGAATGATCATGTAACTAATGGATAAGAGACTAACTAGAAAATAATGAACATGCAAAACATTAGATAGTTTTATTGAACCTGAACAATTAACGATACCCTTACCGACCACTGGTTGGAATGTACTGTCCACCGTCTAGATGTTATCTGCAGTAGCTAGGCAAGTGTATGAGGAAAACTCGTCTGCATTTCCTGTCACGTCACGTGTTGTTCCTGAGTCAATGACCCAATTTGATGTCCTGGAGGAAGATATGAATACAAGAGCAAGAGATCCATCAGTTGGGTGGGCATACATAGTGACCCCCCCAGCTCTATCCCTGCTCCCCTCGCTCGTCTGTTTCTTTTGATGTCCTCCATCATGTTCAGTGGGGTCTGCTCCACTGTATAGATAATGTCAACTTCCTCCGTACTGTCAGTCATGCCCAAATTGGCTCGATACCCGCATCGGCCACTACGAGCTCGGCCACGTTCATGACCGCGTCCCCGTCCACCACCCAAATCTTTCTCCTCGGGCGGCTTGGTGCAGGCTTGCCTCAATGGCCCACCTCGCTACATTTGCAGCACTGTCAGGTTTCTTTCCTCTATCCTGTCACACTAAGGCCAGCAACCACTAGTGTTGACTTCATAATAGTGGACCCTCCTGTCCCTGCTTGAAGTTTGAGATGCGTTTCCTCCTGGATCATGACATAGATGGTCTTGGTAAGTGTAGGAATCGTTGTATCAGATAGAAATAGGGCTCTCTGCGGATCAAACTTATCATCTAATCCCTTCAGGAACTTCATCATCCTCTCCTCCACGATGATCTTGGAGGTCTGACACTGTGAGTCCTTGCAACACATCCTGCCAGAGGCATAATCATAATCCACCCATAAATGTTCCAACTCGGAGGCATAATCCTGCATCGTCTTCTCCCTAAGCGGTGTCATTAATTTCTCCCTTCACCTAAAAGACCCACAGAGTGTTCTCCACGCCATCATATGTATTCTTCAGCTTGTCCCAAACCTCCATAACCGTCTCTAGGCCATCTACCGTGGTAACAATCGATGAGGAGACCGAGCTGAGAAGCCACATAAATACCGTCACGTTGGGTCAACTCCCACTCATCTCCTCTAGCCAAGTTCTTTGGTTTCTTCAAAGCCCTGTCAAGAAGCCCCCAACCTATTTTGCTGCAAGGGTTTTCTTCACACGGCGTGACCAACTCTGGTAGGTGGTCGGTCCATCAAGCTTCAGATCAATCGGTAGAAGATCCAACTTTGTCGGCCAGTGCGATGAACCCAACACCATAAACAATGTGGCCAACTCATCCGGGCCCAACATCTTGAATACAACCTCCATCGTACCTTCCTTTAGCGACATGGATCAGCTCCCTCATCGATCACCACATTCGGTACTGTATCAAGCAATGCCTCCTCCTTCCCTAGATCCGATCACGACATCCTATGGTCGGAGCGTGCGAGACTTGCTGCGAAGATGACGCACCCCCGACCGATAGAAACAGCCACTGTACGCGGAAGGACAGATGTCCACTACGGTCTTCCTGGCCGCAGCCAACGAAAGTGGACGTTAGGGTCGTCACTGGTTGAGTTGTTGGCCACTGGTCACTGTAGACGAAGGAGGATAGAGACGGAAGACGCGGAGAGGTGGAAGGTCGCGGAAGGTTGCCGTTGGCGTCATTCGTCGTTCGCAAAATAGGTCGGCTGGGAGGTCGCGGAAGAGCACTTGGTCTCGGAACCACCTCTGATTCCAAATTATGAATGAATCTCATTTCATTAGGGAAAATAGTTTGGCTATATATAACCTACAACCAAAAATACATTTAATATTACAACGCCATCTCAAGCCAATTTAGGGCACTTCAATCATGTTGGTACCAGAGCAATGCCAAAGTGTTAATCCAATGGGATGACCAAAACACACCGAGGACAATTGGGAGCCATTATCTGGATTAAGAAAACTTAACACTAATTAGAGACTGAGGGCGAGCTCAATGTGACAGAGTGATGCTACGAATGTTTTATGTTTGAACACATACAAGAGGATGGAGCCAAAGCAGTTTAGGGATGCAGGACAAGAAGATTGACTTCCTGGGGCTATCGAGAGCCTGAAAAGGTTATCAGCATCCCGATAGATTTACTGTGATCTATGCAAGAGCTGACCAATTGTATCGTGAGCCCGATAGGCCTATCGAGCCATAAAACATCTATTATGTTTTGCCTGAGTTCTGTTCCATATCAGGAACGTAGAGACCTATTGGGTCATTGATAAAACAACGATTCATAATCTTTTTGATATCTTTATAATTCTTATTTTGTTTGGGGGCCTTGGTTAAGCTTAGACATGTTGAACCCGTTTGATGAGGAATGAAAAATATTAACAAAGTTAATCTCTCTTTAGAATTCAATTAGCCTAGGGCATGTCTTCCCCCATCACCCAACTTCCCGCCAAGGAGATCTAGCCGCCAACTGGCTCTGGTGGCAACCTTCTGGAGAGACTTACTCAAGGATAGAGCCCTACTTATCTCCTTGCCTATGGTTTCCTCATTCTTTGTCTTCTCCAAGATTTGGAACATTGGAGAAACTAGAGGCAAGAAGTTCTTCACTGTGTCCTTTGATCTAGTGCTTCACCAACCATGTACTAACTAATACACATGAGCCTGTAACAGATCACCCTTCTCTTGAGTTCACAATAGGGGTTATATGTTCAGAGTAATTACCATGTTGCCAACATGACATGACTGTATACATCCTAGGATGCACAAGGCGAATCAGAAAGTATTTAAAGTTATAAAATGAGTTTGAGCATAAACAACTGAGGACCAGAGAAATGTACTAATGGAGTTTTCCTTGTACCAGATCCATTCCATTGGCCATATACCATTAAACTCAATTATATCAGCTCTTTGAACATTCAATGACTACTATTTATGAAGAAACATTTGAAGTAACCCTTCATAAATAATTTTGCAAAAGCTATGATTAAAAATTACCACGACAATGTGCGGGCAGCTATCTCAGTCTTCCAGGTTAGTACAAAAAATTTGATGAAACCGAATTTTACAAAATTTCTAATTTGTTTAGAAGTTAATGAGAATTCATCCTCCCTTTTTGGTTTGGCAAATTTATGTTCTATATATTATGCTTGTTCCTACAGGCAAGACCATTGACCATAATAGAAAAGTTTAACTTGGCCTTTGAATAACATACACTTGAGATACAAAAGAAGCTGAGAAAGTATTCTGAATGTTTCTCAAAGGTTACCTGGTTCAAGAGCAAGGCTCCAGACTTCTTTAACAGATTCTATGTTCCGTTCCTTTGGGGCATGTAAAACAATCATTGTAGAACCCATCACACAAAGAATGCAACCAAGAACACCAAGCAAACTCAACTTTTCGTCCAAAATTAAATGAGCTAGCACCGCACTGTACAAAAATATTATTTATGAAAAGGACATAAGATGTAATTAACAGTTATATAGGAGTTGAACAGCATTTATTATCATACCTGACAATAATACTAAGAGCACCTAAAGGTGTCACAAGTATTGCTGGAGCAAATGCATAGGCAGCAAAATTAGCTATCTCACCAACAATCACTACAAATAAGATCAAGTTGTCTTAATAAATACAGCTTAACCAGTTATCACAGATAGGATAGAGCGAACTTCTCACGAGAGTTCCAAACATCTAGACTTTCACTATAGAGTAACTTTCTAATGTTATTACGTTAGCTGGAGCACACCATATTAATAGGTAATGAGAATCAATAAAAACTTGTAATTTTCTATATTAGATAGGTTTAAATAAGTATTATGCAATGAATTCATTATATTGATTATCAACATTAAAAGGTAAAAATTAGAAATTAGAAGAAGAATAAAGCAAGATATAAAATATGTAGAAATGGAAACCTAAAGGAGCAAGTGGACTTCTACACAAATGATGGAGTGGTATTTAAATTAAGTATTGAGATAAAAAGTACCAAAAGAAGAAAATTAAGTAGAGGGCTTCACCAAAAAGCACAGAAAAAGGTTGACATACAGTTGAAATAAAAACCTTATATTATTAAGGCCACATCTTGGCTATTTATAGGTATACATATTACACACATATTACAAATTACAACACTTCTCAAAATTGGCGAAAGATATTCACTAAGCTCATCTTATTATAACCCCTGATCATATCCTCTGAACTAAGTCCCTTAGTCAGGAAGTCTGCAGTCTGCCCCTTTGTCGGCACGTGGCTCAACTCCAGTAGCCCGTTATCAAGCTTTTCTTTGATAAAAAATCTATCAATCTCTATATGTTGAGATAAAAAGTACCAAAAGAAGAAAATTAAGTAGAGGGCCTCACCAAAAATCACAGAAAAAGGTTGACATACAGTTGAAATAAAAACCTTATATTATTAGGGCCACATCTTGGCTATTTATAGGTTACACACATATTACATATTACAACACTCCTCAAAATTGGCGAAAGATATTCACTAAGCTCATCTTATTATAACCCCTGATCATATCCTCTGAACTAAGCCCCTTAGTAAGGAAGTCTGCAGCCTGCCCCTTTGTCGGCACGTGGCTCAACTCCAGTAGCCCGTTATCAAGCTTTTCTTTGATAAAAAATCTATCAATCTCTATATGTTTGGTACGATCATGTTGAACTGGATTGTTTGCAATACAGATGGCTGACTGGACGTTGCACCACAACTTCATCCTGCCCTTTTGGTCCATCTTCAACTCCTCAAACATTCCTTTCAGCCACATGAGCTCTGCAACCCCTACTGTCATGGCTCTGTACTCTGCCTCTGTTGTCAATCTGGCCACTACCGACTGCTTCTTGCTCCTCCATGAGACCAGGTTGCCTCCCACAAATATGCAATAGCCTGAAGTGGACCTCCTATCATCCGCACAGCTTGCCCAGTCAGAGTCGCAATAGCCTTCGGTTCTCACATGTCCATTCCTCCTGAAGGCCAGCCCCTTTCCAGGAGCACTCCTCAAGTATCGCAGAATCTGGTATACTGCATCCATATTGTTGAAGCCAAAACTTGGCCTCAACGAGAGTTCGGACCTAAGGGTGAAGCTTGCACTTCTCCCGAACTTGGGCTCCTAACCTGTCGCTAGGAATTAGGAACTAACCCTGGGCTACAGCGTGGAGGTCCCACCATACACCCGAAAGATCTCTAGAGCGCTTCCCCTCCCTAGCCAAAAGCTGAGCTGGGCACCTTGGAGAGCTTACGCAGCTGAACCAAAATAACCCGAGGAAGAAGCCAAAAGAATTGGATCCTCTCCAAAGGTGCCCACAGGGTCTGTTTATAGAATTCCAAGACTTGGTCTACCAACAGCGTAACTCCGCTGTCCCATTTTGCTATATGTAGCCCAATTGGGTCCGCCAGCAGCGTAACTTCGCTGTTTTGAAAGGCTATTTGCAGGCCTTCAAGGGAATCTAGGTAACTTTGCCTCTGTACCCCACTGGGTGAGTGGTCCATGAAGGCACCACTTGCCTGGAGAGGCGAATGCTGGGGTGAGTCGGGCATTCGCCCCCACAGCTCTTCAAAGGGCGAGTGTGGGATTCGCATGTCATTCGCCTGATTTGGCGAGAGCCTTTCCTCCCTATGTGGAAGCCCTTACGCCTGTTTTGGCGAAAGCCTTTTTGTTCTCTCTAGGCAAGTGCGGGTCTGCCTACCCCACTCGCCTACTTTGACTAGCTCATACTTGAGGGTTCTTGGCTTCGTCGAGGTGTCCCACTCAGCGAATACGGGATTGTACACATATAGCCCTTCCTTGGATCATGCATGTAACGGCTCACCACGCTTATAGAGAATGAGATGTCCGGGCGTGTATGGCTCAAGTAGATCAACATCTCGACTAGCCTATGGTACATTTCCCGATCTACTGGTTCTCCGGTCTCTGCACTTAGTTTACACATTTGATCGATTGGCGTCGCAGCAGGTTTGCACCCCAACATCCCGATTTCAGTGAGGAGGTACAACGCATATTTCCTTTGGCAGAGAATTATCCTGGCTCGTCTGCTGAGACTGAGTACCGTGCGATGGCGGCTGTTGTATCAGAACTAACCTGGCTTGAAAGTCTTCTAATGGATTTGGGAGTTAAATTGTCCTCACCTTCAACTTTGTTTTTGACAGTCAAGTTGCAATCCATATTGCAAAGAATCATGTGTTTCATGAGTGGACTAAACATATTGAGGTTGATTGTCATTTCGTTTGAGAAAATGTTCAATCAAAGGTGCTAAAGCTTGAACATGTTCCTGCTTCTGGGCAAGTTGTTGACGTTTTTACCAAGACATTACCTCGCAAATTGTATTATCAGTTCTTGTCCAAGCGTGGTGCCTACAACTTGTACGCTCCAGCTTGCGGGGGAGTGTTAGAGGATATAAGGAAAAACGATGTAAAGGCCCATTTCTTCTTTCTTCTTTAGTCTCATATCTATTGTATAGGATTCTTTCTCCCTTTCTTCTCCTATATATTTGTACTCTCTCTTGTATTTGAGATATGAAGAAGGATATACAAAGTTTGCCCATTATTTTCTACAGATCATAACACATGCGTTTATATAATTTTTAGGTTGTAAACATGCATGCGTATGCATTAATCTAATGTGTGTGTGTGTGTGTTTATTTATTTATTTATACTATGAAATTTGAGATATGAAGAAGGATATACAAAGTTTGCCCATTATTTTCTACAGATCATAACACATGCGTTTATATAATTTTTAGGCTGTAAACATGCATGCGTATGCATTTATCTAATGTGTGTGTGTGTGTTTATTTATTTATTTATACTATGATTAGCTACCTCTGTATTTGACAACGGCACCCATATAATCATAGGAAAATTTTAAATAAAATGCATCAAACATCATATCTGTTGATGTCCATTAAATTGGATGTTTATATGAGGATTTGATGCATGAAGAAGTAAGAAAAAACGTGGTGGCTCAATCAATGATAGACACAGAGAATAAGGTCATGCCCATAGCTACCTATGAGCTTATGTAGCTCAAATCTATCATTGTGGTACTGAGATTGTGCAATGAGCAGTGTGTCTCACTATGAAAATTAAGTGGTGATTCACATAACTCCAAATCTATTCTTTCATGTGATGACCAAACATATCGAGATAGACTGGCTTTATCACAGAGAAGATTCATACTAAGGTTATTAACAACCCTTTGTTAATTCTGGTACTCCATTGTCTGATATGTTTAACGATGTTATTTATGAAAAACAAATTGCAGAAGTTCTTTGCGCATCAAGATAATTGATGTTAGTGACATTAGCTTGTGAGAGAATGCTAAATACGAAGGTATTATTAGTGTGGTAAGACCTTGGGATGACTTGACCTCAATAATAAATCTGTTTCCATAGATTAAAATGTAGGGCATTAATAGGTGGCTCCTTTAGGAAGAACTTATATTTGTTTGTTGAAGTTGCAGTCAAGATGATTTTAACACCTGATAGCAACTTTGCTAGTCGAAGTTGTAGGAGCTCTCTTCCGTTTTGATCTAGGATTCAAGCCAGGTACTTCTCATTTTCAAAAATAACCTATGTGAACTCTTACACCCACATTCATTCAAGTTGACTTATCTTTGCATGCAATACATATTATTAGAATTTAGAAATTGGTTTCCAAAGTGCACATCTAAATATTTGACCGCATCACGCATATATTGTTTATATAAATTTTAGCGTGTAAACATGTATATGTATTTCTTAACCTAGTGTGTGAGTGTCCATATTTATATATCTATACTATACAAAGAAGTACTTGGGCAAGCCATCGTGTAACAGTGGAGGACCATCAAAGCACGCATAACCGTCCAATCTCGCTGAAATCAAATCTATTCACATATTAATTTTATTAGATCTCCTAAACCTACGATGGTGCGGTGCCTTAGGCCTATATTTTAAGGCAATTGCTCTATGACATGAAATTACAATTTGCCCCTATAGATCGGTGGCAGGTTTCAGCGAAGAGGGAGCTTGAACCAAAAGAAAAGCTTTCTTCCATGCTAAATCAAACAGGAACAATCGATCCTCTAGAGATCTGTGGCAGGATTCACCCGCCTATGGCATTTGTAGGCTAGGCATCATTCCCGACCCGCGGAACACCACAGGCGGCTCGTGCAAGAGGGACGAGAGGCCGGCGGCTTCGATCGATCGAAAAAAAGCGGGAGGTGCGGTCGGCGGCGTGAAGCGGGGATGTGGAGGATTTGAGCGCTCAGGTTAGGGCACGAGAGAGCTCTGATACCAAGTGGAATATGAAAAACACATATTATTAGATGCTCAATCACAAAGTCACCTACATGAGTCGAGAAAAAATACTCATATGACTAAATTACCCTTCTCGAGCATTACATATACACAACAACACTCAAGCCTTTATCCCACTATAGTGGGGTCGGCTATATGGATCCTTTGTCGCCATTGTGCCCTATTTTTGTCATAATCTCACTAATGCCTAAGTATATCATGTCTTTCTTTATAGTTTTATTCCAAGTCTTTCTCAAGCATTACAAATATGACAAAAAAATGATACTTGATAATGCAATATAACATAACGTCAACTAATTTATTATGCTCATAAGAACGATTATTCACGATCAAATTACCATTTTACCTGTTCATTTTATCTTCATATTCATTTTATTTTAAATTCATTTGTAATCCTTTCACATTAATTTTATCTACAAAATTGTGGGACCTATTTATGAATTCCACGAAACATTGAACACAATTTGATTTTACTAATCTTCAAAATTGGAAGGTTTTATCTTGATTTCATTAATCTTCAGAATTCAAAGGTTATATCGGGCTCTCCTGAGATAAGTTGTGAAGGAGATCAATGGTCTTGATGGCTCACTCACGTTTATGGCTCACTCATGTTTATACCCGCAGGAGGCATTGATTTAGTCCTCATCTGAACGATTCGAGTCCACGGATGCATTTAGATGATCGTTTCGATATTTTAATTTTATCATATATCCATTTTTATAGAGTGTTGATCACAACCAACATGCGAATAATATGAGTCATCCATATTGGTTACACTACTCCTCGCCGTCTATTTATTTGAGAGTATGCTAGAGTTGATCGACGCTTTGATTCAGATTTTCCAGAATCGTCGGTCCTCTTTATGGTGTCGACTCTGTGAGCTCCTATAACGACTCAAAAATCTGCCTCCTTCTCCCATCTGATCCTTACCTCCCCCCACCCCTAAATCCCACAACCCAACCATCCACGATCATTCTATTGCTCTTAATTTCTCACCACAATCCCTTCTCTCAGATCACGCAACTCTACGACCCCCTATCGACCCCCCTGCGCTCGGATTCTCACGACAGTCGTTGTCTACCCCTTGCTTCCACGACCACCGACGATCGATCCTACAACAACTTCCCACCTTCCTCCATCGTCGTCGACCGTACCAGCACGCCCCAGCATTCCCGACACATATTCGTGCGTCTCCCTTCCACAAAGACTTATCCCTCACCTACCATTTTGGTTGCTTCTTCCCTCTTCTTCCCTAACCTGATCCCAATCGCACCTCTCCTCTCCAACCTATATCCTCACCCTTACTTCCCAACCATGGGCCACCACCGCCCCCTCAACCAAATCATGCACGCCAATACCTCTCCCCCCTCCTTCTCGACATATCCTAGTCATTTCTTCAACAAGACTTCCTTGTCACATTTCCACGCCTCTATATGTGCATATGTAAGTCGTTAATTTGGATGTTTTACATTCTGTCATTCTATTTATGGACCGCATTCATGTGGATGTGATGATATATGTATTTACACTTTGATTTTGTATTGATTTGCAGGGCTTATTCTCATAGCATTAAAGTTTTTTTTGGCTCTACTTGTGAGCAAGCCAATATATAATCTCTTGAATCTGAGTATGTTTTATTTTTTGGTGTTTATTGTGTAAGACTATAATTATTTAATTAACCACCCGTATTATAGTTCAGACCTTCTCAAGCATGCATATTTTCGGTTAGACTATAGTCTTCCCCTACACCATGCCTAGGATTGCATTTCTGAGTTTGCACAGTCGCATCCTACCCTGCGTCAAATTTGGTATCAGAGCCTAAAGTTTGGGTCAATTTTATGCTCTGTAGTGATAGGTTCTTTAGACCCTCTATGTCTGACCCTAACGACACGACGACTGGGAAACTAGCTCAAATTTGGGTATGATCCCCACTGAGTTTCAAAGCTAGTTTTGGATCGTTTTGATGCTTTAGGTACCCAGTTCAACGAGCTTTGTCACGGGGTCGTCGAGCTAACCACGAGGATTGAAAATTAAGAGAATCTGAGAGACAGCTCGACACAACAGGACGACCATCCCGATAGAGATCCTGGCATGCCCCTCATCTTGATCATCGTCCTAGAGGTGCCCCCCCCCCCTCTCAATCGACACTGCATGGATGTTCCTCATCAGGGTCCGTCCCCTCCCGTGGGGAAAAACCTCGAACGCACCCTCGAGTGATGAGATGGCCCTACTTACTATAGGCATCAGTCTCCCCATGAGTCTCGTCCACCTCCGCATGACCAGAGAGTTCGAGGACTTCCACCCGGTCGCCGCACATTAATTGTATGAACTTTTACGATCTGGGGCGTAGAGAGAGCGGTTCTCCACACGCTCGACACAATTACGACCAAGAGGTATACTATGATGACTATCAGGAGCCTCAGAGAGGTGACCCACCTCAAGAAGATGGTATTACTTGACGCATCCGCATTTACGCTCCATCCTTCGAGTATCTCCTGGATCCGGAGACCTGAGGATCTTTTCGACAACCTGTTGTTCTTTCAAAATCCCACCCAGATTTCTGATTTGATTGACAGTATTGTTGGCTTCGGAGAAATAATTTTGGGATGTTTCCCCTTCTTTCATTGACAGAGAATCAAATTGGCATCATAAGGTTTGAAGTTTGCATTAATTACCTTGTTCGAGCCGTTATATTCATCCTCAAGCCGTTTCAAGCTTCCGGTGCCGATTTGGACCCATGAACCTGGGATAGATGTTGGTAATGATAGGCTTGTTGAATGAGATGCAGGGCAAGCGCTTCTCGCATTTTGTCCTCCTTGATGAATTTTGGAGCACCTTCGACAGCCTTCCTTGTCGGTTTGATTCCATCCCGGACGATCTCCCAGAGATCCTAAGAACAAATCAGGGTCTCCATTTTTATCACATAAGTATTCATAGAGCTCACGCGTAAAAATTGGAATGCAAGAGTGAGTATTGCTCGCCATTTGGTGGGTGATGTAGCCGTGGTGGATCGATGACAATTAATTCCTCCCCGGGCTCTGATACGACTGATAGTTTTACTTCTTATTTAATTGTGTGTTTGCAGACACACGAGCAGGAGATGAAGAGGAAAGGTTTTAGTTTTATTGCTTCATACTTTCATTCAAATACATACGTGGTTACATTGATTATTATTAAGCTAATTAATTACTAATTAGGTGCAGGTTTACATTTTACAGTTTTTGAATGCTAAAATCCAAATGTGTAGAGAATTTGAAATCAATCAACTGCTACTCTCATTAAAGTAAGGATTTGAATGTTTCCAATGGACTCCGATCTTATCGAAATAAATACAGCTATTTCAAATGGTTTGAAAATTACGCAAAATGAAATTCCTGAAACGACAAATTATCAAATCATTTCTTAATAGTAGAAAAAAAATGTGTTTTAACTTACTTGTAATCATTCCAACCCACCAAAGGGGTTCCTTCAAGTAGGAGAATCCTCCTGATCCTGAAACAGAGAAAATAATCAACAAAAGATAATCGATGGAAACTCAATCTAATGTGAAAGCAACAACAAAAACAGAAGTACTTGCAACGCTTCCATTTCCAGAACGAAAGTCACCTGCTCTTAGTCCACTAGCCCCGGCCTTCTTGAGCCCCTTCTTCTTCACAATATAACTACTGCCGATGAAAAAGCTCGATGAGAGGGCAAGGATGAAACCTCGAATGTTATCGGCGGACATCCCCATGTCCTTAATATGCTTTGGATAAAACCTATCTTCCCTGCAAAATAACCCCGGATGCCCACCGCCGAAACAAAAAGATAACGTAAGAATATGAAGAGAAACCCGATCTCTCCTATCTTTCTCGGATATCGAAAAAAGGAACAGATTCTTTCTCCGGCGAGATTGAGGCGGATATCTACCGCCGAAAGTACGGCGAGCTTCGCAGTTCAAAATGGGGAGAAGAAGAAAGCGCAACCAACAGCGCTCTGGGCAAGAGCATTTCCGTTACTTGCATACAGAAAGGCCCCCGGGCTGATACAGTAGTACCGGCACTACATTTTAAGATGGCCACCTTCTCGTACTCCTCCGCGACCTGTTCCTTATCGTGGTCCGCTCCATTACAGGATATAACTTTGTTGGGGGCGGGAGGGAAGCCGGAAGGGGACGAGTTAATGTGACGGGGTGGCTTCTTCGTAACGTGCTCTGTATGTGCATTTTAAGGGAAGCTTAAAAAGCGGATACTACGGCCCGAAAGTTACGAAATCCTCGGCCGTTAGGTGATTATCTTATCGGTATTCGGATCGGTCGCGGGCTTCGGGTACAAGGTGAGTTCCCGAGTCTTCTGACGAAGATATTTAAGGTAATCGGGTCGGATGCACATCCGATCCGGAACCAGCCCATCTTCTAACAAAAAAGACTGATTAAACAATGTTTGGCTGTCTATTCGGGAGCATTAATTACTTATTGTTATAATTATGTCATTGTTATCTGTATTTTAGTTTTGGTTATTTGCACTCGAAATTATGTATTATTTTTCCTCACTCAATTAGGTAGTCCCAAAGCGCATTTCCGCCGTCCACCTCTTCGGTTTCGTCGCATTGCACGTCGCTTCGCCTCCTTGGCTGAGAGTTGCTCACCGTCGGCAGGGTTTTGTCACATCACACACATGTGCCTGCTTCTTCCATTCTCTACCTTTGATCTCTCGAACTCTCATCATCCTTGGACTCGGACGTCTCCCTCACGTCTCTGGAACTATGATTATAAGAGCGGTGCGATTTGTGATGAGAACTCCTCGTCATATTGACAAACACACCGTAGAAAAATCACTAATGCACCTTCTCCAATATTTACAGGAGAAATACACCTTCTCTAATGCACATTCTCCAATATTTTATTATAAGATAATTTCAATATTTCGATAAGCATAACGAAAGATATAATTATGTTTATTTACGTGATAATGACATCCTAAGTTGTAACATTCATGTACGAATTCTGAAACCCTGAAATATGTGTTATGATGTCGTAAAACACATTATGCAATGAAATTGTTTTTATGCGAGAAACCGCTATTGTGTCATAAAACGCACGATGCTATGAAACTGTTATTGTGCTATAAAACACACAATGTTATGAAATCGTTATTGTGCCTTAAACGCGCGATGCTATGAAAATCCTATTGTGCAACAACAACAATATGCCATGAAATATTGTATCGTACATATATTGGATGTGCACATTCAACATTTAACATCTAACAATCATGTCTGAAAAAGAGTAACATAATTTAAGTATTTTCAGCATATAAGGAAAGTTAAGTATTTTCAATAATAATGAAATTGCACTTCTTTCATTCATACATATCTATACTTTATTATTCTTTTAGGGTGATCGAGAATGCTCACCAGCCTACTATATTTTTAGGTATCGATGCGGAGTAGGGTGATTATGGGTGGTGAGAAAAATATATTATGAGATCATGTATATGTGTATTATATATAAAGAAAACATATCAATTATGTATTCATGTAATCTCTTTTGATTATGAATAAAAATACTAGTTTTGTTAATTTTGTCATTTCTTGCTCTGAAATATGTAAATATAAAATGATCTTCAACTCACATTTACTGTTCTTCCCTCGTTAATTTGAGCTTATCGGGTCAGAATGTGATAAGTTTGTATCAGTGCTAGGTTACATATAAACGAGCGGAAACTACAGAATTAGAAGAATAATGAAATAATAAGGATTAGACCCCTTGAATTTAGGTTAGTTAACTTGAGTTGGGGTAGACACAATTAGGAATGGATAAGATCAGGTAATAAAATGTTGTGCTTGCAAGATCAAAATTTAAGTTGTTTAGTTGGTGTTTAGGAAAGTGGTTAGGAGTGAGCCAGTATTCCCCGAAAGGAAAGTGGTGTATAACGGTACATAGTGCGACCACGGACCTTACGCTTACCTGGCCAATGGGCACCTTAAACTAGAAATTGTGAGCTAATTATGTAAGTAAATAATTAATGCATATGAGATTTAGTTTTCTCGTTCTAATACATTTATTTCCTTTTCAGTAAATGGCCAATACTGATTCGCAAATGAATGACCATACTAATGGAGGCAATGAACAGAATAGTCATCCTCCATGGTTGCTTGTAATACCCCATAATCTGGACATTATTATGCAATTGACAGTGGTTCTGGAAGAAACTCTACAAAGAGGATCGGTCCCACCTCCGAGAATGGAATCAAACTCTACCCATGTTGAAGGATGGCTAGACATCCTCATGCAGACGAGTCCTCCAAAGTTCGCTAGTTCAATGAATGCACTCGTTACTGAAGAGTGGCTTCGTCAAATAGAATGAATTTTCGAAGGCATAGAATGTCCAAAAGAAAAGAGAGTGACATTAGTCAAGTTCGTGCTACAAAAGGATGTTGTGACATGGTGGAACAACCATAGACGCATCCACTTGAAGGAAAAGAAGACAACAGTTATTGCTTGGAGTGAATTCATCAATGGATTCCACATGTGGTACTGGCCTGTGTCAGCCCAACAAATGATGAAAGAGCAACTAGCACAATTGACTCAGGGAACCTTATCGGTTACAGAGTATAAATCCAAGTTTTTGCAATGCTTGAACACGTACCCGATGCTGCTAGTTCATTTAGATCAACAAATGTTTATGGTACGATGAGGGTTTAAAAAATCTATCCAAGATGCTTTATCCCCTTTTACTTTCTCTAACTATGAAGCACTCGTCGAGGCGGCCCGTCGAGTAGAAGAAAGGCAACGAATAACACACCCACCTTAATCTGGGGAGAAGTGCAAAAATCAAGACCTTAGTCGTCAGAATTAGTCAAAGCGCCAGGATAACCAAAAGTAGCCTACCCCGACATGCCCTACATGCAACAAGCAAAATTGGGGCATCTACACTTCAGATAGGAGGAGAAATGCTTGTTTCAACTGTCATCAGTTGGGCCATCACATTAGAAATTGTCCTAAGAAGAAGGAGATTGAGAGGCAATCAATTGAAAGACCGAGGTAACAAGTACCAGCCCAACCTCACATTTATGGGATAAATCGGGAAGCAGCACGTAAAGTGACTAATGTGATTACAAGTACAATAATGTTTGAAAGTACCTCTTCTTTTGAAATATTTGATTCTGGTGCAACACATTCTTTTATATCTGATGTGGTAGCTAGACGGTTGTCATTACCTAGACACAAGTTAGAAGAAGAAATTTGTATAATTTTACTCAATGGTTAGAAGGTTAAGATTAATGACTATGTCTACGATAATATAAAACTTGGAGAACGAATGTTTGAAGCCAACCCTACTATTTTCCCTCTTAACCATTTTGATGTAATTCTGGGTATGGATTGGTTGACGAAACATCGAGCAACAATCGATTGTGCCAAGAAGGAAATCACTTTCCATCAGCCATTCCAACCCATTCTTAAGTTCTGAGGAGAGGGCGGAATTATCCCTATACTATCCGCTCTTAAGGCATGCAAATTTTTGAAGCAGGGATGCACGTCTTATCTCGCTAGTGTATCCAAAGTTGAAGGTACAAAGCAAAGTGTCGTAGATATATCAATCGCTCGAGATTTGCCAGACATCTTTACTGAAGACTTATCCGGACTTCTTCCACATAGGAGATTGACTTCTCAATCGACCTAGTTCTAGGAGCAGAGCCCATCTCTAAACCTCCTTATCTCCTAACAATGCCTAAACTACAAGAATTGTAAGAGCAGTTGCAGGACCATTTGAAGAAAGGGTTTATTGGTCCAAGTATTTCTCCATGGGAAGCTCTAATTTTGTTCGTAAAGAAGAAGGATGGTAGTATGCGAATGTGCATTGATTATCACGATTTGAGCAAAGTCACTATCAAGAATTTATATCCATTGTCGAGGATTGACGGCTTTGTTCGACCAACTTCAAGGCGCGACAGTTTTCTCAAAAATTGACTTACGATCTGGGTATCATCATGTAAGACCCCCCCTCCCAACACAAAACACGACACAAGGGTCTTATGCCCAGAACAGCCGCCTTGCGGTAGTACTAGCACTCGGGCTAGCCTATACCACAGGACGCCTACTCTGCCGGCTACAACCAATATCAGAAAATAACTGCCAACCCAACCATAATAATATGAAAGTCAAATCCACACAAGCATATGTCCATAATATTATAAAATAAAGAAGCTACAGCAAGCTTCTAATATCAGAGTACGAGAACAAAATTGCCACCGAAGGGCTACAACAAAATCTCTCTCTCGCTCACATCTGTAACCGACGGTAGCGACGGTAACGTCCCTTCAGGCCCTGTCACCCTGGCCTGGCTGTCCGTCTGCATAGCCAGCTGCTCCACCTACGGGGTTTCCTCCTAAAAAGGGAAGACGTAACAACCGTTAGTCAAAAGACTAAGTGGTTTCACATCCGCTCCCCCGCGACTCCTCTGCACCGGGCGGAGAAAGGAACAAGTACAATAAAAATATATCAGTAGTACAAGCAGGTGAAGTATGTGTACATATCATAAATAGCAATAGAAACAGTATACAAATGAACAGGGTCTTATTTTACAAATCTACAATCTACAGCAGCAAGAGAGTATATATCTAGAACAGTAAGTAACTCAACTTATATGGGTGCCCATACAAGCATATAAGTTGAGGGTCGTTCAGCAGAAAGTAACTCATCGTATGAGAGTGCCCATACAAACTTATACGATGAGGGTCTTGTATATGTAATGAAGTGCAATGCTATGTATGCAATGCAATGACACACCCATGATCAGGCACATGCAATCGCTATGTCGACACAGACTTATAGTTCCCACTATTCGAGCAGGTGTAGCTAACCTCTCAGGCATCAATCGTCGTGGCCAAACGGTGACAGTAGAGCGGGCATATCCACTACTAGGCTGGTCTCCACACTACCTGGCTAGGCCTCCGTACGCCTCAACGCTAAGAACACAACAGCGGAGCTCACATGCGTACTACGGCTCAGCGGGTTCTCTCGGGTAAATATGCACCAAGATCCTAGCCCCGACTGGCCTATGGTATGACACGGAAGGAGCCTCGGAAATGAGCACGAGGACCAAGCCCAACCGTTCACTTGGCACGGAAAGAGCCTCGGGACGTGAACACCGAGGACCAAGCCCAACCGCCCAAGGTCTAACTGTCAACTCCCATCGGTGTGACGATTGGCGAGCCCGTAGACTTGTCACTCTATCCTTAACCCGGGATTACGACACCGCGTCGACTCACACCACATGCAATTCCACAATTCATGGCATGGAAGGAGCCTCAGAGAAAGCACGAGGACCAAGCCCAACGATCCAACAAATACGGATGGAGCCTCGGGACGTGAACACCGAGGATCAAGCCCAACCGTCCAATTTTATCCAACTCAACCTCATTCCCATTAGTGACAGTCAATACCACACTTGTTAATTTCCACAATGCTACCCGTAGGGAGACGACACTCTAAGCATTGGACTATCCATTCCCTTCCATCAATTCATTATACATCAAGGCTATAGTTTAATCATTTACAAATCCTTCCACATGAATTCAACATATTATAGATAATGCGCATAATGGTGATCTACCAAATATAACAAAGCCTTTCATTCACTTAGGCTTGATTCACATCTCGGCATAGGAATTCAAGTCCTCAAACATCAACCCTCACATTACCTCGGTGATTAACACAAAAGAATTCACCCAACCTCGAGATGGATTGCAACATCTATTCCATCGAATCCAAGTTCATATTGTAATCACCTAGAATTATATGTAATCTGGTCAGCAACTTTGACTAAGGATTCCCGTGGCTACAGGTATAGCCTGAAAACGTGCAACCACTCGTTGGAAAGGTAATTTCAAGGGCTACGACTTTCGTGTTTAGTCGAAAGCCCAGATCTGGTCACATCATACCAGAAATCCAACTCGAAGTCTGCTGCGTACAGGATACAGATTTCCTGGGCATTAACTCCCAACCGTAGCGGATTCAAACGGACTTTCCCGTGGCTACAGGTATCGCCTGGAAACGTGCAACCACTCGTTGGAAAGGTAATTTCAAGGGCTACGACTTTTGTGTTTAGTCAAAAGCCCAGATCCGACCCTTCTTGCTTACAAGTAGCCAAGAAGGTCGCTGCGTGTAGAACACAGATTCTGCACGCATCTTGAAGCGAAGTGAACGACATCCGTTCATCTTCCTCCTCAAGCGATTTTCCCCAGATCGCAACCAGAAGTTCCTCCACCCTTATTCTCCCTCTTGAGGCCATTTCCTATTCATGAGACCACCCCTATCATCACTTTGAAGCGAGGAGAGGTTGAAGATGACTAAGCTTTAGAACACAAGTTCTAGCATGGCCTTCCTAGAAAACTTCATCTCCCACATCAAGACTCTTTTGAGTCGATGTCTCGCCTAAGAATAGCTACAGATCTAGCACCAAGGGAGAGGGGAGGGAAACTCACTTCATTTCCGGCATTTCCTCCGTTGCCGGCCATGGATCGCGTTACCCTTCTCCGCGACATCCTTGCCTTCGTTAGTAGTGTTCTTCCACGGAAACGGCGGAGCTTTTCCTCCAGAATTCGGCTCCGGTGACCCGCGATATCCTCCTCTTCCGCTCCCGTCGGCTTTGCACAGTGATGGCTCAGCAAGAATGATCGGATCTGATGGCTAGGGTTTGGTTTACTCCCTTTTATATTACATATTAGGTTAAGTCCCTTCCGCCACGTGTCACTCTCTAATTGGACCGCCCAAATTAGGTTTCATTTGAAGTGACCGGTCCAAGGATCATTCAGCACGAATCCCGGAGTCCGGTTCGGTCCGCCTGTACAAGCCGGTGAATCTGCCTGGGCGCAGAAAACGCACAAGTCAAATTCGGCGGGAATCAGCCAGTGATTCCCGTCGATCGGCGAGTATTAGCGGGTCATTCTCGACGAATTCGTCGAGTATCAACAATGATACTCGACGATTTTCCCTTAGCCGTTTTATCGGACATCCTGTCATTGTGTGCGTTGAGTATCAGTTGGCGATACTCGACGGTCGGTGGGTATCACCGGTATTCTCGGCGATCGGTGAGAATCGTCAGGCATTCTCGACGATTTTCCCTTAACCTACTGCAGTTCTGAGTCCGGCATGTATCGACCACCGATACCCGTCGAATCGGCGAGTATCAACCCTCCATTCTCGACGATCGACGAGCATCAACCTCCATTCCCGTCGATTTTTACTTGGCCGAGTTCCCTCATCTCGGCTACTGGTTGGGGTATCCTTGAACCCAACCCTACACTTATGCAATGCACCTGACACCTCGCGTCAGTGCACCCGAGCCCGAGTTGAGTCTCTTGACTCAGAACACGTGCGAGGGGCCTAGCGCGAATTGGGACGTTACAAATCCTATAAACAAAATAAAAAGATTTCGTCCCCGAAATCAGGCTGAGGTCGTGGGAGTAAAGCATACAGAAAACAAAATATGCTTTTAAATAAAATTACCTGAAGCAAACAACTCCGAGTAGCGTCTTTGCATCAAATCCATTGGCTCCCATGTGAATTCCTCCTTCCCATGATTAGACCATAGCACTTTTACCAAGGGGACACTTTTGCGGCGCAAGGTTCTTATCTCATTATCAACGATCCGCACCAGCTCCAGTCGCACAGATCTATAAGACGTCACAGTACCATCAGTTGTGGGGATGTATTGTTCGGGCCGCAACACACGCCTTCCGAAGCGACGATACATGGAACACATCGTGGAGATTCTCTAGCTCGGGCGGTAGC
Source organism: Platanthera zijinensis (assembly GCA_039513925.1). Taxonomy (NCBI): domain Eukaryota; kingdom Viridiplantae; phylum Streptophyta; class Magnoliopsida; order Asparagales; family Orchidaceae; genus Platanthera; species Platanthera zijinensis. The sequence continues at coordinate 83,085,594 of CM077094.1, forward strand.
TCCAGCCGGTAGGCCAAAGGGCCAACCCTTTCCAATATGACATAGGGCCCAACATACCGTGGACTGAGCTTCTTCACTCCTCGCACTCGTGACACTCCATGCATCGGCCGGATTTTTAGAAACACCTTATCACCCACTTGAAATTCCACCATACGGTGCCTTGCGTTGTAATACTGCGCCTGCCGACTTTGAGCCTCCAACATGCGATCCCTTATCAGCCTAACCACCGCATCAGTGTCATCTATGTACTCAATTCCCAAAGTCTTCGGGTCTTCATCTTGCACCCAGACAAGGGGGTCCTACACCTCCTTCCATATAGGGCTTCATGGGGCGCCATGCCAATACTAGCTTGATGGCTATTGTTTATAGGAGAATTCCACCAAGGGTAAGAGTCTTTCCCACGGCTCTCCCCTATCTATCACACACAACCTCAACAGATCTTCCAATGTTCGGATGGTCCGCTCAGACTGTCCGTCCGTCTGAGGATGAAATGCGGTACTGAAGGTAAGACGTGAGCCCAAATACGTCTGTACCGCCTTCCACTCCTTGGAGGTGAAACGACCATCACGGTCCGAAACTATCGTCTTGGGTACGCCGTGATACCGTACAAATTGTTCCACAAACAGGCGTACCAAGACATCCACATGAGCCTCCTTCTTCATAGGAATGAACCGGGCAACCTTCGTCAGACGATCAACGATCACCCACACTGAATCATTCCCTGAGCGGGAGCGAGGTAGCCCATGTACGAAGTCCATGGATATATCCTCGAACTTCCATTCGGGGATTGACAACGACTGCAACAGGCCACCGGGGCTCCTACATTCCGCCTCACACTCTTGGCAGGCTTCACAATGCGTGACAAAGTACCGACATCTTTCTTCATCCCTGGCCAACACATCGTCTTCCGTAAGCCGGCGTACATCTTTGAAATTCCTGGGTGCACGGAATATTGAGAGCAATGTGCTTCTCTCATAATATCCTCCCGGATTCTGCCACCTTTGGGAATGTAGAGTAGGACGCGAAAGTAAACGAGGCCGTCCTTTAGTGTGTACTCGTCGGTAGTCCCGTCTTCGATTAACTTTATTGCCGGGGCCAAAGCCGCATCCAATCCTTGCTCCACTCGGATCCAGTCCCGGATATCACAAACTATCCTCATGCTGGACAGGTACTCCGTATATTCCGAAGAAGCCTTAAATATTAAGGTGATGTCCATCTCCTCGATCATCCGTGCCAACTCCATGCTCATCAATCGAGATTCTGGGTTCGTGCCGGGTACTTTCCTACTCAACGCATCGGCTACCGAGTTTGCTTTTCTGGGGTGGTAGTTCAAGGTGAACTCATAGTCGCATAGAAACTCTAACCACCGCCGTTGTCTAAGTTCAATCCTTCTGGGTATGAACGTACTTCAAATTTTTATGATCCGAGAAGATTTCGCAGTGGACGTCGTATAGATAAGCCTCCATACCTTCAAGGCGAACACCACCGCTCCTAGCTCCAAATCATGCACCGGGTAATTCATTTCATGCTTCTTCAATTGTCTTGAAGCATAAGCAATTACGTGCCCGTGCTGCATCAACACCGCTCCCAACCCTGATAATACGCGTCCGTGTAAACTTGGAATCCTTCCTTCCCAGACGGAAGGACAAGGATAGGGGCGGAGGTAAGTCTATCCTTCAATTCCTGGAATGCCACTTCACACTGGGGTGTCCACTCAAATGGCACTCCTTTCTTTGTCAAGGAAGTAAGCGGGAGGGCAATCTTGGAGAATCCGTTTACGAACTTGCGGTAGTATCCGACAAGTCTAAGAAAACTCCTCACATCGGCCGCTGACTTCAAAGGTGACCACTCCTTCACGGCACGCACCTTGGCCGGATCCACAGCTAGTCCAGACCCACTGATTACGTGACCCAAGAAAGCATCTTCCCTAAGCCAGAATTCACACTTGCTAAACTTGGCGAACAGGGCGTGCTCCTTTAACTTCTCCAGTACCAAGGCCAAATGTCCGGCATGTTCTTCCTCCGTCTTCGAGTAGACCAGGATGTCGTCAATGAACACAATGACGAAGACATCTAAGTAGGGCTCAAACACTTTATTCATCAAGCTCATGAAAGCTGATGGGGCATTGGTGAGTCCAAACGGCATCACTATGAGCTCATATAAGCCGTACCTTGAGCTGAAAACCATTTTCTGTATATCATCCTCCTGTATTCTCAATTGGTAGTACCCCGAGCGCAAGTCTAGCTTGGAGAACCAATGCGCTCCCACCAGTTGGTCGAACAACTCATCGATCCGAAGTAACGGGTAGGTGTTCCGTACTGTCAGTCGGATGAGTTCCCGATAGTCTATACATAAACGCAGGGTTCCATCTTTCTTCTTGACGAATAGAACAGGGGCTCCCCAAGACGACGAGCTGGGGCGAACAAACCCTGATTCCACCAACTCCTGCAATTGCACTCTAAACTCCGCAAGTTCTTTTGGGGCCATCCGATAAGGGGTCCTGGAGACAGGCTTAGCTCCTAGTACAAGCTTAATCTGAAAATCCACTTCTCTATGCGGGGGTAACCCTGACAATTTCTCGGGAAATACCTCAGGGAAATCCTGTGCTACCCGCACATCCTTCACATCTACCTTCATCTCTTTTAGTTCGAATCGTATCATGTAGACTTCATCCCCTCTCATATAAGCTTTCAAGGTCTGGATTGAGGATAACAATATTCGTGGTGCGAAATTTATACCTTGGAAGACTACATCAGTATCCCATGTCTCAAATAGATATGCTTCTCCGCACAGTCGATTCTTACATGGTGCCAATCCAGCCACGCCATACCCAGAATGAGGTCGAACTCTGGTATTCTCAAAAATATGGCAGGGGTATCAAAGGTCTTTCCCCCAATGGTTATCTCTAACTCATACTTCGTGGTTGCCATCATCTCAGATCCGTCTGGGAGGCGTACTCTTCGAAAATACCAGTGAAATATTGCGCTCCATGTATATCTTTGATGAAGTCTTCAGACACGAATGAATGTGAGGCACCGGTGTCAAATAACGTATAAGCCGGTTTCCCGCTGACCATCACGGTGCCTAAGTGTCATTAATAATACTCAAGTTAGACGTCTAGTATATCTCAAGCAACTAGAGGATATTAATGGAAGCAAAATGACTAATTCAAATCGTACCTGCAATCATCTCTTGAGGGTTCCGCTCTTGAGTCATGTCCAGGGCATACATTTGATCTCGAGCGGGTCCGGGGTTTCTTCCTCGTGGTCCTCGTCCTCGACCACGCACATACCCTCTCCCCCGCGGGGCTGCTGGAGGGAGAACAAAAGGCGCATCTCCAAACAGTTACGGGCAGTAGCGTCGAATGTGGCCCGGTTGGTTGCATTCAAAGCACACCCGTTCCTGCCTTCCGCCGTATTGCTGAAACTGTGGAGGTGGAGGTAATGCTGGCGGTTGTGGAACCGGGCGCTCCTCTCTAAAGTTCTGGGGGAAACGCCCCCACCCCTCTAATATCCTCTTCCTCTTTTATTATCAAATCTCCTTCTGTTGCTGGGGCCTGCTTCCATCAAGCCTTCCGCTGGCCTCTTACCACTTCCCGAGTGGTCCGCTTCCAATCTCTTTGCCATATCAATAATCTCCGCCAGACTAGAGTCCGCTATAAACAAAAGGGCTTGCCTTAGGGGATCTCGCAAGCCTTTGTAGAATCGTTTGGCGTACCCTCTATCATCCAGCTTATAGGAGTCGGCGAATCTAGCCAGGTGCTGAAACTCCCGTTAGTACTCCGTCACCGACATGGACCCTTGCTTTAGTTGCAAAAATCTCTCTTCCAGACCATCCCGAGCGGCCGAGGGGATGAAATGCTCTAAGAAGGCTTCGGAGAATTCGCTCCAACTAATGTCCGTGTACACTCTTCCACGAAAAGTGGAGCCCATGAGGGACTTCCACCACCTTTTGGCGTGCAGCTCTAAGAGTGTCACCACAAGGGTCACCGCCATGTTGTTTGGACATCTTATTCCTGCCAACAACTCTTGTATAGTGTCGAGCCACTCTTCCGTACGCACTGCTGACTCTGTCCCAATATAAGCGGGAGGGGAGAGAGCTCGGAAAATGCTTAACCAACTAGATTCCGGACCCTGTTGTTGTACATGTGTCTGCTGAGATTGGGACCTAAAGGCATCCAGAATAGCTATGAGCGTCTGCCCCAGCTCTGATTGTTGGAATTGTGTAGGTACGGACGGGGCGGGGGTGCCCCTTACTGGCTCAACATGTGCTGGGATCTACACATAAGGTACAAACCTAGGGTTAGGTTGGCTAATCTAAGGTTAAAGATGGACAACTTAGTGTGAATTACATATAGACACACACCACTGCTTCCGCTAAGTCAGCTTGTCCCCAAACTGACCAATCAAACGGGGGTGGCACCATTGTTAAGTGACTTTCGCCTTGGAGGATCGTAGCAAGCTGATACCATTTGTAAGACCCCCCTCCCGGAACACAAAACATGGCACGAGAGGGGTCTTATGCCCAGAACAGCCGTCTTACGGTAGTACTAGCACTCGGGCTAGCCTGTACCACAGGACGCCTACTCTGCCGGCTACAACCAATATCAGAAAATAACTGCCAACCCAACCATAATAATATGAAAGTCAAATCCACACCAAGCATATGTCCATAATATTATAAATAAAGAAGCTACAGCAAGCTTCTAATATCAGAGTACGAGAACAAAATTGCCCCGAAGGGCTACAACAAAATCAAAATCTCTCTCACACACATCTGTAACCGACGGTAGCGACGGTACCGTCCCTTCAGGCCCTGTCACCCTGGCCTGGTTGTCCATCTGCATAGCCTGCTGCTCCACCTGCGGGGTTTCCTCCTAAAAATGGAAGACGTAGCAACCGTTAGTCAAAAAGACTAAGTGGTTTCACATCCGCTCCCCCGGCGACTCCTCGGCACCGGGCGGAGAAAGGAACAAGTACAATAAATATATATCAGTAGTACAAGCAGGTGAAGTATGTATACATATCATAAATAGCAATAGAAACAGTATACAAATGAACATGGTCTTATTTTACAAATCTACAATCTACAGCAGCAAGAGAGTATATATCTAGAACAGTAAGTAACTCAACTTATATGGGTGCCCATACAAGCATATAAGTTGAGGGTCGTTCAGCAGAAAGTAACTCATCGTATGGGAGTGCCCATACAAACTTATACGATGAGGGTCTTGTGTATGTAATGAAGTGCAATGCTATGTATGCAATGCAATGGCACACCCATGATCAGGCACATGCAATCGCTATGTCGACACAGACTTATAGTTCCCACTATTTGAGCAGGTAGCTTACCTCTCAGGCATCAACCGTCGTGGCCAAACGGTGATAGTAGAGCGGGCATCTCCACTACTAGGCTGGTCTCCACACTACCTGGCCTAGGCCTCCGTACGCCTCAACGCTAAGAACACAACAGCGGAGCTCACATGCGTACTACGGCTCAACGGGTTCTCTCGGGTAAATATGCACCAAGATCCTAGCCCCGACTGCCTATGGCCTATGGTATGACACGGAAGGAGCCTCAAAAATGAGCACGAGGACTAAGCCCAACCATTCACTTGGCACGGAAGGAGCCTCGGGACGTGAACACCGAGGACCAGGCCTAACCGCCCAAGGTCTAACTGTCAACTCCCATTGGTGTGACGATTGGCGAGCCCGTAGACCTGCCACTCTATCCTTAACCCGGGATTACGACACCGCGTGTCGACTCACACCGCATGCAATTCCACAATTCATGGCATGGAAGGAGCCTCGGAGAAAGCACGAGGAGCAAGCCCAACCATCCAACAAATATGGATGGAGCCTCGGGACGTGAACACCGAGGACCAAGCCCAACCGTCCAATTTTATCCAACTCAACCTCATTCCCATTAGTGACGGTCAACACCGCACTTGTTAACTTCCACAATGCTACCCGTAGGGAGACGACACTCTAAGCATTGGACTATCCATTCCCTTCCATCAATTCATTATACATCAAGGCCATAGTTTAATCATTTACAAATCCTTCCACATGAATTCGACATATTATAGATAATGCGCATAATGGTGATCTACCAAATATAACAAAGCCTTTCATTCACTTAGGCTTGATTCACATCTCGGCATAGGAATTCAAGTCCTCAAACATCAAACCTCACATTACCTCGGTGATTAACACAAAAGAATTCACCCAACCTCGAGATGGATTGCAACATCTATTCCATCGAATCCAAGTTCATATTGTAATCACCTAGAATTATATGTAATCTGGTCAGCAACTTTGACTGAGGATTCCTGTGGCTACAGGTATCGCCTGAAAACGTGCAACCACTCGTTGGAAAGGTAATTTCAAGGGCTATGACTTTTGTGTTTAGTCAAAAGCCCAGATCTGGTCAAATCATACCAGAAATCCAACTCGAAGTCTGCTGCGTACATGATACAGATTTCCTGGGCATTAACTCCCAACCGCAGCAGATTCAAACGGACTTTCCTGTGGCTACAGGTATCGCCTGGAAACGTGAAACCACTCGTTGGAAAGGTAATTTCAATTTCTACGACTTTTGTGTTTAGTCGAAAGCCCAGATCCTACCCTTTCTTGCTTAAAAGTAGCCAAGAAGGTCACTGCGTGTAGAACACAGATTATGCACGCATCTTGAAGCGAAGTGAACGACATCCGTTCATCTTCCTCCTCAAGCGATTTTCCCCAGATCGCAACCAGAAGTTCCTCCACCCTTATTCTCCCTCTTGAGGTCATTTCCTCTTCACGAGACCACCCCTATCATCACTTTGAAGCGAGGAGAGGTTGAAGATGACTAAGCTTTAGAACTCAAGTTCTAGCATGACCTTCCTAGAAAGCTTCATCTCCCATATCAAGACTCTTTTGAGTCGATGTCTCGCCTAAGAATAGCTACAGATATAGCACCAAGGGAGAGGGGAGGAAACTCACTTCATTTCCGGCGTTTCCTCCATTGCCGGCCATGGATCGCATTACCCTTCTCCGCGACATCCTTGCCTTCGTTAGCAGTGTTCTTCCACGGAAACGGCGGAGCTTTTCCTCCAGAATCCGGCTCCAGTGACCCGCAATATCCTCCTCTTCCGCTCCCGTCGGCTTTGCACAGTGACGGCTCGGCAAGAATGATCGGATCCGATGGCTAGGGTTTGGTTTACTCCCTTTTATATTACATATTAGGTTAAGTCCCTTCCGCCATGTGTCACTCTCTAATTGGACCGCCCAAATTAGGTTTCATTTGAAGTGACCGGTCCAAGGATCATTCAACACGAATCCCGGAGTCCGGTTCGGTCCGCTTGTACAAGCCGGTGAATCTGCCTGGGCGCAGAAAACGCACAAGTCAAATTCGGCGGGAATCAGCCAGTGATTCCCGTCGATCGACGAGTATTAGGGGTCATTCTCGACGAATTCATCGAGTATCAACAATGATACTCGACGATTTTCCCTTAGCCATTTTATCGGACATCCTGTCATTGTGTGCGTTGAGTATCAGTTGGCGATACTCGACAGTCGGTGGGTATCACCGGGTATTCTCAGTGATCGGTGAGAATCGTCAGGCATTCTCGACGATTTTCCCTTAACCTACTGCAGTTCTGAGTCCGGCGGGTATCGACCACCGATACCCGTCGAATCGGCGAGTATCAACCTCCATTCTCGATGATCGACGAGCATCAACCTCCATTCCCGTCGATTTTTACTTGGCCGAGTTCCCTCATCTCGGCTACTGGTTGGGGTATCCTTGAACCCAACCCTACACTTATTCAATGCACCTGACACCTCGCGTCAGTGCACCCCGAGCCCGAGTTGAGTCTCTTGACTCAGAACACGTGTGAGGGGCCTAGCGCGAATTGGGACGTTACATATCAATTGCAGTAAAAGATGAAGATTTACCGAAGACGGCTTTTTGCACAAGATATCGTCATTATAAGTTTCTTATAATGCCATTTGGAGTCACCAATGTTCCAGCGATATTCTTGGACATGATGAACCGGGTCATGCACCCTTTTCTTAATTTATTTGGCATTATTTTCCTCGATGATATTTTAGTATATTCAAAGAGTCATAAGGGGCACGAAAATCATTTATGGCAAGTGCTTCAGACACTGAGAGAATACCGCTTATTTGTCAAGTTCACAAAATGTCAATTCTAGTTGGAAGAAGTAACCTTCCTTGGCCACATCATCAGTTCCAATGGAATTATTGTGGATCCTACAAAGATTCTGCAATTTTCGAGTGGCCTTGTTCGATAAATGTTACTGAAGTTCGAAGTTTTATGGGTCTAACAGGTTAATATAAAAAGTTTGTGAAAGACTTTTCAAAGATCGCAACCCCAATAACTTAATTAACCTAGAAGGCGGTGAAATTTGAATGGAGTGATAAGTGTAAAAAAAACTTCGAAAAGCTCAAATAATTATTGGTATCCACACCAATCTTATCTCTTCCTAATGGCTATGAAGGTTTTCAAATCTATAGTAACACATCATATCAAGGATTAGTGTGTGTCCTAATGCAATAAGGAAAAGTCATAACATATGCTTCTTGACAGTTGAAGGGAGCTGAGAAGAATTACCCTTTCTATGATTTAGAGCTCGTCGTAGTAGTTTTTACTCTAAAAATGTGGAGGAATTGTCTTCTGGGGACAAGATGTCAAGTGTTTATAGATCACAAGAGTCTGAAAAATTTATTGAACCAGAAGGATTTGAACATGCGGCAAATAAGATGGCTCGAACTTATTAAGGATTATGACTTTGAGATCCTATACCAACCAGGCAAGACAAATATAGTAGCAGATGCATTAAGTTGAAGGTTTGAAACAAAGATGACGACTTGCTCTCTTATAGCCGATATAAAGAGGTTGAAGTCAAATTCAGGAACATCATCTTGCAGATCAATTCTGACGTAGCTGATCGTATCACCTGATTGGTAGCAGAAGATTCATGAAGGGCAACAAGATGAACAATAAATAAAGTTGACAAAATCTTTAACAGAGAAATCCCAATCCAAATTCTATATTGATGACACGACATCTTGCGATGTGGAGATCGATATGGAATTCCCTTATTAATGATATTCGAAATCAGTCATTGAAGGAAGCGTATTCATCCAAATTTTCTATCCACCCTGGTGCAACACAAATGTACAACGGCCTAAAAATGAACTTTTGGTGACTGGGCATGAAAGTGGATGTTTTTGAAACCGAAAAATCAGTCTTTGTGGAGTTCGAACCTTGGGGAAAGGGTGATCACACACTTATCTCTCTCACACAAGCTAAACGACCAAAGACTTAACACCAGGAATAGACCCAAGGCTCCACTACGAAGGTCTCACCACACACCCAAAAGATCTCAGAGCGTTTCCCCTCCTTAGCCAAGTGTTGAGCTAAGGATACCTCAAAACGAGCAAGAAGACCAGGGCATAAGTAAGCATGCCTTTTGAGGTACCCCCTTGGGTCTATTTATAGTTTTTTGAAAATGGTCTCCAAATAGCGTACCTACGCTATTCCAAATAGCTATATACAGCCTAATTGGGTCTGTCAACATCCAATCTCCGTTGTTCTAAATGGATATATACAGCCCTATATGGGCACCCAGGTAATTTCACCTATGGACCCCACTAGGCGAGTGATCTATGAGGGCACCACTCGCTTGAGGGAGCGAATGCTGGGATAACAACGCACTCGCCTCCTTGATTCTCTCTAAAAGGGTGGTGCCCACATGAGTAGCCATTCGCCTGGCTGGGCAAGAATTTCTTTTGCATGTGCGCTGAGGCGTGAGGTCTGGGCGAGTGCCTGATGAAGATCGCACTTGCTTGAGGACCTAAATGCCCCCTCCGTGGGTTATGTGAATGCCCCATTTAGGGGGCTGGGCGAGTGTAGGTTAGCCTGTCTCACTCGCCTAGCTGGTATTCATAGGCCTTTGTCCAACATTTCCCTGAACCTACCTAGGATGGCCTATTCAGCGAATACGGGGTTGTACATTGTTGGAACACCCTATTACTAATTTGGGCAAGGATCACTATGTTTGTCTTAGGAAACCAGTTTGACCTAGATGTATAGTTAAAAAGGTCAACATTAGAATGTGTTTAGGGCTTAGAATTTAGGTTTGAAGCTGCCCCCAGGACCATTCAAGGAATCAGACTTAAAGCTGAGGCAAAGACAATTATCGTCGAGCTTAGGTCGACGAAACGTCGAACTCCGTTCGACGCTCTCTGAGCTCAACTTTGCTAAATCGTCGAGCTCCGGTCGACGATCTACTAGCTCAGATCGACGATCTGTCTTCAGCTTATTCTTCAGGTCGCTGAGCTCCGGTCGACGATCTTCGAGCTCAGGTCGACGTTTTCTGTCTAATCTTTATTCCAATCTCTGAGCTCAGGTCGACGATCGTAGAGCTCAGATCGACGTTTTTCCTGAGAGATCGACGATTTTAAGGATTCATATTCAGTCAGACTTTTGAATGTTTTTCAAATTATCTCAACATTTATTTCAAGAGATCTGCTAGCCGTTTTCCTTTATTCTGGAGCAGGTTTCAAGGAATTCTTTTGAGAATGTTGATTGGACTTTCCTCTAGAAGACAAGACTTTTATGGAGGACATTTAATGTCTGTTAACGACTATCTTGGATAGAGGATCTTCAGAGAATAAATCTTTTTTTAGTCTGACAGAGATACATAACAAGTGACTACAACAAGAAATTCACAGTACAGATTCACAAGATAGAGAGATCAATTCAAAAAATTAAAGTGATCAATTCTGAAGAATCAGTTGAACATTTTGGCATACTGAAAAAGTGATCATAGCTTCATCACAAGGACTCCAGACAATTCAATTTTCTCAGCCTCTGCTGAAACCATCTTCTACTGGAGATCTGAAGCTTCTGAAGACCTATCACCCTGAAGCAAAGCTTCCACTCCTGAACTAGTCTACATCTCAGGGGGAGCTTTGACAACACAATCAATCTACTTGTGCTTCTCTCTTTGATTTAGACAGAGAAGACAACTTCACTCTTTTTCTTTTTCTTTCCTACTGTAAAAGGGTTACCAAAACTCCCTTCAAAAGTTTTGATTCTGGTTCTGAGAACCTTATCAAAACTCAGTGGTGGCAAGACACCTGATCAAAAAATCTAGTTTGGTTTTTGAGCACCTTATCAAAAGCTCATTGGTGCCCAGGACACCTGATCAACCCTTCCTGCAGTGGATTCCTACCAAGGGTGGTAGAAGAGTGGATGTATCCAGGTTTTTGGGGAACCACTATAGTTCCTTGTGTCTTTTGGTTGCTTGAGTATTTTCTTTGCTGTGTGCTATGATTTTCTTTTTGCTGTCTTAGTTTTAAATTATATAGCAAGGCACCTTACACTTATACATAAATTAAATCTTAATTGTTTTGCTTGTGTAAATTGTAAAGTTATTTTAAAAATACTCTATTCACCCCCCCCTCTAGAGTTGAGATAGATCTTTGTCTCACTTTTAATTGGTATCAGAGGGAGGTTGGTTGTTCATACAGGCTAACACCTGAACCAAAAGATCCTTGATAAGATCAATATTTTAAGAGGGTTATTTTCATTATATTTAATTTTATATAAAGACATGGCACAGAACAAAGATTATGCAAGCACCAGGCCTCCAGTGTGCAATCTATCCAAGTTTGCACTTTGGAAAGCAAGGATTAGACTTTACATGAACTCTATTGATGAAGACATATTTAATTCTGTTTTGACAGTGTGCCCAAGTCCACCAACAAGCTCATGTACAAATGTTGTTCCACCTCCTTCAGGAACAGATGCTGAAATAAAGAAGTGGAAGACTGCAGATGCCAAGGCCATGAACATCTTTGCTCAGACAATGTCTGATGAGATATTTCAAAAGGTAGCTGAATACAACTCAGCCAAAGGAATTTGGGACAAGCTCTCTGAAATTGTCTCAGGATCTGCTGATGAAAGGAAAGACAGGAGATCCCATCTTATAAGCCAATATGAGAATTTCAAAAAGGGAGAAGCTGAATCAGTGGCTGACATGTACAATAGACTAAGTCTGATTGTCAATGAGTTAAAGACTCTAGATAAAGAAATCTCATTGACTGAGCTGAATGACAAAATCCTAATGTGCTTCCCCAGTACTTGGGATTCAAGAATCTGGCCAATCAAAGATGCCAGAAGTCTAAATGAGATTACCACTGAAGCTCTCCTGGGCAAGCTCAAATCTTATGAGCTGCTCATTAAAAATAGAGAAGAAGAACAAAAGGCTACTTTTCCAGTCACAAGGAAAGAGAAGACCATAGCCTTCAAAGCTACAGAAGAGGAGCCTGAAGATAAAGCTACAGGAAATGATGAGCTCCTAAGTCTACTGGCCAAAAGATTCTACAAGATGGCTAGAAAAGACTTCAGAAAGAGATCATACAAGGGACATGATAAGCCAAGGTATGATAAATCAAATAACAATAAAGAAATTATATATTTTGGTTGCAGGAAACCAGGCTATATTGTGCCTGACTGTCCAGAAAACAAGAACAAGGACAAGAAAGATAGAAGAGAGAGAGGAAAGGAGAAAGACTTCAGAAAGAACAGCTCAGACAAACCCTCCTCCAGCAAGAACAAACATACAAGGAAGGGATTTGTTGCTGAGACATGGAGTGAAACTGAAGAGGACTCTGAAGCCTCATCCAGCTCCAGTGATGATGAGGATGATGCTGATGAAAAGGAATTTTGCATGATGGCTATCAATGCCTCTCAAACAGATTCAGAAGCAAAAGAGTCAGAATCAGATTCAGAAGCTCAACTAGAAGAAGATCATGTAATCAATTCATTTTATTTCAGTTCCGAGGACTTTAAACATGAGTTTAAAGTACTATGCCTAGATCTGTTGGAGTCTGAGAAAGAAATCACTTCCCTCAGAAAACAACTGTCTGAGTATAGCACTTTAAAATCAGAGAACCTCAAACTCTCTGAAGAGTTAGAATGTTATAGAGAGGAGATAGCTTCACTGAAGAGTGAACTATCCAAGGCCAAGCAATTTGAAGAATCCCTTAATGGGAGAAGTATCAAATTAATGGACATCACAAGCACAGTTAACTCAAGATTAAATAGTACACTGGGCTTGGGTGCTTCATCTAGCCAACCCATAGTATTAACAACCCTAATCAAATTTATTTCTGATAAAGGGAAGGGTGTTGTAGAGGTAGCTAGGAAGAATTCAGATCTACCTAAGAAAAGCAAAGTTCAACAGAAAACGTCGAGCAGAGGTCGACGATCGTCGAACAGAGATCGATGATCCCAGGCTGAAACGTCGAACTCAGCTCAACGATTTCTGAACTCTGAACTCCCTTACAGTCGATCTTCAACGATGCTCGACGATTTTACCCACGATCGTCGAACTCAGCTCGACGATCGTCGAACGGAGTTCAGAGCTTTGAACCTTCTTTCAGAGGCAAATCTCAATTCAATCCTAGAAGTGCTTCATCCCAATGCTTTAATCCTTATACTGAATGGATAATACCTCCTAGGAGATACCATCCTAAAGGTTATAAGAGTCAACCTGGGATGTCTTTTATTTCTGAATTTAAGGGATATCAACCTAGGCCCAAGGTAAACTGGGTCAAAAACATATAAGCTGTTTATGTGCAGGTGAAGACCTATCCAACATCAAACCAGGTATGGTATCTGGATAGTGGGTGCTCAAAGCACATGATAGGGAATAAGGACAACTTCACATCCTTTAAAGCCAAGCTTGGACCCAAAGTAATCTTTGGTGATTCAAACTTTGGAACAACAAAAGGATATGGTGCAGTCCAAATTGGGACAGTCACCTTCAAGAAAGTAGCCTATGTTGAAGGACTCAAGCACAACCTGATAAGCATTAGTCAGCTGTGTGATGAAGGATATCAAGTGACTTTCAACAAAGAAATATGCAAGATCAAGTCAGAAGACAACACAACTGTGTTGACAGGTAACAGGAAAGGTAATATTTACTTAGTAGACTTTCATTCATCTAAGGTAGATATTTGCCTGTTTAATTCCATATCTAGACCTAATATTCTCTGGCATAAGAGACTAGGACATGTTAACCTTAAAACCATTGCTAGGCTATCCAAGGACAACCTTGTCAGAGGACTGCCTTCTGGCCCCTACAAGAAGGAAGGACTCTGCAAGGCTTGTCAATTAGGCAAGCAAACTAAAAATAGCTTTAAATCAATTAACAAGAGCGATTCACCTAGGATTTTGTATCTGTTACACATGGATCTTTTTGGACCCATTACAGTACAAAGCTAAGGAGGGAAATCCTATACTTTAGTGATTGTAGATGACTTCTCAAGATTCACATGGGTATTCTTTCTGAGGAAGAAGTCTGATAACTTTAAGTGTTTGACAGAGTTTCTCAAATGCATTCAGATTGAGTTCAACACTCACATTGCCCTGATCAGAAGTGATCATGGTACAGAGTTTGATTCTCTTCTCATGCAAGAGTTCTGTCAAAGTGAAGGGATCAGGCATACTTTCTCAACTCCTAGAACTCCTCAACAAAATGGGGTAGCTGAAAGGAAAAATAGAACCCTCATTGAATTTGCAACTACATTATTGACAGATGCTCACCTACCTCTATCCTTTTGGGCTGAGGCAATGAACACCTCCAATTATGTGTTGAATAGAAGTCTAATACATAAACTGAAGGGCAAGACTCCCTATGAATTGCTCAAAGGGAAGAAACCTAAAGTAGACTATTTTAAAGTTTTTGGTTGCACTTGTTACATTCACAATAATGACAAGAAATATTTAGCAAAATTTCAAGCAAAAGCTGATGAAGGAGTGTTTCTGGGATACTCCATGACCAGTAAAGCTTATAGGGTTTATAATAAAACTACTCTAAAAATAGAAGAATCTGTCCACATTTCCTTTGATGAAACTAATATGTCTTTCAAGGAGAAGAATACTTCTACCATAGAACATTTGTAGGTGCATTCTCTAGCTGAAGATTTGGACAGATTACAAGTTACTCAAAAGGATGAAAGTAGTGAAGATGAAGAAGCTGCTCCACATCTGGAAGAAAATCTTCTTGAAGAGCCAGTTGTTGTCCCACAAGAGGAAACAATAACACAGGTTGGTGAACAATCAACACCCCCTGTTGATCTAGTAACAACAAGAGATCATCCAATCTCCCAAGTGATTGGAGACATCTCAGCTGGTGTGCAAACCAGAAATCAGGTCAATCAAAACCCGATGCACACTTGCTTTCTCTCTCAAATTGAACCTCAAACCATTCAAGATGCAGAGCAAGATCCACACTGGATCATTGCAATGCAAGAGGAGTTGCATCAATTTGAAAGAAACAAAGTTTGGGAACTAGTGCCTAAGCCAAAGGAGCATTCCATTGTTGGAACAAAATGGGTGTTCAGAAATAAGCTGGATGATCAAGGAATTATTGTAAGGAATAAGGCAAGGCTAGTTGCTCAAGGATATTCTCAAGAAGAGGGGATAAACTATGACCAGACCTTTGTACCTGTTGCAAGGTTAGAGGCCATAAGAATCTTCCTGGCTTATGCTGCTCACAAGGGATTCAAAGTCTATCAAATGGATGTGAAGAGTGCTTTTCTTAATAGAGAGATCAAAGAAGAAGTCTATGTCAGACAACCTCCAGGTTTTATCTCTCTAACTCATCCAGATTATGTTTTTAAACTACACAAAGCATTATATGGTCTCAAGCAAGCTCCTAGAGCATGGTATGAGACTCTAGCATGCTTTCTGCTGAAGAATGATTTTGTTAGGGGGAGAGTAGACCAAACTCTTTTTATTAGAACCCATAAGTCCCATACCCTACTAGTACAAATTTATGTAGATGATATTATATTTGGGTCTACTGATTCAAATTTGTGCAAAAAGTTTTCCAAGCTTATGCACTCTAAATTTTAAATGAGTAGCATGAGTGAGCTATCCTTCTTCTTAGGATTGCAAGTCAAACAACATGCTGAAGGCATATTTATTTCTCAAACCAAATATACAAAAGAATTGGTTAAGAAATTTGTGATGTCTGATGCATCATGTATGAAAACACCCATGCCTACCAATGTTGTATTGGATGCTGATGAACATGGGAAACCAGTTGATCAGACAACATATAGAGCAATGATTGGCTCTCTATTGTATCTTACAGCCAGTAGGCCTGACATAATGTTTGCTACATGTATATGTGCTAGATTTCAAGTTAGCCCTAGAGTGTCACACTTAACTTTAGTAAAGAGGATTCTTAGGTATGTTAAAAGCTGTCCAAATCTAGGTCTCTAGTATCCAAAAGATTCAGCATTTGACTTAACTGGATTTTCAGATGCTGATTATGTTGGATGCAGAATAGACAGGAAAAGCACCAGTGGAACTTATCAGTTTCTTGGTGATAGACTTGTCTCATGGTATTGTAAGAAACAAACATCTGTGTCAACCTCAACTATTAAAGCTGAATATATGGCTGCAGGCAGTTGTTGTTCACAAATATTGTGGATACAAAACCAACTCCTAAACTATGGTTACAACTTAGAGAAGTCTAAAATATTTTGTGACAACACCAGTGCTATTTCCATTGCACAAAATCCACTCCTCCATAGTAGGACAAAACACATAGAAATTAGGCATCATTTTCTAAGGGATAATGTTGAGAAAAATAAAATTGAACTTCAATATATCCTAACTGATTTGCAAAGGGGAGATATTTTCACCAGCCCTTGGATGAAAAGAAACACAACTTCTTCCTCAATCAGTTAGGCATGTTAGATGGAGGAAGCCTAAAGTAGTTTACAAGATTTTGAAAAGCTAAAAACAGACCAAGATTAGGCTAAAAACTCATCCCTTTTTGTGTCTATAGGATAGTTTCTGTCTCTGAACTGCGCTCGACGTTTTCCCTAGAAAGCATCGAATGGAGATCGACGATTACCAGAAAAACGTCGAACGGAGATCGACGTTTTCCCAAAACGTCGACCTGAGTTCAGAGCGTGTCAGATAGTTGTATACTATCTCTTTCAGGTCTTCGATCGTCAAACTGAGCTCGACGTTCTACCTAGATCGTCGAACTGAGATCTACGATATTGAAGACCTTTCAGCTTCCATCAGGAGTCCTGATCGTCGAACGGAGATCGACGATCCTTCCTTTTTCGCGTCGAGCCCTAATATAAAATCATTTTTCGGCCGCCGCTCGTCGTTTACGCTTTCATACTCTCTACAACTCTTTCCCTCCAAACTTTCTACACTTGGTCGTGTTTGCTCAATCTTTGCAGGTACAGATGGCTGAGTCAGTTGCTGCTCTTTCAAAAATGAAATTTGATACAGGCTTCGACATCGACATGAATTCTTTCAATGGAAGCGACCAGAGATTCAAAGACATCTTAAATCTTTTCCAAGAACAACAGTTAGTTCAGATTATGTCCACCAGAGTGAAGCTTGCAGTAGACGAAATAAAAGAATGGTGTTTTTCTGCCATAAATGAGAATGAGAATTCTATAGCCGGCTCGATCAAAGGGACTCGGGTACCATTGTCCCCCGCTCTACTAACAGAAGTTTTCAACCTCAGTACTGGAAATGATTCTATTAATTTGTCTGGAGAAGAGTTTGATTCAATGCTAGATAGAATGGGTCACTCTGCTGTGAACCCTAATAAATTGCTGAAAAAGAATTTATCTATTGAATTTCAATTCTTGGCCGATGTTGTTGGAAAAGTGCTCCTAGCAAAGCACTCCGCCCATGATACAATTTCAAGATACCAGTTCTATCTAATGGGAGCATTGGTTGATAAAAAACATCTGGACTGGGGCTCCATCTTCTTTAATTTGATCAAGAAGAAACTTAGCAAAAGCTGTGTAAGCTTTGGGAGGATCTTAGGGTTTACCTGCACTCCAGGTGCCCTAATCTGCTGACTTCAAGTGGGATGTACATCATTGCATCCAAAAGACTTACCTATGCCCTCTTCAGCAGGTGGGACAGGCAGATCATAAACCCCAACAGGGCTGCTACAGCAATACCTGCTTCAGGCACAAGGACTGCCTCAGTCACTCCTCCTCAGGTCTCTGCCCCAGCAGAAGATTTGCCTGCTTCTTCTCCTCCTCCAGCTATCTATGCCCCAGTCATCTCAACCTCACCACCAATCTCCACCATAACCATATCTTCCCCCATTACAATCTCATCACCAATCTCACCTCCTCCAGCCACTACCTCTGAACAATTCCATCCTTTATTCTACTATCCACCTGTCACCACTCCATCATTTTCTCTCTTGGATGACTCCTTCATGGATGATTCTCCTCCTGAGCTTCCCTCTACATCCTCCTACCAACAACTTCTTCAAGACATACTCTCTCAACCATCCTTCACCCCATCCTTTTCCCCTATCATCTCATCCATCTCCAACCCAGTTACATCAATCTCAACACCTCCTACCCCTAGGCCATCCATCGCTACACCTCCTACCTCCACATTCTCCATTTCATCAGCTCCAGCCAACATCATTCCAGCCACTTCATCTCCTACCTCTACTCAAGCCCCTCTTGAGCATGTAGATCTTTCAGCTTTGGCAGATAGGCTGTATGAGCTGCTAGCCCCCAGGCTAACCTCATTGCTGGAGACCACCTTGGCTCCACTTCTGAAAAGTGTTCAGGAGCTGTCTACCAGGCTTTCTCCCTTCCTCTCCTCTCAAGCAATCCCTTCTTCTGGGTGCCTTGATCCAGTTACCACTAAATCCAGGCAGGGGGAGATGCCTTATGAAGCTCTGGTTGTGCCTGAGGCTGCTGAAGGTTCAGTTCCTACTCCTGTCTTTAAAGTGGATCTTCAGAGTATGCTATCAGTATTTGATTCTGTGTATTTCAGTTCTCTGCCAGTGCAATAAGTTGAAGATCTTACTAAGGCCATTGTGCCTATCTCAGTATGTGACTTGAAGTTATCAGACTTCTTCCTCAGAAAGAATACCCATGTGAATCTTGAGAAGTCATCTACAATCACTAAAATATAGGATTTCCCTCCTAAGCTTTGTACTGTAATGGGTCCAAAAAGATCCATGTGTAACAGATACAAAATCCTAGGTGAATCACTCTTGTTAATTGATTTAAAGCTATTTTTAGTTTGCTTGCCTAATTGACAAGCCTTGCAGAGTCCTTCCTTCTTGTAGGGGCCAGAAGGCAGTCCTCTGACAAGGTTGTCCTTGGATAGCCTAGCAATGGTTCTAAGGTTAATATGTCCTAGTCTCTTATGTCATAGAATATTAGGTCTAGATATGGAATTAAACAGGCAAATATCTACCTTAGATGAATGAAAGTCTACTAAGTAAATATTACCTTTCCTATTACCTGTCAACACAGTTGTGTTGTCTTCTGACTTGATCTTGCATATTTCTTTGTTGAAAGTCACTTGATATTCTTCATCACACAACTGACTAATGCTTATCAGGTTGTGCTTGAGTCCTTCAACATAGGCTACTTTCTTGAAGGTGACTGTCCCAATTTGGACTGCACCATATCCTTTTGTTGTTCCAAAGTTTGAATCACCAAAGATTACTTTGGGTCCAAGCTTGGATTTAAAGGATGTGAAGTTGTCCTTATTCCCTGTCATGTGCTTTGAGCACCCACTATCCAGATACCATAGCTGGTTTGATGTTGGATAGGTCTTCACCTGCACATAAACAACTTATATGTTTTTGACCAAGTTTACCTTGGGCCTAGGTTGATATCCCTTAAATTCAGAAATAAAAGACATCCCAGGTTGACTCTTATAACCTTCAGGATGGTATCTCCTAGGAGGTATTATCCATTCAGTATAAGGATTAAAGCATTGGGATGAAGCACTTCTAGGATTGAATTGAGATTTGCCTCTGAAAGAAGGTTCAAAGCTCTGAACTCCGTTCGACGATCGTCGAGCTGAGTTCGACGATCTTGGGTAAAATCGTCGAGCACCGTTCGAAGATCGACTGTGAGGGAGTTCAGAGTTCAAAAATCATTGAGCTGAGTTCGACGTTTCAGCCTGAGATCGTCAATCTCTGTTCGACGATCGACGATCTCTGTTCGACGATCGACGATCTCTGTTCCACATAATCCCCACTCTTTGCGGCTTTTGTAAAGCTTGAAAAGAATCATCCAACCCTATATATTCGATGAGTTCTCGTTGACTTGGAAAGGAATCTTTTGTGGGCCCCTCCACGGCACTATAAATACTCTCAACTGGGGTTGAGGCTCCCTTTCCCTTTCTCAACCTTCCTGGTTCTCTCCTCCGCAAAAATATCGCTCTCAAAAGAAGCTCTGTATCGCCTTAACTGTTGGGTACATTGGAAAATGTGTACCTGATTTGAAGAAGCCCAACCTAGCTCAATGATATACATCATGTTGTATTTGATGTTGTTTTGAGTTGACATGTGCAGGTAAAGAATTGTTAAAGTTTACAGAAAAAATTCTAAGTCCAAGTGTCGACACAAAGGAACATGTGTCGTCACATAGAAGAAAGTTGTCGACACAACACTGGGAAAGTGTGTCGACACAGAAGGTGTAAGTCGACACTACTCTGGGAAAAAGTGTCGACACATAACATAGTCTACAACAACACTGGGAAAAAGTGTCGACACAGAAGAAGTCAGTCGACACAACACTGGGAAATTGTGTCGACTCAGAAGAAGTCAGTCGACACAACACTGGGAAATTGTGTCGACTCAGAAGAAGTAAGTCGACACAACACTGGGAAATTGTGTCGACACAGAAGAAAAACGTCGACCTCAACATTGGGAGAATGTGTCGACACTGAAGAGTATAGTCGATCTCCAGTTTGTCGACATCATCTGAATATGTCGACACAGAAGAAAATAGTCGACCACAAGTTTGTCGTCACCAGCAGAATGTGTCAACACATAGTGAGTAAGTCAACACTTATTAAAGTTATGATTCTACAACAACTGTGTCGACACACAGGACTTGTGTCGACACACTGCAGAGTCAAAGACCAAGTTATTTTCAGAAGAAGATGTGTCGACACAAAGGCAATTTTGTCGACATCACTGAAGGCAGTGTCGACACCAAAGTTAATTGTGTCGACACAAATAGACAGATGGTCTCGACACTTTCTGACAGACTGTTTCAACACTAAGGCACAGGACTTGTTTGAAGACTTGACAGCTGTGGGTTATCACCAGTTAACTGAAGTTGTCAGACTTGTCAGAAAACGGTTAGAAAC
Source organism: Platanthera zijinensis (assembly GCA_039513925.1). Taxonomy (NCBI): domain Eukaryota; kingdom Viridiplantae; phylum Streptophyta; class Magnoliopsida; order Asparagales; family Orchidaceae; genus Platanthera; species Platanthera zijinensis. The sequence goes on from CM077094.1 coordinate 83,106,810, forward strand.
CGGATCAGCCGGTTACCATGAAGAATGTCTATAAATAGACAGATTCAGAAGGAGAGGAAAAGGAACAACACACACAATTAAGAAGATATAGAACTGATCCTTTGAAATACATTGGAGAAGGGTTATATTCTACTCATTTCAAGAAAGTGCTAGGCACTTAAGAAGATCTTCTCCGGGAGATCTAAGAAGACTATCTAAGGATAGATCTAAGAAGAGTTCTAATCAGAATTCAGAAGAATCATTCAAAGTTCTGGATAGAGAGAGATCAAGTCAGAATTTGAAGAAGAAGAAGGAATCCACCAGTGGATTCTCAAGAAGCTGTTTGGAATCAACTCAGCTAAGTACATTTTCAAGAAGCTTTGAAGAAGGCTAAGAAACAGTTGATTGCATCAGCTGATTAAGATTGTCATTGCCTTTTCTCTCTCAACTTGGCAAGACAATTTAAACAATCTTTTCTATATTTCTGTAGGATCTGTTTATACAGATCTGAGTTGTAAGCCTATGTTATAAAGGCTGAGTGTAGGAGTGTTGAACTCTGAGTGGTAGGGCTGATTGCCTGAGTGTAGGAGAAGGATATTCTCTGAGTTGTAGGCCTTGGGGCAAGGCTGAGGTAGGGCAGTTGTGCCTGAGTTGTAGGAACCTGTTGGGTTCTGAGTTGTAAGATCTATTGATCTGAGATAAGTGGAAGTTTGGCCGAATCTAGCATACAGCTAGATAGGTGAAGGGGGAAAGTGGATGTACCCAGACCTTGGGGAACCACTATAAAACATAGTGCAATCTGTGATGTGTTGTTTTCTGTGATTGCTGTGTTTTTGTATTAGTTAATAAATTGAATTCTGTCTAGAAGTTTTAGAAAAAGAAGCAGGACCTATTCACCCCCCCTCTAGGTGTTTAGGCTGCCTTGAAAGTTAAACTATCAAGTGGTATCAGAGGAGGTTCCTCAAAAAGGACTTAACAGTCTGAGGTAGATCTGATAGGCAGAATCAAGAATCAAGAAGATGGGTTCTGGAGAGAATCATAAGGAGCTAGGGTCAATGAAATTACCCATATGCAAGAAGGAAATCTTTGGGATCTGGAAAGAAAGAGTCAGATTGTTTATGGAAGCATCTGACCCAAGGATTTACATCACAGTACAGGAAGGCCCCTTCATACCAATGAAGATATCTGTTCTTGATGCAAATATCCAAACACCAAAGACTTATTCTGAAATGACCAAGGATGAAATCATCTTGGCAACCATGGACAAAAGGGCACAGAACATAATTGTCAGTGCCATAGATGATTCAACATTTCAGAATCTGATTCACTGCAAGACCTCCAAGGAGATGTGGGACACATTGATTGTCTACATGGAGGGATCAGAAGAAGTAAGGCTGGACAGAAAATCTATGCTAAATCAGGAGTATGAAAGTTTTAGACAAGGAAAATCTGATAGCATAACTGAGTGCTATAAGAAATTCTATAGAATTGTGAATGAGCTAATTTCCTATGGAAGAGTCTTCAGTACCTATGAACTGAATGACAAATTCTTAAGATCCTTATCAAAGGATTGGGATACAAAGATCTGTGCCATAAGAGAAGTGGCAAAATTGGCAGAGATATCTCCTCCAACTCTGTTTGGAAAGTTGCTATCCTATGAAATGCAACTTATGGTAAGGAAGGAGGAGGAAAGAAACTCAAGAGGAGAGCATAGAGAAAAGACTGTGGCATTTAATGCTGAAGCCACCAGAAAGAATAGGAGGAAATCACCATCTCCTCCTAAGGAAGTTGAAGAAGGTAGTTCTGAAAATTCAGATAGGGGTTCAGTCAGCAGTGATTCAGATGCAGACTTTGCTGCATTCACTAGGCAATTTCAAAGGTTCTTGAAAAAGAAGCAATGGAAGTCTAGGCCTTCATCATCACAGCAAGTAGATGACTATTATCAGAAAAGAAGGTCATCTAGGAAAGAGAAAAGCAGGTCAAAGCCCAGCAAAGCCACTACTTCAAAGATTGTCTGCTATTGTTGCAATAGGCCTGGACATGTAGTGGCTGAGTGTCCTGACAAAAGGAAGGAATCTTCAGAAAAGAAGAAGACTTATCAGAAAGGCAAGAAGGAGAAATCCTTTGTAGCAAAGAAAGATAAAAGTCTGTCAGACCAGTCAACTTCAGAATCAGGATCTGAAGCTGAAGCATATATTGGATTATATGCTGCATCTGAGGAAGAGGAGTTTATGCAGTTGCTAGACTCCATCAATGAACATCAATGCATGGGTTTGATGACTAGATCAGAAGAGGACCTATGCCAAAATCAGTCTGGTCCTAATGAGGTAAACAGTCCTTCCAGTACATTTGTTTGTAGTACAAGTGAAGAATCAGCTACATCTGCATCAAGTGATGAAGATGCATCTGGATCTGAAGGAGATGTCTATCAATTGATAGACAAGTATGGGGACTTGTTGCAGGCCCTTAAGAAAAGCAAGAACCTGGTTAAATCACAGGCTCAGGAAATTGCTGATCTAAGGGTTACAACAGCTGAGTTAGAAAAAGTCCTTGATCAAAAGTTAGCTGAAATTGCCAAGCTGAAAAATATAACTATTATTCAGATGGGCACAATTAATTATACTAATGATCAAGTAAAGAGTCTGGAGGACAGACTTAGAATTGAAAGGGATTTAGTGGCTAGTTACTCTAAGCCAAAATCTGTCTTACCCTTGATAGATGAATTTGTCACTCAGAAGGGTAAGGCTGGATTAGGATTTAAGGGTAACTCCAGGGCTAGCAGATTCAAGAAGAAAGGCAAAGCCCCTATTCAGCCACTAAACCTTTCAGTCCCCATAAGGTTTGGTAAGAAGAAAGTGCCTTCTAACATATATGATCATGAAGACATTCAGGATCATATCAAGACAAATGTTCTGAAGAACAAGGGTGTTAAGGCAAGCAGGCCTACCTATGGTCATAAGCCCTATGGTTTTAAGAAACCAGCAGGAGAAGTTGCAACAGCACCAGCAATGAACAGAAATGCTTCTGACAAGGATGTATCTAGATCTAGATACAATAAGTTTGAATGTTGGTGCTGTGGCAAGAGGGGTCATTTTGCATTGGACTGCTGGTATAACACAAGTGTTATAAAGAATAAGAGTCTACCTGTTAGAAGAGGTTATGATAACTTTATTAAGGCTAACCTGAACCAAGGACCCAAGACTTACTTGGGTTCTAAGGGTAAGTAATTCTGTATTGCAGGTGAATCCAAGTTACCATGCCCCTATATGGTACTTGGATAGTGGTTGTTCCAGGCACATGACTGGAACAAAGGGGCTGCTGAAGGAGTATTCATCTGTCAAAGATGGACATAAAGTGATCTTTGGTGGATCTGAAAAAGGAGTCATCAAAGGATTTGGTAACATCTCTTCAAACCTAATTACTATCACCCAAGTGGCCTATGTAAAAGGTTTGAAACATAATCTAATAAGCATAAGCCAGCTGAGTGATCTAGGATATGACATTTCATTTGGTAAGGATGGATGTCATATCAAAAGGTCAAGTGATCAAGAGATCATATTGACTGGGTATAGGAAGAGAAATGTGTATTGCCTTAATTTTGAATGTGAGAATAAGGCATCCCCCATTTGTCTTGTAGCTGATGACAATGCTTCTCATTGTGTTAAGTGGCACAAGAGATTGGCTCATCTAAACTACAAGACAATTGGCCAACTCTTTAGTAAAGAACTAGTGAGGAATGGGCCTCAAGTTAAGTGTATAAAGGAAGGGGTATGCTCAGCTTGTCAAAAGGGCAAGCAGACAAAAACCTCATTTCAAAGCCTTGAAAACAAGGATTCTGTGAGGTGCTTATACCTCTTGCATATGGATCTTTTTGGTCCTATGCCAGTTCACAGTCTAGGAAGGAAGGTCTACACACTAGTGGTTGTAGATGACTATTCTAGATTTACATGGGTGTTCTTTCTGAGACAAAAATCTGAAACCCCAAGTGTATTATTTAAGTTTGTAAAGCAAATTCAGAATGAACTGAACAGTACAGTGGTCAAAATCAGAAGTGACCATGGTACTGAGTTTCAATCTGAAAGCATGACAAACTTGTGTATAGACTTTGGGATTTTCCAAGAGTTCTCCTCACCTAGAACACCTCAGCAAAATGGAATTGCTGAAAGAAAGAATAGATCATTAATTGAAGCTGGTAGAACTCTATTGAGTGACACCTCTCTCCCAGAATATTTTTGGGCTGAGGCAGTTAACACTGCTTGTCATGTCATCAATAGGGCTTCTATCACCAAAAGCCACAGAAAGACTCCCTATGAGATTGTGAAAGGCAGAAAACCAAATCTATCCTATTTTAGGATCTTTGGCTGCAAGTGCTATATACTTAACAATGGTAAGTCTTATTTGACTAAGTTTGCTGCCAAATCCCAGGATGGGATATTTGTTGGGTACAGCACAAATAGTAAGGCCTATAGAGTCTTCAACTTAACTACTCAAGTTGTTGAAGAATCTGTGCATATTGTATTTGATGAAACAAGATTAATCAATTGTGAATTGTCTTGTAGATCAAATGACTCAACAGGTATAAGCAAGAAGATGGACAAGCTCTCCATTGCTGAAGCTTCAAAGGAAGAGGGAGCATTGGAAAATGAAGGCTGCTGTCCAGGGGGAGTACAAGAGATAATGGAAGCTGATGAAAACCAAGAGGAGCAGCAGAATGAAGAAGCTGGAGATGCTCAACCTGAAGGGAATCTACCTCCAGCTATAAGATATCTAAGAGATCATCCTACTGATCAGATAATTGGTGATCCAAGACAAGGAGTGCAAACTAGAAGCAGAAATCAAAGCACAGTTTTGCATTCTAGTTTCTTGTCTCAAATGGAACCTAAGAAGTTTGAAGAAGCTATCCAAGACCAGTACTGGATTGATGCTATGCAAGAGGAGCTGAATCAGTTCAGAAGGTGCAAGGTCTGGGAGCTTGTTCCTAAACCAAGAGGCCACAACATAATTGGGACTAAGTGGATCTATAGGAACAAGCTAGATGAAAGTGGAATAATAATAAAGAATAAAGCAAGATTGGTTGCAAAAGGATACAGGCAGGAAGAAGGGATTGACTTTGATCAAACCTTTGCTCCAGTAGCAAGGCTGGAGGCAATCAGAATGTTCCTTGCCTATGCAGCCTACCAAGACTTCAAAGTATACCAGATGGATGTAAAGTCAGCATTTCTGAATGGTGATCTTAAAGAAGAAGTATATGTAGAGCAGCCATCAGGTTTTGTAGATCCTCTTAAACCTGATTCTGTGTACAAGCTTAGGAAAGCTTTGTATGGGTTAAAACAAGCTCCAAGGGCTTGGTATGAAACCCTGTCTACCTTCCTCATTGAGAATAAATTCTCAAGAGGAAAGATAGACAAAACTCTATTCCTTAGGGAATCCAAAGGAAAGATCATCTTAGTCCAGATCTATGTTGATGACATAATCTTTGGATCTACTGAAAACAACCTTTGTAAAAAGTTTGCCAAACTTATGCAAGGGAAGTTTGAGATGAGCAGTATGGGAGAACTTAAGTTCTTCTTGGGACTCCAAGTAAGACAGACTGATGATGGATTGTCCATATCCCAGTCTAAGTTCACCAAGGAATTAATTAAAAAATATGGTATGGAGTCATCCTCCTCCATGAGAACTCCTATGGGCACAAGTATGCCAATATGCAAAGATGAGGCAGGTAAACCTGTTGATGAATCATTGTATAGAGGAATAGTTGGGTCACTACTATATCTCACTGCTAGTAGACCTGACATTATGTATGCAACATGTGTCTGTGCTAGGTACCAAGCCTGCCCTAAAGAATCTCATTATACTGCAGTAAAAAGGATTCTGAGATATCTAAAGGGCACTCCTACTCTAGGTCTTTGGTACCCTAAGAATAGAGATTTTCAACTAACAGGCTATTCAGATGCAGATTTTGCAGGATGTAGAGAGGATAGAAAGAGTACTACAGGTACTTGTCAATTCCTGGGAGGAAGACTAATATCTTGGAGTAGTAAAAAACAGACTAGTGTGGCAATTTCCACAGCTGAGTCAGAGTATATTGCTGCAGGAAGCTGCTGTGCACAGCTATTATGGATGCAGCATCAGCTTAAAGATTATGGTATTCAGGTAAGTAGAACACCCCTTTTATGTGATTCTAAGAGTGCTATTTCTATTGCTAATAATCCAGTTTCTCATAGTAGAACTAAGCATATAGAAATCAAATATCATTTTCTTAGAGAACATGTAGAAAAAGGTGACATCTCATTGGAATTTGTAAAAACAGATTATCAAATAGCAGATGTATTTACTAAGCCTTTAGATGAAACCAAATTCAATAAATTCAAAATTGAATTAGGTATGTTAACCATTGATTAATGTATTAAACAAAATCATTAACAATGCTATTGAAATGGTTAATAAGTAAGTAAAAGTAGTAACAACAATAATCAAGTGTTAAAAAGGACACATTGAAGTTACAAAAATTGGCTAAGTAAGAATGTGTCGACACATTCAGTAATAATGTGTCGACTCAGAGAAATTATGTCGACAAGTCAGAAATATTGTGTCGACACAGAGAATATGTGTCGACACTTAAGAGTTTTATTGTCGACTTAACCAGGAATGTAATGTCGACTCAACCAGAATTATGGTGTCGACACTTACAAAATATGTGTCGACACTTGTCCTTAGTGTCGACACAGAATTTCTGTCTTTCTACTATATATCCAAGGTGTCGACATAACCACAAATTGGTGTCGACACATAGTAGACTGAAGAAATGTCGAGTTAATAGAAGCTTGTGTCGACACATTCCGTCTGTGTCGACACATTTAGACTGTCTTTGGCGCCTTTTGAACTTCTTTCAACAGAAGCTATAAATAGGTCAAAAAGCTCTTTGTGTCGACACGCTTTCAAGGTTTTCGAAACTCAAACCCTGTGTCGACAGTCTTTCTTTCTCTCTTCTCTCAAGCTTTCTCGACACAACGATGGCGCCAAGGATTGAAGACAATGTTAATGAAGGGTATGAGTTGGTGCGCCAGGCGTTTGCAGAGGCGCCGCCTGATGTTCAAGGAGTTATCACCCTTCTCTCTGCATCAGGGTTAGAATTTCTTGTCTCAGAACCATCCAAGATCTGGAAGAAGGAGGTGCATGAGTTCTTTATCTCAGCATCAGTCCATTCTACTGAACTCAAGATCAAGTCCATTGTTCACGGGACTAAGATTAAGATTACCCAAAGAGGTTGAGAAAGTTTTTGCAATTACATGTGGTTGAAAATGAAGAAGAGGTTCCTAGTTCTAAGACAAGGGAAGCCCTTCAATGGTGTGGTTTGGATTCAAACATGAAGATAGGTGCTGCATTCAATAGGAAGGGTATGAATCAGCAAGGAAAGTTCTTGTCTGAAATAGTTGGGAAAGTAATTATCTGCAAGACAGGTGGACATGATAGGATTTCTGCCTATATGTTCAACCTTATGACCAGGATTGTCTTTACAATTCCTACTGATTGGTCAGTAATCCTATTTGACAAGATTAAAGAAGGGATCAAGAAGCCTAACATGGCTAGGATCATAAGTCTATATCTCAATGGAGCAATTCCTGAAGTGATGCAGCAACTGCCAGGATCTAAAATCAATCATATGAGAAGGATGGACATGAGACTATTCTCCAGGTGGGAAAGGGTGCTGACTAAGGATGTGCCTGAAGAGAGCAGGCCAGACACCCCTGTGAGATCCCCTTCTCCAGCTCACGAGACTGAGCAACAACAAGAGGACCCACTAAGGATACAGAGTGAAGAACAACCTGCCTCCACTACAGTTCATCAAGTAGATACATCTGCACAGATGCAGGGGGAGCCTGTTCAATCTCCTGCTCAAAATGTATCTACCCCTACTCAGGTACAAGTGGTACAGGTGTAGGGGGAGCAAATGTATTTTACTATAAAAGACTTTCTAAAAGTTTTTTTTTTCTCACTGCACAGGTTCAGGGGGAGCATGTGTCTTCTCCTACTCCAGATATGCAGCTGCCTGAGAATGTGCACAAGGATGCACCTAATGACTTATCTTCAGATGCTCCAGTTCAAAAAGAATACACTCTGGATGAGTTATTTCCTAATGATGACATAGCTACTGATAGAATAGAAGAGAACCAAGATGTTGAGCAGCCTCTTGACATAGAGCTAGAACAAGAAGTGGAGAAAGTTCAAGAGATTGAAAAAGTTCAAGAAATAGAGGAGGAGCAAAGAATTGAGGGGGAGCCAGTACATGTTGAAACTGAGCAACATGGCACTGAAGCAGATAGAGTTCACATTGAGAGTACTTCTGAATCTGAGACTGAAGAAGCCAGGTTGGCTAAGAGAAGAAAACTGGTTGTATTTAAAAGAAGAAGCAAAACTTATAAGCAGGCTTTACAGACAACACCTCCACCTCCACCTCCTGAAGTTGATTATAACAAGTTCTTGGTGGATTTACAGGTGAAATTGGATGACCACAGGGTGGCCATTGAGAAATATGTTGATGAAAGAAACAAAACTCTGCAGTTTGACTTAGCCCAAGATATCAAATCTATCCAATTTCAAGTCAACTTGAATAAAACTGAAATGACAGATTGCTTCCACAAGGGTGGCAATGCTGTAGTTTATCTGGCTAAACAACAGCAGGCTATCTCTACAAAGGTGGATGATATTGCTTTGAAGCAAGGTTATGTTCTGGAAAATCAAATAAGAATGAATGACAATTTAACTGAATCACATAATGAGATCATTCTAGAGGTGCAGAAGATTGTTCCAGGGATGCCTGCAGATAGAGCCAAAGAAATGGCAGAGTTTGATAAGAATTTTCAGGCTGCAATTGCATCTGTTAAGACTGCCATCACAACCTCTCAACAGGAAATATCTGAAAAGCTTCAAAAGTTAAGACCATTTTTCAAGGAGGGAGTGAATTATTTGGATGGCCAAATTCGATTCCAGAAAGAAGATCTTAGAGATCATGTCTCAAGAGAAGCCATAAAGGGGGAGAGGATGCTAATTCATGCAGGCTCTGAGCATGCCAAATGGGTGACCAATAGTATAAGAGCCACATTGGGATATCCACCATTGTGTGATGATAACATGGTGGCTGAGTCAGGTCTGCAAACAGGACTACTTGAAGGTGACCAACCTGAGGTTGCCCAAGTCATATACCCCCCTCCAGATTTTGATATATTGGATCAGCAAGTGCAATATATGTATAGTCCTTCAAAGGAGGTTGTAAATGTTATCTTTGGAAAGGTTGATAAGCCTGAGGTAAATTTGCAAGAACAGCAAGATGCTCTACTGTCAAAGAAAAGATTTAGAGAGCAGGCTGAGCTGAAGCCAGATTTTGAGCAGTGGAGTCCTACTTCCAGAAATATAATACTCACTGCATGGAAAGCTGTCAAAGATCAAGTTCATGAAAGGGGCAAGTGGTACAATGAGCAGGAATGGCAGAAGTATGAGACAAGACAAGAAGCCATTGTACAATTCAGAAGGAAAGCTAAGCTGGGAAGACTTCCACCTGATGCTATGGAGCCAAGCAAATACTTCCCAAAGCCTTTTCACTATTTTGAAAGGCAAAGGCTCAAGGAAGAAGCTAAGAAGAAAGCTGATCTTAAAGGAAAAAAGATGGCTGAAGAATCAGAAGCTCCTGTGACAGCTAAAATTAAATCTGGCCAAGGGATTGTTATTAGAGAGCCTAATCAATCCTGATAATGTTTAGTTCTTTCATAATGTTTTGTAATGATGTAATGTGATCTGTCAAAGAAAAACCATGTAATCAAACATTACCCATTAATAAACAAAATATTGTTAAATCTGTGATAGATTGTTTTATCCATGATGTTCTTATTATTTTGTTTATAATTAAGTATCCCTGTGTATTGTCATTTATCATCATTTTATACTATTTCTAAATGGTGTATATCATTGGCTATAAGGGTTATGACTTCTCCAAATAGGGGGAGATTGTTGGGTACATTGGAAAATGTGTACCTGATTTGAAGAAGCCCAACCTAGCTCAATGATATACATCATGTTGTATTTGATGTTGTTTTGAGTTGACATGTGCAGGTAAAGAATTGTTAAAGTTTACAGAAAAAATTCTAAGTCCAAGTGTCGACACAAAGGAACATGTGTCGTCACATAGAAGAAAGTTGTCGACACAACACTGGGAAAGTGTGTCGACACAGAAGGTGTAAGTCGACACTACTCTGGGAAAAAGTGTCGACACATAACATAGTCTACAACAACACTGGGAAAAAGTGTCGACACAGAAGAAGTCAGTCGACACAACACTGGGAAATTGTGTCGACTCAGAAGAAGTCAGTCGACACAACACTGGGAAATTGTGTCGACTCAGAAGAAGTAAGTCGACACAACACTGGGAAATTGTGTCGACACAGAAGAAAAACGTCGACCTCAACATTGGGAGAATGTGTCGACACTGAAGAGTATAGTCGATCTCCAGTTTGTCGACATCATCTGAATATGTCGACACAGAAGAAAATAGTCGACCACAAGTTTGTCGTCACCAGCAGAATGTGTCGACACATAGTGAGTAAGTCAACACTTATTAAAGTTATGATTCTACAACAACTGTGTCGACACACAGGACTTGTGTCGACACACTGCAGAGTCAAAGACCAAGTTATTTTCAGAAGAAGATGTGTCGACACAAAGGCAATTTTGTCGACATCACTGAAGGCAGTGTCGACACCAAAGTTAATTGTGTCGACACAAATAGACAGATGGTCTCGACACTTTCTGACAGACTGTTTCAACACTAAGGCACAGGACTTGTTTGAAGACTTGACAGCTGTGGGTTATCACCAGTTAACTGAAGTTGTCAGACTTGTCAGAAAACGGTTAGAAACCGGATCAGCCGGTTACCATGAAGAATGTCTATAAATAGACAGATTCAGAAGGAGAGGAAAAGGAACAACACACACAATTAAGAAGATATAGAACTGATCCTTTGAAATACATTGGAGAAGGGTTATATTCTACTCATTTTCAAGAAAGTGCTAGGCACTTAAGAAGATCTTCTCCGGGAGATCTAAGAAGACTATCTAAGGATAGATCTAAGAAGAGTTCTAATCAGAATTCAGAAGAATCATTCAAAGTTCTGGATAGAGAGAGATCAAGTCAGAATTTGGAGAAGAAGAAGGAATCCACCAGTGGATTCTCAAGAAGCTGTTTGGAATCAACTCAGCTAAGTACATTTTCAAGAAGCTTTGAAGAAGGCTAAGAAACAGTTGATTGCATCAGCTGATTAAGATTTGTCATTGCCTTTTCTCTCTCAACCTGGCAAGACAATTTAAACTATCTTTTCTATATTTCTGTAGGATCTGTTTATACAGATCTGAGTTGTAAGCCTATGTTATAAAGGCTGAGTGTAGGAGTGTTGAACTCTGAGTGGTAGGGCTGATTGCCTGAGTGTAGGAGAAGGATATTCTCTGAGTTGTAGGCCTTGGGGCAAGGCTGAGGTAGGGCAGTTGTGCCTGAGTTGTAGGAACCTGTTGGGTTCTGAGTTGTAAGATCTATTGATCTGAGATAAGTGGAAGTTTGGCCGAATCTAGCATACAGCTAGATAGGTGAAGGGGGAAAGTGGATGTACCCAGACCTTGGGGAACCACTATAAAACATAGTGCAATCTGTGATGTGTTGTTTTCTGTGATTGCTGTGTTTTTGTATTAGTTAATAAATTGAATTCTGTCTAGAAGTTTTAGAAAAAGAAGCAGGACCTATTCACCCCCCCCTCTAGGTGTTTAGGCTGCCTTGAAAGTTAAACTATCATTAACGCTGTCTGTGCCAATGACAAGACCTTGATGGATTCATTCGCCCCCTGGCTTACGTGCAAAGTTTTCAGATCATCCCTGAAGATGAAGAAAGCAAAGGTAGTCAGACGCGATCTGACCAGAGAAGAGTTAGTCTCGCAGGAGCCTTCCAACTCTAGGATTCCTTCGGTATATTCACTCGCCTTCTACTGCTTTCTTGGGTAAAGGACGTTGACGCTCTGATTGCAGATTCTGCCGAAGGAAAAGGAGGTTGGGGAAGCGAGTTCCGAACGACACTCGTATGGGGCCGAGAATGATGGGGCGGCCCGTTGGTTTCTACTAATCATTAAGAGAATAAAAACCGAACTAGCAATCCAACTAGACAAGTATACCTATCGAACTATAGCTAGGGGACACAAGTATCGTATCGAAATCCGGGAACCTTTGAGTAATCTTACTCACACGAAAACTATTATCTAATCGAAGGATTATTTTAGGGTTTGATAAAAGAAAACTAATTGCGATTAAGAAAAGAAATATTTGCGCTAAAAAATAGAACTACTTGCAGCTAAATAAGAACTACTAAAAACGATTACAACAAGGGATTGAAATGATGAAATAGTAAAGTACCCGATCGAGAATCACCTCGACAAAAGTTGATTAAAAATGCGATAATAAACCCTAACTTAATAGGGTAAAGGACCTTAACCGTGGAGGTTCCTAAAGCTTGAACACGCTTCTCTCGAAGCCGGGCCCAACTAAGTTTAGGAAGGTCCGACAGAACTATTGTCCAAATCGGAGACCTAAAGCTCGCTTTAAACGGTGAACCCAACTACTGGATTTCACTCCAATCCGGGAGATTTAACGTCTACCTCTCTCGAGGAGTGCATGCAACTCTCCTTACTCTTCAGTGTTCACTTCAAACTACGAGCCTCTTGGCTATCTAAAAGTGAAAACAAATATGGAAATTATATATCGATGATATAACTCCAAACATGATTTTTCAAGAGTAAATTAAAGGCTTAAACCCTAAAAATAAAAAGTAAACTTAAAGCATCATAACGTAATCAACTTGAACCTCGGATCATCAAGATTGAGTACAAGGAGGATTAGTTAATCATAGAGAAGTTGAGGAAGAGTGATGGGTAGAAGAACATTATGAAAACAAAGTAAAAATGACACTTTATATTAATGCTAAAGAGAGCTACAACTTGAAATAAAAGATTACAAGTGCAATGAAATAAAAAACCTAAGCTAGCATCAACACTAAGCTATTAAAGAAGTTACAAAAACTATAACAAAAGGAGTACACTAGCTAAGATTAAGAAAGACATAAAATGAGAAAACGAAAGAGAGGTAGAGCATGAAAGACTTTAGGAAATAAAAGGGCAGCACCTCCCCTCTCAACCTAAAATTCCTTGCTAGACACAAGGGGGAGGCCTGAATTTATAGACTTTTTTCGGGATGGGCACGCCCCCCTGTCACGCCCGGGGGTACGAGGTTGATCTCAAGAGCTGAATTCTGACGGAAATGATGATTTCTTCTGTACGTCGGTGGATACGCCCTAGGCCACGCCTATGTAGGAGGGGCGTGTAAGGCACGTCATGACTCAATCATTGGTCAAAAATCTGCCAGTCATCGAAAAAGGTGGAACACACCCGGTGACACACCCGTGTAGGGGAGAGGCGTGTCAGTACTATTGACGTGCAACAATGAAAAATCTTTAAATGCGGCAACAGGCTTCGAGATGAGGGTGACACGCCCAGAGACACACTCAGGGAGGGCGTGTCAGGGGGGCGTGTCAGGTATTTTTCTCGGGATTTGGGTTCTGGCAGCAATCTTCCTCGGGATCAGGTTACAAGCCCAGTGACACGCCCAGGGAGGGCGTGTCAGTTCATTTTGGCCGAAAATTGAGAAAATCTGCAAAAAGAAGAGAAATCATGAGTGATAATAAAATGTACAAAAGGAAGTCAATATATAAGCTTACAAGACATGATTTTTGCATTAAAAATCTAAAAATACCCTAATAGTTTAGACTACAAAACGTATCATCAAATTCCCCCAAGCTTAAGCTTTGCTTGTCCCCAAGCAAAGATATAAAAACTTGCTAACATAAAAAGGGACTAATCAAAAAGTTCTAATTATGCTTACACAAGTACTATGCAAAATTCTAAGTAGGGAGAAGGTGAAACGTAAACCTAAAACAGTTACTTAAATATGGTTTAACAATTTATAAACTTTACTAACGAAAATAAATCATCCAAAATTTTAACAAAATTCTTTAAATAAATTTAAGCAAAGCAACAAAATAAAAAAATGCATTGAGTTATTCCTAGATCCAAGAAGCACATTATAACTATATCAATCAAATAACAAAAATCTAAATTTAAATCCAAAACATTACTATTTTACTTTTCTTCTTTACTTAGCTAATAAATAAAATTCAAAAACATGAATTAAAAGGGCTTATTAGGACCAAAATGTTTGGTTTAGGATTATGATTAGGAGTGAAATTCAAAGATAAACAAGGAGGCTCAAAAATCACACTAAACCAAAAGAGTTTCAAAAATTTCATCATAAAATATTTTTGTTTCTTTTTCTTTTCCATTTTCTTTTCTTTCCTTTTTTTTCTTTTCAAAACAAAGGCCAAAAATATTTTTTTTTTTCATTTTGAAATTGGCAAAACAAAAGTAAACACTTATTTTGAACATACTTTTTCAAAAAGTTCTCTAAATATATCACAAAATAACCCTATCATAATCATGGATTTTTTTTGAAACTCAAAAGATTAGCATGATTAGATAGGTTGGAAAATTTTAACTTTGGTGACCATAAAATGATAAGTGGAGCTATCAATTGAAATTGGAAAAATACTCAAAAATGGCGAACTAGGGATAAAAAATTTTAGGTTGGCAAGAAGGCTCAAACGAAAATAAAAATGGCCTAAATCATTTTCATGTTTTTAAATTTATCTAAAGCATAAGCTTTGAAAAATTTCAAAAAGCAAATCCTAAATAATAAAAGAAAATTAATGATATTATCTTGAAAATAGAAATAATAGGGGACTTGGATCGTTCACATCTACTACGCTAATCAAAAGTTGACATTACAAAAATTATCAAAAAACGAGAAGGAAAATAGTTAATAAAAGTTTTTCAAGAAAGTAAAGAAAATAAAAAATGAAAACCATAATAAAAATGCGAGTTTTAGAAAAACGTTTCACGTTAACATGCTACCGTGAATTAGAAACACAACATGACCAACATTTTACTTGTGAAACATAATTAAAAAGAACGATTAGAAATATTATAATTACCTAAGTCGTTATATGGAATTTTGAGAAAAACAAAATAAAAACAAGGGGTACTATTGAAATACCAAAATTAGTTTAACCTATTAAAGTAAAAAACAAATAACATAATAATTTTTTTTTGATTTTGAAATATTCTTTTTTTGGATTTTTAAGATATATAAATAAAAAAAATTTGATTTTTATTTTTTTTAAAACAAAACAAAATAAAGACAAGAGAAGGAGGAAATCCTCCCCCAAGCTTAAAATGGACATTATCCTCAATGGAGAAAGGAGGGGAAGGAGAGAGAGAAATTAAAAAAGAAATGAAAGTACAGTATTGAAAAATAGGTACTTCCCCAGATTTATGCGCCGCGAATGTTGATTGATGTCGCTCCCCCATGCTTGTGCTTTGGAACTTCTTGAAATGTCTTCATTGGACTTCGTGATGGATTCAGCATATTGGGGTAGGCAATCGCAGAAGCTTCATCTTATCAGAGCCGTCCGGGGAAAAAAGTGTAAAATAAAGAAAACATAAAAATAACGTGGGTTGCCTCCCAAGAGCGCCCTTTGTTTAAAACGTCGTTTGAGCTCGACGTAACAAAATAATATTATCCAAAAGATTATTGTCCAAAATAATAATTAAAGTTTTTAACAAAAATAAATAGTCTCAAGTTAGTTTAAAGTTCGTGTAGAAGAAACTTAACATTGTTCGGACTGACATCATCATCACCAGAAAAAAAGAGTTTAAGACGCTGCCCATTCACTTTGAAATTGCCCTTATCAGGATGTGAAATTAAAATAGTGTCATACGAAAAAACTTCTTTAACAGAAAACGGCCCAAACCAACGCGACTTTAACTTGCCCAGAAATAAACGTAAACGTGAATTATATAATAGAACTTGGTCGCCCGGTTTGAAGGTTTTTGGGTGCCTTAAGTGTTTGTCGTAAAAATATTTCGTACGCTCTTTATAAAATTTGTTATTTTCGTATGCGTAAGAGCGCCACTCGTCAAGTTCGTTAAGTTGAAATTTTCGAAAAATGCCGAGAGAGTGGGGATCGAAATTTAAAAATCTTAAGGCCCAAAAAACACGGTGTTCTAATTCTACGGGTAAATAACATGATTTTCCATAAACCAACCAATACAGCATACATCGGATGATGGTTTTGTACGTTGTTTGGTCGGCCCATAGAGCATCGTCTAATTTGGTTGATGAGTCTTTTCTAGAGGTGGAAACAGTCTTTTCTAAAATTCTTTTTTTTATCTCTTTGTTCACTACTTCGACTAGTCCATTAGTTTGGGGGTGGTAGGCAGTTGAAAGCTTATGTGTAACGCTGTATTTAATAAGAGTTTTTGAAAAATGCACGTTACAAAAGTGTGAACCCCTATCGCTAACGATGGCTCGCGGCGTACCAAATCGAGAAAATAATTTTTTCAAAAACGTAATTACGACTCGGGAGTCGTTAGTAGGAAGAGCTTGGGGTTCAGTCCATCGTGAAACATAATCGACGGCAACTAAAATGTACTTGTTTCCGGAGCTAGAAGGAAGAGGGCCAACAAAATCAATTCCCCATAGGTCGAAAACATCGCACTCAAGGAAATAATTTTGCAGCATTTCATTTTTATTGGAAATATTTCCCGACCGTTGGCAACTATCACACATGCCCACAAAGGCTTGCGCGTCTTTAAACAGGCTAGGCCAGTAAAAGCTTGCGCAAAGCACCTTGTGAGCGGTGCGAGCAGCTTGATAGTGACCTCCAGTCGGTCCTTCATACAAATGTTTTAAAATATCTAATCCTTCTTCAAGAGAGACACATCTCCTTATTACTTGGTCCACACAGACTCAGAAAAAGTGCGGGTCCTCCCAAAAATAGTTCTTCAACTCAGAAAAGAATTTCTTCTTTTGTTGAGAGGAGAACTCTTTTGGGAGCACAAGAGCCACTAAATAATTGGCTATGTGTGCAAACCAAGGAGAAGGGGATGTGTTAATAAAAAGAAGCTTCTCATCGGGAAGAAATCATTAAAAGATTTTTCATCTAAATTTTCTATATACGGATTATCTAATCGTGAGAGATGGTAGGCGGCCAAATTCTCGGCTCCTCTCTTATCATGGATTTCTAAGTCAAACTCTTGGAGGAGTAAGACCCAGCGAATCAGGCCCAACTTGGCATACGTCTTAGCAAGAAGATATTTGAGGGCCGAGTGGTCCGTAAAAATTATAATTTTGGAAAGTGTAATATAAGAACGGAATTTATCAAAAGTGAAAACAACAGCTAAGAGCTCCTTCTCGGTCGTGTTATAATTCTCTTGAGTCGATGTAAGTGTTTTACTTACATAATAGATGGGGTGAAAGTTTTTAGATATTCGTTGTCCTTGTACAGCTCCCACCGCAAAACTACTCACATCGCACATTATCTCAAAGGGAAGGTCCCACACCAGAGCTTTCATAATAGGGGCATTAATTAACTTATCTTTAATTATTTCAAAGGCAGATAGGCAAAGGTCATCAAAAATAAATGGGGCGTCTTTTCTAAGAGTTGAGTAAGGGGTTTGGTAATTTTGGAGAAGTCTTTTATGAAGTGGTGGTAGAAGCCAGCGCGTCC
Source organism: Platanthera zijinensis (assembly GCA_039513925.1). Taxonomy (NCBI): domain Eukaryota; kingdom Viridiplantae; phylum Streptophyta; class Magnoliopsida; order Asparagales; family Orchidaceae; genus Platanthera; species Platanthera zijinensis. Next base: position 83,124,495 of record CM077094.1, read on the forward strand.
TAGGAAACTTCTTATAGCTTTGTCATTCGTAGGCAGCAGTAGCTTCTCGATAACTTCTATATTAGCTATGTCTACTTCAATTCCTCTTGCAGGAATCTTATGACCCAAAAATAACCCTTCCCTCACCATAAAATGATATTTTCCCAATTTAAGGCAAGGTTAGTTTCTTCGCATCTTTCTAAGACTTTTTCGAGGTTTTCTAAGCAACTATCAAAGGCATCGCCGAACACAGAGAAATCATCCATAAATACCTCTATTATGCTTTCTACGTACTTGTCAAAGATAGCGAGCATACATCGCTGGAATGTAGCTGGCGCATTGCATAATCCAAATGGCATTCTTTGGTAAGCGAATGTGCCGAAGGGACAAGTAAACGTAGTTTTCTCCTGGTCCTTGGGAGAGATGGAGATTTGAAAATACCCCGAGAGGCCATCGAGAAAATAGTAAAAGCTATGGCCGGATAATCGCTCTAAGATTTGATCAATGAACGGCAAGGGAAAGTGGTCTTGCGGGTGGCGTCGTTTAACTTACGATTGTCAATACACATTCGCCACCCCGTCACCGTCCGTGTCAGGATTAAATCATTATTTTAATTACTAACTATAGTTATCCTTCCCTTTTTCGACACTACCTGGACAGGGCTAACCCACTTACTATCAGATATAGGATAGATAATTCCTGCATCTAAGAGTTTCATAACCTCGCCCTTTATGACTTCTTTCATATTTAGATTTATACGACACTGAGGTTGAATTGAATTACGTGAATTATCTTCCATTAGGATTTTGTGGGTGCAGAAAGATGGGTTAATGTCGTTGATATCAGATATCTGCTAGGCAATAACTCGGCGATGTTTATGTAAAACTAGAAGGAGTTTGTCATTTTGTAATTCAGATAAGTAGGCCGAAACTATCACTGACAGTTTGAAATTTTTTTCTAGGAAGGCATACTTGAGATGTTCAGGTAGTTCTTTTAATTCTAGGGTTGGGGGTTCTTCATTAGATGTTTTGGAAGTTCTTTTTCAAAAATAATATCTTCATAGACTTTTAACTTCTATGAAAAATTTGAAGTGGGTGAATCAATGGCCATGGAGGTTTCTTGTAGACTTTCAGTAGGAAGAGTTGAGGAAGAACAAAAATCAGAAAATTCATCGTCAGAAATGCTGTAGGAAGATTCATCACTTAAGGTATCTAAGAATAAATAGGAGTCGTCATTCTCCAGAGTATTTTTCATCGAAGGGAAGATAGAGAAGGTCACTTCATCGTTGCCTACTCGTAGGAAGAGCTTGTCATTGCTTACATCAATGATAGCTCGGGAGGTGGCAAGGAAGGGTCAGCCAAGGATCAGGGGAACCTGTCCAATATGACGAAATCCACCGGGAAGATGAATTTGTCGACTTTGACTAGAACATCCTCCACTATCCCTAATGGGTACTTAACAGATCAATCAGCGAGCTGGATACTCATACGTGTGGGGTTGAGGCTACCAATTCCTATCTTCTTAAATAACGAGAAGGGCATTAGGTTGATACTTGCACCTAAATTGGCCAATGCATGCTTGACAAAAAGATCACCAAATACACACGATATAGAAAAACTACCCAGATCACTGATCTTCTCTGGTAAACCATTTGTCAAGACAACAGAGCACTCGACATTTAACGTGACATGCAATAATTTCTCTAACTTCTTCTTATTAGTCAGGAGGTCCTTAAGGTACTTAGCGTACTTCGGTATCTGGGTAATCGCTTTATAGAAGGGTAGATTTATGTGGATTTGCTTAAATATTTCTAGGAAGCAAGTATACTGATCATCAAGACGTTGTTTGTTAAGTTGGGAAGGGTATGGTGGAGTTGGATCATTTTTAAAAATAGATGGTGGAGCGAGATCTTTTTCTAAAGCAGAGAGCGGAGTGATAACTTCTTTTTCAGCAGGTGGTAGAATATTCAAAATGGGGGCGGAGCTTGCCTCGGGCTCTTCGCTAACCATACCAGAAACTTGCTTCCCACTTCGAAGAGTTATAGCTTTCGCTTGCTCTCTTGGGTTGGGCTCGGTATTGGCAGGAAGAGACCCGGCGGGTCGCTTAGATATAATTTTAGCTAATTGTCCTACTTGATTTTCTAGATTTTTAACGGATTCGGCTAGGCTTATTTAGTTGTGTCATTAAAATTCATATATTTTGAAAACATTTCCTCCAAGCTTGGAGGTTTTTGATTATTTTGAAGAGGTGGAGGTGGTGCAGAAAAATCATTTTGTGGTGGCGGGCGCATTGCATTCGAAGGGTTACTCCACGAGAAATTTGGGTGGTTTCGTAAAGCGGGATTATAACTATTCGGAAAAGTAAAGCCCAGCGCAGGAAAATTAGCAGCAAAAAAATTATGAAAAGCATTCCTAGGCACATTGTTAACATAGTATATTTGTTCAGGGACATGAGTTGCAGATTCTCATACCTGAGGGGCGGAGGCAGCAGTCATCTTCGTTATCTTTTTACTTAATACTTCCACTTGCAGAGCTAGTTGGGAGACGTTATCTACTTAAAAGATACCTGCAGGTTTGTTTGGGAGAGGTCTAGGCACATTCCACTGATATGTGTTCATGGACATGTCCTCAAAAAGCTCAAGAGCTGCTTCCGAGTTTTTTTGGTTTAAGGTACCATCGGAAGCTGCGTCTATCATTTGTTTTGTATTTTGATTTAGCCCGTTATAAAATGTCTGCACTTGTAACCATACAGGCAGCGCGTGATGAGAGCATTGTTTTAAGAGTTCTTTAAATCTTTCCCAGGTTTCATAAAGAGATTCAGAATCTATTTGAAAAAAAGCAGAAATATCGTTCCTAAGTTTTGCAGTTTTAGCTGGCGGAAAATACTTCGTCAGAAATTTTTCGGTTAGTTGATCCCAAGTGGTGATGCTCCCTCTTGGCAGAGTCATCAACCACTGTTTAGCTTTAGTTCTAAGGGAGAAGGGAAGAGTCTTAGCCTAATAACATCATTTGTAACACCATTAAGTTTAAAGGTGTCACAAATCTCAAGAAAGCTAGCTATATGCGCATTCAGATCTTCATCTTGAAGTCCGTCATATTGCACATACTGCTGCACCATTTGAATTATGCTAGGCTTAAGTTCAAAATTATTATTAGTTATAGCAGGGCGAACTATGCTTGATTCTGTACCCTCTAGATTCGACCATGTATAATAAGACATAGGCCTATGCAGGGCTTCCTCTACGATGGGCTCTTCCATTCTTAAAGTAGAAAATGACTCGGAATCCTCAAACGGTATTTGGAGAGTAGGGCCTTGAAATCGCGATCTTCTCCGAAGAGTGCGCTCAATTTCGCGGTCCAAGTCCAAAATAACCGACAGATTTCTGCGGGTCATGCACTAGGAGAAGAGAAGATAAAGAAAGAGAAAATAAACTAGAAAAAGACAACTACTAATTTTTTTTAATAGATTTTTTTAATGTTTTAACTCTCGAACTTCTCAAGGGCTACCTGATAAAGGGTTCACAAGGTACTAGACAACATAGTGGTATTTAAGCCACATTGCCCTTTCGAGAGAGTTAGGTGGTGTAGAAAAATTGTGATGTGGGTTTCTATTAAGAGCGTTAATATATTTTTTTTGAAATTTTTTTTTAAGAAAGAGGGTGAGAAAGAGAAGTGATAAAAGTAATAGATTTGTATTTTAGAATTATTAATAAAAGTTGCTCCTCGGCAACGACGCCAAAAACTTGGTGTCTACTAATCGTGAAGAGAATAAAAACCGAATTAGCAATCCAACTAGGCAAGTATACCTATCGAACTGTAGCTAGAGGACACAAGTATCGTATTAAAATTCGGGAACTGTTGAGTAATCTTACTCAAAGGAAAACTATTCTTATCGAATGATTGTTTTAGGGTTTGTTAAAAGAAAACTAATTGCAATTAAGAAAGGAAATATTTACGCTAAAAAGAGAACTACTTGCAGCTAAATAAGAGCTACTAAAAACGATTACAACAAAGGGTTGAAACGATAAAATAGTAAAGTACCCGATCAAGAATCACATCGGGAAAAGTTGATTAAAAAATGTGATAATAAACCCTAACTTAGTAGGGTAAAGGACCTTGACCATGGAGGTTCCTAAAACATGAACACGCATCTCTCGAAGTCGGGTCCAACTGAGTTTAGGAAGGTCCGACCGAACTCTCATCCAAATCGGAGACCTAAAGGTCGCTTTAAGCGGTGAACCCCACTATTGTATTTCACTCCAATCTGGGAGATTTAACGTCTGCCTCTCTCAAGGGATGCGTGCAACTCTCTTTACTCTTGAGTGTTCACTTCAAACTACGAGCCTCTCGGCTAGCTAAGAGCGAAAACAAATATGGAAATTATATATCGATGATATAAATCCAAACATGATTTTTCAAGAGTAAATCAAAGGTCTAAACCCTAAAAAGAAAAAGTAAACTTAAAGCATTATAACATAATCAACTCGAACCTCGGATAATCAAGATCGAGTGCAATGAAATAAAAAACCTAAGCTCGCCTGCCCCTTCTTCAAGCGGGCATGAAACCACTGAACCGTCTCGCCCGGCCCGCCTATTCGGTTTTGGCGGGAGCAAGCCGGTCGCCCGCAGGTCGCGAGCCCGAGCTACTCGCCTGTCGATTCAGGCGGACTCAGATCGCGATCGCCCGTCTTTCGTGTGGACGCAGATGAGAGTATCTCGTGGCCGAATAGTCTTCGCGGCACACCGGCGGGTTGATAGAAGTCTGAGGTGGGTCTGGAAGTCGAAAAGTTGGGGCGCATTTTGCTATCCACACTTTTCACGCAGGCGGAACATTTTCACGCCCTTTTTTATTCTATAAATAGGCCCTGCCGACCCTTCTCACCTACCACATTTAAGACTTCCTCTCCTTCCTACTTCCTGCGACTCTTGACTCGCGAGCTTCCTGCAAGAACTTCCTCGTCATGCCAAGCGAGTTTCCTACGAGATGGGTGGTGGCAGCGGCGATGCGGATGGGCGGAGCAAGTGCGCCTGTACTTTCTCCGAGCACGATTGTTTCCATGCCGCCATCACTAAACGCGAGTTCCTTGATGTCATAGGCAACTTCGTACCACCAGGTTTCGTGGAGAAGTGACCTGGGAAGGGGGAGAAGATCAATGACCTCTCAGGAGAGGAGCTCGCCATCCCCACGATGCATTTTGAGGCGGGTCTCCGACTTCCTCTGTGTCCGGAGGTCCACCAAACACTAAAATACTTTGGGGTTGTCCCCGGGAAGATGACCCCCAATTCCATCGAGATGGTGGTCGGGTTCGCCTGCTTCCTGCGGGAAGAGCAGATCGAGTTCAGCCTTGCGGTCTTCTACAAGTTGTTCTCCTTCCGGGCGAATAAGGATGGGGCCGCCCACTTCTCCAGCAACCATTTCAAGGTGCGGGAGACTGTCAACAAGAGCCATAACTGGCTAAAGAAGTTTATTTTTGTCAAAGGGGACTTCGACAACATCCCCTTCTCGCTGATCCATCTCAGCGAGGGGAACTACCGCCCCCAGCCTAGGAGGCCACGAAGCAGAGCTATGCGGGTTCTTCGCCAGGAAGAACTTCGAAGTCTCTTTTCTTCACAGGAACCTATACAATCTCCCCCCCGTCCCGCCCGGTAAAGGTAAGCAATTTGCGTTTCCCCCTTTTTCTTTACCACCATTCTTTTGCTTTAATCCGTCTTCTCTGAAGGCGAGCGGTACATCCCCTTGCACCCTCCTTATGAGAGTGCGCGACTTGCTTCTAGCGAGCTTGCCCGCACTAAGGCCATGGCTGCTGTGCATCATGACACCACAGACCCTGCCGTCTAGAAGCGGCCTTGCCGCGAACAACCTTTGCTGCCTCCGCCGCTGCCCAAGAAGCCGAAAATCACAGGCGGCGCCCCCCACGAGTCAGGAGAAGGGTATGGCCCCGACGGATCAACTAGCTGGGGATCTCGCTCCAGCGACCGCCCCGACCAGCGGCTCTCCTGGCGGGGCAGCTGGTACTTTCGGGCCTTAGAAAGAGACGCAGCCAGCCGTGAAGCCGATATGAGGGCGCACCGCAACTTTGGCCTTGGCGAGCGACCTCTCGACGAGCTCAGAATCCCCCTCCTCTAGTGGGACAGGGAGTCGAACCGAGCCATCATCTCCACTCTGCTGCCGAGCTGGCTAGAGAAGAATACCATCAACAGAGAGGCTTACAACTTCTCGTTTGGCCTTTATGTGTGGGAGGACGCTGCGGTCTATGACGAGGAGGCCACACGGGTACTCGTGCACGAAAGCGCGCGGGCCCAGCTCTGCGGTCTGGAGCTGGCCCACATGACGGGCAGGCGGCTAACCCAGCTGGAAAAGAATGCCCCTTTGCTCAAAAAGCTGGTCGACGAGAAGGAGGAAGCTCGCTGGCTTGCCCAGGAGGAGGCAGATTTCCATAGAAAGTGGGCAGACGCAGCCGATGCCGCCCTTGCCCAGTACCTGGGGGGAGCGGCAAGTCCCTCGACTCGCACTTATCGCTTACAGTTGCCTCTCCTCTTCTCAAGTTTATCTCATCCCATCCCTTCTCATAGGACGCGGCAACGACCAGCCATCTAGGCATCCAGATCGCCTCCCTTAAAAAGGAAAGAGAGGCATCACAGGCCCGGGTGTGTGAATTGGAGGCTACAGTGCCTCTCACATCGCCCTTTAGTAGTGGCTGCCAGCTCGCGCACTATACTGAATACGAGCTAGAGATCATGATGCAGAAGAATGTCGCCGGTGCAGTGAAGTACACCCTCCAGACGTTGCGGCGAGCTGACCTTATCAAGAGCGAGGGCGAGGGCCTTTCTACAAGCGACGTGGTACCGGCCTTATTCCTTCTAGTACCGAAGCCGGGCGACGGGCCCTTCTATCCCATTTAGGAGGACTTGTCGCTCGGGAACTCGCCTTGATGAATACTCGTGCCTCGCCTAAGATATTTTTGCTGTAATATAAGCACGGGCCGAGGACCAGAACTTGTAATTTTTGTTTATCAATAAAATGTACTCTCTGAAACTATTCTATAAAGATGCTTCTTTGTAGTGTAAATCCGTCTTTTCTTTCTTGTACTCGCGGTTTGTTTTCGATTCTTCTATTCGTTGTCTCCCTTCTCGCGGCTTGCGAGCTAGGTCTCGTGTTTGTTCGGGACTTAGCTTAAGAAATATAGGAGCGCCAGTTAGCCGAACCACGAACGACGATACACGTACTTCGTCCGGGTTCGCCGTGCCATTCGCTAGGCAGAGCAGGCGAGCAAACTCGGTCAGCACCTGAGCCACTTGGCTCCACGCGAGCTGGTCTCCATGGGATCGTAACACAGTCTGAGTTCTTACCATCTTGGTTGTTTTCCGGGAGCTCGCCGAACCTTAGGCTCGAGTTGGCATTTCTGGCTCACCGACCCGTTAAGGTCATCTTGACGACCTTGTGATTTTTGCCTCCGTAGTTTGAGCGTCTGGGTCCCAAAATTAGGCGCCGCATTCACCAAGACCTTCTATCCTGCTAGATAGTTGGGGTCTGGGTAGACCCCCACGAGTGATATCCAGCCCTGCCAGCTAGATGGGAGCCTTGCAGTGGGATCTGCTCGGGATCCGGGTAGACTCCTCCGAGTGACATCCATCCCTGCCAGCTAGGTGAGAGCCTGACAGCGGGATCTGCTCAGGGTCTGGGTAGACTCCTTCGAGTGACATCCAGCCCTGTCAGCTAGGTGAGAGCCTGATAGAGGGATCTGCTCGGGGTCCGGGTAGACTCCCCCGAGTGACATCCAGCCCTGCAAGCTAGGTGAGTGCCTGACAGAGGGATCTGCTCGGGGTCCGGGTAGACTCCTCCGAGTGACATCCAGCCCTGCCAGCTAGGTGAGAGCCTGACAGCGAGATCTGCTCGAGGTCTATGTAGACTCCTCTGAGTGACATCTAGTCTTGCCAGCTAGGTGAGAGCCTGACAACGGGATCTGCTCGGGGTCCAGGTAGACTCCTCCGAGTGATATCCAGCCCTGCCAGCTAGGTGAGAGCCTGACAGCGGGATCTGCTCGGGGTCCGAGTAGGCTCCTCCGAGTGACATCTAGCCGTGCCAGTTAGGTGAGAGCTGCCTTCGAGTGACATCCAACCCTGCCAGCTAGGTGAGAGCCTAACAGTGGTATCTGCTCGGGGTCTGGGTAGACTCCTCGGAGTGACATCTAGCCCTGCCAGCTAGGTGAGAGCCTGGCAGCGGGATCTGCTCGGGGTCTGGGAAGACTCCTCCGAGTGACATCCAGCCCTACCAGCTAGGTGAGAGCCTGACAGTGGGATCTGCTCGGGGTCTGGGGAATGAACACTTTTATTTGCACAAATCATGGCAGGGGCACAAATAAATCGATAAGCTTTTATTAGGAAATGGAACACTACTTACAGGACTCAAGGGTAAAAATGTTTCAAGTCATCACCACTTTATGTGAGACTTAGGGTCTCGCCTTCCACATTACGGAGGCGGTACCCTCCTGACCTCAATGCTTCCTATATAATGTATGGACCTTCCCAGTTGGGGTTAAGCTTCCCCACAATGGCCGATCTCCCTACGACGTCCACCTTTCTCAAGACCAAGTCCCCTTCCACGAACTGTTTGACCCAGACGTGCTTGCCAAAGTACTTAGCCATTCTTCTATTCACTTCTTCTTACCGCATGGAGGAGAGGTCACGTAGCTCCTCCCATATCTAAAGAGAGCCATAGTTCCTCTTCATTTTCAGCTCTCCATTCTTCCCTTCCTTCCTTTGCCTCAACCACCCGAGGCATTCAGACCTCGAACTCTATCGGGAGTACTGCTTTGCATCCATGGGAGAGCTTGAAGGGGATTTCTCCTGTGGCAGTGTTGTGAGTCATTCTAAGGTCCCAAAGAACTAAAGGAAGCTGTTCCACACAGCTACCCTTCAAGTTTTTCACCTTCTTCTTGAGGAGATTGACGATGATCTTGTTCGCTGCCTCCAACTGCCCATTGCTCCTAGGGTGGTGAACCGAAGCAAACCTGAGATCAATCCCGAGTTGCTCGCAAAAACTGATGAACTCGGCTCTAGCAAACTGAGGCCTATTGTTCGTGATAATGGCCTGTGGCAACCCGTGTCGGTAGATGATCTCCCCCCACACAAAGTTCCTGATTACTTGGGAGGTCATCTTGGCCAGTGCCTTCATTTCTAACCACTTGGAAAAATAGTCGATCATGACCAACAAGAATCTCCTCTGCCCACTGGCCTGGGGGAAAGGCCCTACCAGATCCACTCCCCAGATTGCAAAGGGCCAGGGCATCGTGATGCTCCTGAGGCACCGAGCCGGCTGTAGTTGGAGGGGGGAAAACAACTAGCACTTGCTATACTTCTTTGCGAACTCTATGGCCTCATGGCTCAGGGTCGTCCAGAAGTACCCTTACCTGATGATTCTTCCTTCCAAGGTTCTGCCCCCTGAGTGTCTTCCACACTCCCCTGAGTGGACTTCCTCTAGGATCCTTTGGATTTCCCTCTTGGCCACGCAACCTGCCAACATGACAGAGAGGGTCTTTCTATACAGCTGCCTGTCATGCATAAGATAGTATGTCGACTTATGCTTGAACTTTTTCCTGTCCATCCACTCCGAGTACTCTCCCGTGGACAAGAAGGTCGCGAAAGGGTCCATCCACGAGGGGTGTTGGTCCACCTCCATCAGCTCGCCCTCCTCGATGGATGGGTAGAACAGGTCGATAATGGTACCCCCCATATGGGGGTCGTGCTTTGCTAACTGGTCCACCTGCTAATTTTCCTCCTGTGAGACATGTCGGATGGAGAAGGTCTGGAACATACTGATGACCCCCTTCACCTTTGCCAGGTATAACTGTAGGGTAGACTCCCTCGCCTTAAACTCCCCATTGATCTGGGAAGCCACAACCATGGAGTCCATGAGGACCTCCACATCATGCATCCCCAGATCCCTGTCCAGGCGCAATCTGGCGATTACCGCCTCGTACTCGGCTTGATTATTTGTGATGGGAAAGTGCACTACTACCGTTTGTTCGATTCTCGTCTTCTGGGGGATGACTAGGATCACCCCCACCCCCAGGGAATGCCTTCCCGAAGCTCCATATACCATCACCTTCCAGGGAATCGGGTGAGTGAGTTCCGCCTCCGCCATTTCGACCACATAGTCAGCCAGAAAATCGACCATTGCTTGGGCATTGATTGAGAGACGTGGGACAAAGGAGATATTAAACTCGCTTAACTCTACCGACCACTTATCCAACCTGCCCGAATGATCCACCCCCTCGAAGATGTTGTGGAGGGGACGGTCAGTCACCACTCGGATCGAGTGTGCCTGGATGTAGGGCCTGAGTCTTCGAGCTGAGATGACCATAGCGAAGTCCAGCTTCTCAAAGATGGGATACCGGAGTTCTGCCTTCCTCAAAACCCGACTCACATAATATATGAGGAGTTGCTTCTTCTCCTCTTCCTGAACTAGGACGGAGCTCAAGGCCTCTACTCCGACCCCTAGATATAAAGATAGGTCCTCCCCCTCCTTTGGACCTTAGAGCAGGGGGGCCTGAGTCAACTGCCTCTTCAAGGCCTGGAATGCCTCCTCGCACTCCCTAGTCCATTCGAACTTATGCCCTCCCTCAAAGTTTAGAAGAAAGGGGAGCACTTCTCTCTGACCAGGGAGAGGAACCTGCTCAATCCTGCGAGCTTCCCTATCAACCGTTGTACCTCCTTAGTGATTTGAGGTGATCCCAACTCCATGATTTCCCTCAACTTGTCAGGGTTGGGCTCTACACCTGCAGGGGTAAGGAGATGGCCGAGGAACTTACCCATGTTTGTCCCGAAGACACACTTTAGGGGGTTCAACCACATCTTATATTTGCGTAAGGTGGTGAAGGTATCCTCCAGGTCCCGGAGACGAGAATCCACGTCTCGACTCTTGATCATGAGGTCATACACATTTACCTCCAGGTTCCTCCCCTTCTGCTCTCGGAAGACCCTATCCATTTTTTTGGTATGTTGCCCCTGCATTCTTTAGCCCAAAGGGCATCAATTTATAGCAGTAGCACCCATCCCCTGTGATGAAGGAGACATCATTGATGTATGGGGGTGCATCCTGATCTGGTGGTAACCTGAAAATGCATCTAGAAAACTCATTACAGAAAAACCAACTGCTGAGTCAACTAGAGTGTCGATCCGAGGACAAGGATAACACTCTTTAGGACATGATTTATTAAGCAAAGAAAAATCAATACACATACGCAACCAGCCGTCTCCCTTTTTGACCATTACTACATTGGAGACCCAGCGGGGGTATTGGATCTCGGATACAAAGCCAACCTTGAGGAGCTTGGCCACTTCCTCCCTGATTGGCTCGGCTAGCTTGTTCGCAACCGATCTATTCTTCTACTGGATGGGGCGAGCCTCCGGGTCCAAGTTGAAGCAGTGGCAGGAGACGTCCGCATCGATCCCTGACATCTCCGTGACGCTCCAGATGAAGATGTCTACGTTCTTTTGGATGCACTCCAGCATCCTCTCCTGATTTACCGGGACAAGCCCCCTCCTGACGCGGACCTTCTCCACCCTACCTCCGAGGGTGAGAACCTCCATCTCCACCACCTCTTCCGCACCTCCAGACGAGACTGCTCTCCCCATTCTCCAGCACCCTCCCCTTGTTGGGCAGGAATCTCCTCCTCTGCCTCCTCCACGGCCATTACCTCGGCCGACTCCTAGACTTCCTCCACCACCTACACTCGGGTGCGGTCTTCCTCCACCTCCATATCCACTCCTACCTCCTGATCTGCCTCCTTCATCCTTCGCTCCATCTCCTCGGCCCCTACTGTCATGAGATGGTGTTCACTGCCATGACATAGCACTCCCTTGCCACCTTGGTGTCACCCCAAACCCGGACCTGGATCCCCTCGGCGTTGAACTTTAGGCATTAGTGGAAGGATGACGGAACGCGGCGGAAGGCACTGATGAGGGGTCACCCAAAGATGGTGTTGTAGCTACTGGGGGCATCAATAATGACGAACCTGCAGGCGCGGGACTGCCCCCAGAGTGACATGTAGGCCCAATACTCCTTCAACCTCCTTCCTCTCCCTCGAGAACTCGAACAAGGGTCCATCTGAGGCCAGCACCCTCTTGGACTCCACCTTCATCGCATCAAAATGCCTTCTTGAATATGACGTTGACCGAGATCCCGTTGTCGATGAGGATTTGAGAGACGGTGAAATTCTCGATCGCTGTCTTGATGACCAGCGCATCGCAGAAGGGGTCCTCATGGTCTGTCATATCCTTCCTTAAGAATGTGATCTTCTCCTCCCGGGGTGGGGTCTGGGATGTGGAGCCAACGCTCCGGCGATACATGGTGTGGATACTTGCCTTATGGGAAGCCTCCCCCCGTGGATCACCCCAATCCATCCTTGGGCCCCAACATCTGCCCGGTCTTCACACCTATCCTCCGCCTCCCGAGGCAGGTCTTCTTCGATCCGCACTTCCTGGCGGTCTTGCTGCTATTGCTGTTCCCTGTTTCCTCTCATCTTGAGGAACTCCAGACATGTGGCCGTGGTGTGCCCCTTTTCTTGATGGAAGTCATAGTAGGCCAATACCACCCTGACCTCTCTTCTCCTCCTCCACGCCGATCTCCTCCTCTCCCCATGGCTATATCCATAGCCTGGTTCTGGTTGGGGAGAGGTGGTCTCTGGCCCTGCCTCCTGCCTGGAGGATAAAATTGGCCCTGACCCCCTAGCAATTGTCTCCACCCTAGAAACCTCTCCGCGGCCCCTAGTATTGCCACTCCGGCCTCCAACCTAGCCAATGGTTCGACTCCTGGCACCCCCACCTGGGCTGCTGCTACTATTGTTCCCTCTATCGGGGCTCAGCCCTTCTCTCCTCCTGACCTCTTCCATCTCTTGGCCTCTCTTCCTCCGTGGCCCACCTTGCTAGCTTCCGGGCAAACTCCAGATTCGACGCATCCCCGCCAACTTATCTTGCCGCCCTCTCCATTAACTTCTCATAGGAGAGGGGCAGAACCCTCTTCAGTTCTATTCTAAAGAAACCCTACTGTAGCCCCAGGGTGAAGGCCATCATCAGGGTGTGCCCAGGCATCTATTGGACCTGGGTCACCTCCTCCTAGAACCGGTCCACGTAACTCCCCAGTATCTCATTCACCCCCTGCTTGATGTGGAATAGGGACTCCGACTCCTTCTTCCTCCTCTTGGAGGCGGTGAATCTCAGCATGAACTCTCGACGCAGGTCCTCGAAATAATAAATGGAGTTGGTCAGTAGCTGGTGGAACCACTCTCTTGCCTTCTCCTTGAGAGTGAAGGCAAAGAGCCTGCACTTGAACCCATCCGAAATCTATCGGATCAAGACCACGTCCTCGAACCATTGGACGTACTGGACTGGGTCTCCCTTCCCGACGTAGTAGGACATATCGGGCTCCCTGAACCCCTCTAGAACCGGGGCAGAAGAAACCAGCTTGCTGAAGGGGCTTCCTCCCCCTACTGAGCGAGCTGGGGGGTCTCACACCCCCATCTCGCAGAACCTGCTGCCGCTCACCGAGCCCAGGAAGAGTACTCACCGGGGGAGCTCGCTGCATATTCCTTCTTCTGCAACTTCTTTCCCAGCCCGCCTGCCGGGAGCGTCTTTGCAAAGGGCTGGGTTTGCGAGCACTGGCGCCACTAGAGTCAAGCACTCAGCACACGCGCCGAGTGCAAAATTGACGAGGCCAAGCACCTCTCGCTTAAAGTCTTTGAATATCCCCACCGTGGCGACAGTTGGGGGTGGGGGGAGGTGGCGAGTCGGACCAATCCAGGCCTTGTCCTTCTCCTATGGTCATCGAGCTTGCTGAAGATTTTCTATGCTGACCATGCTCCACGCTCACTACACCAGAATATTGAAACCGAAAACTCGGTATCTATGGAGTTCACTCCTGGGGAAGAGGTGATCACACACCTTCTTCTCTCATTCAAGCAAAATGACAAGGAAAAAGAACAAAGAACTGACCCAAGGGCTCGGCGCGGAGGTCCCACCACACACCCGGAAAATTTTAAAGCACTTCCCGTCCCTAGCCAAGATCCGAGCTAAGACAACCTCAGAAAGCGCTAGAAGACTGGGAGACAAGTGAGCATGCCTTCTGAGGTGCCCATTCGATCCATTTATAGATTTCTGAAATTGGCCTGTAAATAGCCAACCTCCACTGTTCTAAATAGCTATGTGCAACCCAACTGGTTCTGCCAACAGCGTTACTCCGCTGTTCTAACTGGCTATGGGCAGGCCACCGACGGCAAAATGGTAAAAACACATCACAGAGCTTAAGACAAGCGACACTTTGAGGCCTCCACTCGCCTGGGGCAGTGATTGCTTGATGGGGCTGGCACTCGCTGCCTCCCCGAACCTTGGCAGACACGGGCCCGACTGGTCCGACTCGCCTACTGTCTGCCGAGCTCCCTGGGCGAGTGTGAGACGGAGGATGCCGAGGCATTCCTTGGCGCCTGAGACAGACGCGTCCTGGTTTTCCCCTCGCCTTCCTTATGCAAGCGAGCGTGGGCCAGGTCACTCTGAGATTGTTACCTCCGAAGCCCAGAGAATGAGTTTTACGAACTCCAAGCGGGCGCGAGCTGGGCGGAAGAGAGATTGAGTTCGACGAACTCCAGGAGGGCATGAGCTGGGAAGAAAAGAGATTGATTTCGACGAAATCCAGGCGGGCACGAGGCTTAGTCCGACAAAAGACAAGCTCAGCTCGACGAACTCCAGGTGGGCGCGAGCTGGGCAGAAGAGAGATTGAGTTCGACGAACTCCAGGCTGGCGCGGGCTGGGTTGACTAGCTCGCACAGCTTGTCCTCTTAGCTTTGGTGAGAGCAAGTTGGTCATTTTGAGTCTTCCTGCTTGCTATTCTGACATGGGCGGGCTCTCCCGGTCTGCTCACCTGGGGTCGTGGGCCCACTCGGCGAACACGGGGTTGTACAAGGGGGCGCGTCAGGTATTTTTCTCATGATTTGGGTTCTGGCAGCAATCTTCCTCGAGATCAGGTTACACGCCCGGTGACACGCCCAGGGAGGGCATGTCAGTGGGGCGTGTCAGGTCATTTTGGCCGAAAACTGAGAAAATCTACAAAAAGTAGAGAAATCATTAGTGATAATAAAATATACAAAAGGAAGTCAATATATAAGTTTACAAGACATGATTTATGCATTAAAAACCTAAAAATACCCTAATAGTTTAGAATACAAAACTTATTATCACCCGTGAGATCACCTCTCCACTCCAAACGTTGAAACCGGATGCTCCCCTGCGAGTGATATGTAATCCTTCTTTTATTTTTTAGCCTTTCACCATATGGCTCACCCGCCTTTTCTCCGCAGCTCCCCCTTTTGGAATCGCGAGGATGAGAGTCCCTGTGCCGAGATCTCCTGCCTGCCAAACGTATGTGGATCCTGCCTTGAGCCTTCCACCTCCGGCGAATGTCGTACCCATCCTTCCTCCGCAAGTCAACGCTTCTGCTGTTGAACCAATAACCTTTCCCCCCAAGCTTGGGAAAGGGAACATAACATTCAACACTCCCTTCGAAGGATGACCCGACACTTCTCGCCGACCTTTTGAAAAGGATGCGAGTACCAGATCAGGTAACAAACCTTACTTGCTTCCACAAGGCGCGAAAACCTGGCGTACCTAATGCCACTTTGCACAGGGTTCCATGAGATCTCATCCACTGATGTTGACATTGATGAGGAGGAGATATCACCTCTCCCTTCTCCAGGCTCGATTGTAAAATACTTAGGCGACCCGAAGGATGCCGAGGGGATGCGAGTATCCACAATGTACCGATTTGAAGAAGCCCCTGGACCAGCTAAGGTGAATTGACATTGTATTTGATCATTTGTCTTCAAGTTGTGCTTGCAGTTATTCCACGCTAAGTACACACCAATGTCAGGGTGCAATGGGTCAATATTCACGGGTCTGCGCAACGTAATCCCTCGTTGAGCAGATCAGTGTGTTGGCCTACGTGTACTCTCTCTATTGGAGTGTACTTACTTTCAAGTACAGGGCTGAGAAAGATCAAGAGCAGACAAGGAGCAAGGATAGGTCAAAGCAACTCACGGGAAGAAAGACGAAAATCGTCTAAGTAGAAATCGTCGAGAATCACTAAGTGATTCTCGCCGATTCGACGAGAATCACTAGTGATTCTCGCCGTATCGTCGAGAATCACTCGCTGATTCTTGCCGATTGCTGCCAGCTGTCTCAACGCCGTCTTGATTTCTGCTTAAGGCAGAATCGTCGAGAATCACTAGTTGATTCTTGCCGAATCGTCGAGAATGACTTTGCATTCTCGTCGATTCGTCGAGAATGAATGATGATTCTCGCCGATTCTCTCCGGATGGCAAGATCTTCAGCCAGAATTCTACCAAGTAGAATTCGGCGAGAATCATAAGTGATTCTCGCCGATTCGTCGAGAATCACCAATGATTCTTGCCGAATTTGCCTTAGGCGAATTTCTTCTGCTCGCTGGACCGGACAAAATATTCAGGCCCTGTTTTGAACCGGATTTAGGGTTTCTTCTGGTGGGGCCCACAACGGTCATAAAGGAGTATTCTACTGTATAAATACACTCCTATTTTGAACGTAATGGGTGGTGAACCAAAACGAAAAAAGGCCGGCCGCCGACTTGACCTAACGGATCGTAGATCGCCGTCCTCCGCCATCGCCGCTCATGCAGGTTATCGCCGTTGCTGATCGTGGTTTCTTCTCGATCTCCCGGCGACAGAAGCTCAGCCAAGCAACGTGTCTCACGTGTCTACCTAGAGATCCTTTATCTCTTGATTTGTTGATCGGGAATACCTTCCCTTTCCGAATCGATCGAGACGATTGATCCTAGCAAGACCGTTGGTAGACCTTGCTAGCTTTGCTATGAAGGTTGGATCTCCAAAGCTCAGCCGCCGCACTTCGTTGCCACCGCCGATCCTGACAGCTACGCCGCCGCACTTCTTTCCGCCGCTGGTGTTGGAACTGCGGTTCGGAATCGCCCTGGTGCTGCGGTACTATTTGAAGCAGAAGGACGTGTTCCCTGCGGGCCTAACTGGCTGCCCCGTGGATCCGCCCGAGGACCGTTGATATAAAGAATAGTTGCGCCGTCTTCTATCAGACCGGTCTTTTGGTCGAGTTGGTAGCGCTAGGTCCTCTCAATTGGTATCAGAGGGGGTCGCGGGTTCGAAACCCCGGGGTCGTTTCCGAGGGGGGGGGGGGATTGTTGGAACTGCGGTTCGGAATCGCCCCGGTGCTGCGGTACTATTTGAAGCAGAAGGACGTGTTCCCTGCGGGCCTAACTGGCTGCCCCGTGGATCCGCCCGAGGACCGTTGATATAAAGAATAGTTGCGCCGTCTTCTATCAGACCGGTCTTTTGGTCGAGTTGGTAGCGCTAGGTCCTCTCAGCTGGTTTCGAGGAGATTCTCTCTAAGAGAGCACTTAGGTCGTGGACTCTTCGACTTATTCAAGAACGCAACGTCGAACGAAGAGGGACACCAAGGGCTCCAAAAGTAGTTTGTATTTTATACATTCAAGTTTTTCTTTTGTTGTAAAGGAACGTTGGTTCCTCTGTGTAAGGGTTGGGTGCAACCCATGGTGGAGGAGTGGTGACTCCTTCATGTGGAAGAGTTACTTCCTTAGTGTGAGGATTGGTTTTCAATCCTGTTGGTGAAGTGACCGAGTCATCCCTTGTTGGGAGATAGGTCGAAGGGGGAGAGTGGACGTACCCAAATCGGGGAACCACTATAAATTGCCTGTGTCTTTCTGTGCTGTGTTGTTTTGTTTGTTTGTGAAGGTATAGCTTAATTCCACAAAAACGCTGCAAGAAACCTATTCCCCCCCATAGGTGAAGGTAGTTGGCACTAGGTGGACTTTCAAGTGGTATCAGAGGGAGGTTACTCAGCAATAAGGTTAACACCTTGAGTAAGTTCCTGCCACTAGTGTCAAGAAGAAGGCAGATATCTACTATGGACGGACTCAAGTACTCAGGCAAGATCCCAGTGTACACCAGGCTAAACTTTCCTATCTGGAAGGAAAGGATTAGATTTTACATTGAAGCAGTCGACCCTCGACTCTTCATGATCGTGGAGGAGGGACCTTATATTCCCACTAAGGCCTCCACCATTGATCCTACCAAAAAGGTGCCAAAGAAGCTTTCTGAAATGGACAAGGACGAGATGGTGCTGGTCAAACTTGACAAGAAGTCACAAAACATACTAATCAGCACAGTCGATGACTCCATGATGCAGAACTTCTACAACTACAGGACAACCAAGGATATCTAGCACAGCTTGATTATCCTGATGGAGGGCACAGATGAAGTGAGGGATGATCGGAGATCCCTCCTGAACCAGAAATATGAGGCCTTCAGGCAGGGGCCCAAGGAATAGGTCGGAGTTACCTTCGAGAACTTCCTCAAGATCGTCAATGCTCTCAAGGGATATGGAAGAGTGTTCACTGATGGCGAACTTAATGATAAATTCCTTAGGTCCTTTACTAAGGAATGGGACACGAAGATCTGCGCCATCCGAGAGTTTGGCAGATTAGCTGAAACTGATCCTCAGATACTCTTTGGGAATCTCATGTCCTATGAGCTCCAGTTGAACACGAGGAAAGCTAAAGAAGAAGCAGAGAAGGCCGCAGCTAAGGAAAAGACTGTGGCCCTAAAAGCCATTCACTCCAGGAAGGGCAAGGGTGCGGCTTCATCCCGTACGGGGAAAAAGGATGAGGAGGAAGACTCCGAGCCATGCTCCTCCAGCTCAGAGTTGTCTGAAGAAGACTTCTCTCTCATCACCCGAGAATTCAAGAAGTTCCTCAAGATGAGGAATCAACGAAAGAGAGACGGCTCCTCCTCCAAAAATCAGAAGAAGAATTATTCTTCTGTCAGGTATGAATCAAAACCGAACAAACATCATCATACTGACATCATTTGTTTTGGGTGCAATAAGCCAGGACACGTCGTGGCCGACTGTCATCAAGGCAAGAGAGAGAAGGGGAAGGGAGAAGAGCACAGAACCTCTAGAGATAAAAAGAAGGAGAGGAGCTACATCGCCAAAAAGTCAAAGACACTGAGTGAGTCTTATTCCTCAGACTCTAGTGATGATGAGGAAGCCTACTTCGGGCTGGTGGGTCGCTCTGACTCAGAAGGAGAATGCCCCCATTCATTGGGAAGGTAAAAGCTCGTACCCCCCTCTCCGACTCTTACCATGTGTCTCCTGATGATGATCTCGAGGACAACCCATCTTCCCTAGAAGCTGAGCTCCTCGAAAAGTATGAGCTTCTGCTCAACACCTTCGAGGAATGCCGCAAGAGATTGAGGGCTCAGAAAAAGGAAGTCAAATTCCTTAAGGTCGAGGGTGTCTCCCTAAGGGAAGAGATCACTAGCTTGATTTCTCTCCGACAGGAGCACCTGGACCTGATCTCTAAGCACTCAGAGTCTCTAAGTCTCCTTGACCTTAAACAGGAAGAAATCAATAAGTTGGAAGAACAACTTACGACAGAAAAGAAGATTGTCCAAAGCTTCTCTATGCCAAAGACTGTTCTTCCACTGGTTTATACCTTCTCTGCTCAGGCTAAGGGGGCTGGCTTGGGGCATGTGGGTGTGCCTGGTAAATCATCCAGGAGAAACAAAAAGCAGAGGAGAAATAAGGCTGCTAAGAAGGCCTCTACTGCAGAAAAGGGAAAGGCCCCACTCAACCCTGTTGTATTCAGGAAGCCTGGATTTCCCTGCAATGAACAGGACTTTGAGTCAACCTATGGCCACTTCTTCCGGCCCTCGGTTGAAAAGCCCAAGAACAGGTATGAGGGGTGGGCCTTCCCCCGCAACTTTGGCGAGAGTGTCTTCAAGGCACCTTATGAGGAAGTTCAAATGGAGGATTATGGCCACTTCTTTAACAGCCATAATAGGAAGCAGGCACCCAAGGCCAAGCATGTTACACTGAGAAACCAGGAGGTGAAGAAATCATGCGGCTGTTGTAATCATGATGCCTCCACCTCCAGGTCCAAGGCCCCGGCTGAACCTTCTGTTCCAAGGGTGAAGCAGGTGCCTAGGAGAAAGTATAACAGATTTGACTGCTGGTGCTGTGGCAAAGTTGGTCACTTTGCCGTGGATTGCAGGTTTAATCCGAGGAATAACGAGACTCCTCATGTTGGCAATGCGAGGAAGACCACTCGTAGGGCTAACCATCCGAGGGGGAGTATGCTAACGAGGAATCTAGGACCCAAGTTCGATTGGGTTCCTAAGGGAAATTAATTCTGTTTTGCAGGAATGTCCAAAGGCCACCAAAACTCCTATATGGTACTTGGACAGTGGATGCTCCCAGCATATGACCGGGACAAGAAGCCTGCTGCGTGATTACTCTCCAGTCGAGAATGCACCCAAAGTTATCTTTGGGGGATCAGATCGAGGAGTCACCAGGGGTTACGGTATGATTTCCAACGGTATAATTTCTATCACCGACGTGGCTTACGTTGAAGGGTTAAATCATAACCTGATCAGTGTAAGTCATTTATGTGATAAAGGTTATGACGTTAAGTTCTGCAAGGATAAATGCCTTATAATATCGTGTGCCTCTTCGGAGACGGTATTAACAGGCATTAGGAGCAGAAATATCTTCTGCTTATATTTTCTTAGTTTAGATTTATCTACCCTCGTATGCCTAGTAGCAACAGGCAGTGCATCTCTTTGTGAACAATGGCACAAGAGATTGGCACATATTAATTTCAAGACAATTAGTATGCTGTCTTCTAAAAACTTAGTAAGGGATGCTCCCATCATTAAGTGCAACAAAGATAGCCCCTGTCTTGCATGCCAGAAGGGCAAACAGACTCGGGCTACCTTTAAGGGCATCGTTGACAAAGACTCCTCCAGATGTCTTTATCTTCTGTGTATGGACTTGTTTGGTCCAATGCAAGTTCATAGCTTGGGAGGCAAGTCTTATACGCTAGTGATTGTTGATGATCACTCTCGGTTTACTTGGGTGTTCTTCTTAAAATGCAAGTCTGATACGTTTGACATCTTCACCAGTTTTGTCAGGCAGATTCAGAACGAACTTAACTGCTCAGTGGTCAAAATCAGAAGTGACCATGGAACAGAGTTCGAGTCTGGTGCTATGACAGAGTTTTGTGAAGAACTGTGTATCTTTCATGAGTTTTCCTCCTCGTGCACTCCTCAGCAGAATGGAGTTACGGAGAGGAGAAATAGAATGCTCATTGAAGCCTGCACGACAATGTTGAATGACGCTTCTCTCCCAGAATATTTCTGGGCAGAGGCTGTCCATACGGCTTGTCATGTACAAAACCGGGCCTTGATCAACAAGAGTCATCATAAGATGCCTTATGAGCTACTGAAAGGCAGGAAGCCAACCATGTCCTATTTTAGGATCTTTGGCTGCAGATGCTATGTACAAAATAACGGGAAGTACCCGCGTACTAAGTTTGGTGAAAAATGCTTCGAAGGCATATTTATGGGCTATAGTAGCCATAGCCGGGCATATAGGGTTTTCAATAAGAAAACCCTAGTGGTAGAGGAATCCATAAATGTGGTATTTGATGAAGGAAGCTTGCCTAACAACAATTCTTCCAGTGGTCTTCTTGAAGATGCAGGTACAAGAATTGAACAGCTTAGTCTCGATGAGACCGCTAAAGATGCAACTCCCAAGTACGTCAAAGTCACCACCACAACACCTATCAGAGATGATGACGGTCAGAATGGAGTTGTCCTCCCTGAAGAGGAAGGATCCCCAGAAAATGTTAGAGCTCCAGATGCCAGACTGCTAGAGCTTCGTCATGTGAGGGATCATCCCAGAAATCAAATCATCGGAGATCCCCATGACGGTGTCAAAACTCGCCGAGGTACAATTAACGAGATTCTGCATTTTAGCTTTCTGTCACAGGTTGAGCCAAAGAAGTTCGACGAAGCGAACAAGGATGCAGCATGGATATTTGCCATGCAAGATGAACTGCATCAATTTTAAAGATGCAACGTCTGGACGCTGGTTCCCAGACCAAAGGGGCAGAACGTGATCGACACCAAGTGGATCTTCAGAAACAAACTGGATGAACACAGTGTCATCATAAAGAACAAGTCCAGGCTGGTGGCTCAAGGTTACAGACAGGAGGAGGGGATTGACTTCGACCAGACCTTTGCACCAGTGGCAAGGCTCGAGGCGATCAGATTGTTCCTGGCTTATGCTTCGTACAAAGGATTCACTGTCTATCAGATGGACGTGAAATCTTCATTCTTAAATGGCAACCTGAAAGAGGAAGTATACGTCACACAACCCCCAGGTTTCGTTAATCTGACTTATCCCAATCATATATATTTTCTTAATAAGGCTTTATATGGCTTAAAACAAGCTCCTCGAGCTTGGTATGAGACTCTGTCTAGTTTTCTTCTTGAGAACAAGTTCTCTAGAGGAAAAATAGATAAGACATTGTTTCTTAGGGAAGTCAAAGGCAAGATCTTGCTGGTGCAAATCTATGTTGATGACATTATATTCAGCTCAACGGATAACAATCTTTGCAAAAGTTTTCTAAACTTATGCAAGGAAAGTTTGAAATGAGCAGTATGAGAGGGAGAGCTAAAGTATTTCTTGGGACTTCAAGTGAAACAGTCTGAGGATGGAATTTTCATTTCTCAGACGAAGTTAACAAATGAACTCCTCAAGAAATTCGGAATGGAGAAATGCAACCTCTATGAGGACTCTAATGGGATCCACTATGTCTCTGGATAAAGATGAGAAAGGGAAACCTTTTGATGAAACCAAATACAGAAGCATTATTGGATCCCTACTCTACCTTACTGCAAGTAGACCGGATATTATGTTCTCCACATGCATTTGTGCCAGATATCAGGTGAACACTAAGGAATCTCACTATGTCACTGCAAAGCGAGTTCTTAGATACCTTAAGGGTACACCTAATCTTGGCTTGTGGCACCCGAGAAACAATGATGTCGAGCTAATAGGCTTTTCAGATGATGATTTTGCAGGAAGCAGGGATGATTGGAAAAGCACTTCCGGGACGTGTCAATTCCTCGGAAGAAGGCTTATATCATGGAATAGTAAGAAGCAGAATTGTGTTGCAACCTCCACAGTTGAATCTGAGTACATCTCAGCAGGCAGCTTTGTTGCGCACAACTTCTATGGATCAGAAATCAACTAGCAGACTATGACCTTCAGTTCAAAGAAGTACCAATGTACTACGACTCCTCAAGTGCTATAGCTATTGCAAACAATCCCGTTTTGCACAGCAGGACGAAGCATATTGAAGTGCGCTACCACTTCATTCGGGAGCATGTGGAAAATAAGGACATCTCTCTCTGCTATGTCCCCACGGATAAGCAGATTGCAGATATTTTTACAAAGCCCCTAGATGAAGCCAAGTTCAGCCTCTTCAAAACATAATTGGGTATGCTAAACCTTGAGGAATGAGGAATACAGAGGCTATCGGCTCTTGGATCAAGGGGGAGCATCCACAAGAAACTCAAGTGTAAGCACAAATACAAGAAATGAGGGGGAGTATTGTGGCAAGTGCTAAAGTCCCAGATTTGTAGAAGCCAAAAAGGGGGAGATTGCCCTCTCGGCTAAGGTGCTAAGGGCTAAGGTGCTCTCGCAAAGTATGCTCCAAATGCTCTAAAGATAATGGTATAGAAATTCTTTATCAACTGATTATTCAGTTTATGTTTTTATTCCATCCGTTATAATCACCTTAGCTTGTAGGGTTTAGGCTTCTTCAAATAGGGGAGATTGTTGGGTATTGTATCCACAATTTACCTGATTTGAAGAAGCCCCTAGACCAGCTAAGGTGAATTGACATTGTATTTGATCATTTGTCTTCAACTTGTGCTTACAGTTATTCCACGCTAAGTACACACCAATGTCAGGGTACAGTGGGTCAATATACACGGGTCTATGCAATGTAATCCCTTATTGAGCAGATCAGTGTGTTGGCCTACGTGTACTCTCTCTATTGGAGTGTACTTACTTTCAAGTACAGGGCTGAGAAAGATCAAGAGCAGACAAGGAGCAAGGATGGGTCAAAGCAACTCACGGGAAGAAAGATGAAAATCGTCTAAGTATAAATCGTCGAGAATCACTAAGTGATTCTCGCCGATTCGACGAGAATCACTAGTGATTCTCGCCGAATTGTCGAGAATCACTCGCTGATTCTTGCCGATTGCTGCCGGCTGTCTCAACGCCGTCTTGATTTCTACTTAAGGCAGAATCGTCGAGAATCACTAGTTGATTCTCGCCGAATCGTCAAGAATGACTTTGCATTCTCGCCGATTCGTCGAGAATGAATGATGGTTCTCGTCGATTCTCTCCGGATGGCAAGATCTTCAGCTAGAATTCTGCCAAGTAGAATTCGGCAAGAATCATAAGTGATTCTCGCCGATTCGTCGAGAATCACCAATGATTCTCGCCGAATTTGCCTTAGGCGGATTTCTTCTGCTCGCTGGACCGGACCAAATATTCAGGCGCTGTTTTGAACCGGATTTAGGGTTTCTTCTGGTGGGGCCCACAACGGTCATAAATGAGTATTCTACTGTATAAATATACTCCTATTTTGAACGTAATGGATGGTGAACCAAAACGAAAAAGGCCGGCCGCCGACTTGACCTAACGGATCGTAGATCACCGTCCGCCGCTCGTACAAGTTATCGCCGTTGCTGATCGTGGTTTCTTCTCGATCTCCCGGCAACAGAAGCTCAGCCAAGCAACGTGTCTCACGTGTCTACCTAGAGATCCTTTGTCTCTTGATTTGTTGATCGGGAATACCTTCCCTTTCCGAATCGATCGAGACGATCGATCCTAGTAAGACCGTTGGTAGACCTTGCTAGCTTTGCTACGAAGGTTGGATCTCCAAAGCTCAGCTGCCGCACTTCGTTGCCGCCGCCGATCCTGACAGCTACGCCGCCGCACTTCTTGCCGCTGCTGGTTTCAGGGAGATTCTCTCTAAGAGAGCACTTAGGTCATGGACTCTTCGACTTATTCAAGAACGCAACGTCGAATGAAGAGGGACACCAAGGGCTCCAAAAGTAGTTTGTATTTTATACATTCAAGTTTTTCTTTTGTTGTAAAGGAACATTGGTTCCTATCTGTGTAAGGGTTGGGTGTAACCCGTGGTGGAGGAGTGGTGACTCCTTCGTGTGGAAGAGTTACTTCCTTAGTGTGAGGATTGGTTTTCAATCCTGTTGGTGAAGTGACCGAGTAATCCCTTGTTGGGAGATAGGTCGAAGGGGGAGAGTGGACGTACCCAAATCGGGGAACCACTATAAATTGCCTAGGTCTTTCTGTGTTGTGTTGTTTTGTTTATTTGTGCAGGTATAGCTTAATTCCGCAAAAACGCTGCAAGACACCAATTCCCCCCCTATAGGTGAAGGTAGTTGGCACTAAGTGGACTTTCAGATACTCCGGAAGAAATCTTTGCTGCTGCGCGTGATCGCCAACCAAATGCAGGAGAACAAGGAGTCTACCGAGAAGCAGCTTCTTAGATTAGAGAACAGTTACACACAATTGATCGCCAACCTTGGGGGAGAAGCAGGTGGTGGGTCGGACTACCCCAACCTTCATCTCGCGAGAGCCTTGTGTCAACTACACCTTGCTCAGCGAGAACTTCAAACCATGCGCTCTCTTTATTATACTCGCATGATGCCTAGGGCGGGAATGACAGGTCTGGATCGGTAGTAATGGCCCCTGGTGGGCCTACCGGCACTCGCACCTTCCCTTCTTAAACTTCTATTTTATTTGAGCTATGTAATAATAATTGCCGGCCCTTATGACGAGTGTAAACAATGTGTTGACTGTATATTCTTTACTTGATCTTCCTTTTCTTTTTAGTATTTATACTTCCTATTCCCGCGCGTCTTTACTTTTGATGTTCTCCATGCTTAGATCTATGGAGCGAATGCGGGAGCGAGAGATCTCGCCTTAGGTTTAGGATGGGATGAGGCGAGATCTAGAAAATAGGCTATCCGCACTTTTTCTTGCCTGGGCCCTTTCCCGCCCAAAATTTCAATAAATAGGACCACACCTACCATGTTAATTATCGCATTCAATAGCCTCCAACTTCCGTGCCAACTTTCTTTCTATTGCACTTGCCTCTTTCCTCTCTTTCTCCTTCTTAGCGAGATGACAGGGGGAAGCTGAAGGACGAACCAAGTGTGCGGCCGCATTTGCCGATTATCCTTTTGTTAATTGCAGCTTATCCAAGGAAGAGTATCAGTCGCTTGTCAACCTTTACATCCCGCCAGAATTCACTACGCGACACACGGGGAGAGATGAGGCAATCAACCACTTCTCCCCCCGTGAGCTTGCCATCCCTGCCAAGCACTTCGAAGTAGGGTTGCGCCTCCCCATTCTGTTCAAGATCCGCCAAGCCCTCCGCTACTTTGGGGTGGTTCTCGCCTAGCTCAACCCTAACTCCATAGTGCTACTGGTCGCATTCCCTGCTACCTGTGGTCAGTGCGGATGGAATTCAGCCTCCCCATCTTCCACAAACTTTTTAACTTCCGCGCCAAGAGGGACGTGGTCTCCTTCTTCTCCGGCAACAAACTAAAGGCGAAGGGTCTCGCCAAAAAAAATCATAACGGGGTCAAGAAATTCATTTTTGTCTCTGGAATTTTCGGCAACCTGCCGCTCTCGCCGATCCAACCGGAAGAATCTATATACCGCTCTCCTAGTCTCGGCATTCATGAGGCCAAGCTTCACCAATTCCTCTTCGGGAAGGATTTCGACGTTCCCTTCCTGAGGAGGAACGTCGACACACTGCTTCCAGTTCTCGCTAGGGAAGGTTGTTCTTGCATTCACTCATCTTTAAAGATTACATGCTTTGGAATTTTTTTAACTTATGATAACTGGGCAGGGGTGTGAGATCTCCCCTTCAACCCTCCCTTTGCTGCACTCTCTTCGAGAGGGCACGCGCTGAGGCTGCCACTACACCCTGCAGAAGCCCGGCGAAATCGCTGCCGGGATCAAGCGTCCAAAAGAGAAAGCCTGACTCCTCCCTTCCTCCACCTCCTAAGAAGCAACAAATGAGAGCTCTCGCCAAAGGCAAGGAGATCGCCTCAGATTCCCTGCGGGTGCTGTTGGCGACACCGTGGAGGAGGAAGTGGAGGTGATTGGCGGGACCTTAACAGTAAAAAAGGGACCCACGCCCAAGGACCACATGAACTTTGGCCTGGGCGAGAAGGTGTTGGATGACGCTGGAGAGCCCCTGCTAGTATGGGATCGGAAAGCCAACAGGGCTTCCATCTCCACCGTACTCCCTTCCTGGCAAGAGGGCGAGATGGTCTCAGGCCAGGCCTATGCTCTCGCATTCGGCCTGTACGGGCGGGACAACGATGCTTACTACGACTAGGCGCTGATGAAGTCGCTTGCTTAAGAGAGCTCGCGAGCTTAATTTGATGGCGACGTTGTCCCGCCACTTTCTCGTGATGATCTTGACCGTTTGATTGGTAGCGATGATGTCCCGCCATTTGTTCGTGATGACGTTGCAGATGGTGCTTATGAGTTCTTTGTCGAGCTCCATGGCGATGCCGGGTCTGTGCATTATGTTGATCGCCGCCGCAACCATACGTTTGAATACTCGGATGGATGATGCCGCAACAATAATTTCCGAGCACGGCATCATGCTACAACGCCAACGCCGCGACAAATTTGCCACAACACCATCGTCGCTACAACGCCATCTCCGCAACAATAATTCGCTACAACGCCA